>JANAVB010042018.1:1077855-1257707 GCA_029216955.1 Iris pallida | reverse complement strand
CACGGACTAAACTAATAGTCTTGTTCTTGAGTACCTTCTCTCTCTGGTCCAATATAGACACGGGCCTCTCCTCATACGAAAGGTTGGTACCAACAACCAATTCCGAATGATCCAGGATGTGGCTCGGGTCCGGGATATACCGTCGCAGTTGGGATACATAGAATACGTCATGCACCTCAAGTAGCGATGGTGGAAGAGCGATACGATAGGATACATCTCCTACTCGCTCCAGAATGTCAAATGGCCCTATATACCTAGGACTAAGCTTTTACCGTACGCCGAAACGAATGACGCCACGGTTAGGCAAAATCCTTAGGAATACATGGTCGTCGACAGAAAACTCAAGAGGGCGCCGATGAGAATTGGCCCAATGACGCTGGCGATCTTGGGCAACTCGAAGATGATCTCTGACTCTCCTGACCACCTCAACGGTCTGAGCAATCATTTCTGGACCGAGCATCTGCCTCTCTCCGACATCGTCCCATGCTAGCGGGGATCAGCACTTCCTACCATACAATATCTCGAACAGTGCCATCTGGATACTAGCTTGGAAACTGTTGTTGTACGAGAACTCTACCAGGTGCAGGTGATCTTCCCATGAACTACCGAAGTCGAGTGTACAAGATCTCAACATGTCCTCCAAGGTTTATATGGTACGCTCTGACTGACCATCTGTCTGTGGGTGATACGCTCAGCTGAACTGGAGGCGAGTCCCTAAACTCTCTTGCAGGCTATGCCAAAAGTGCAACGTAAATCTGGAATCTCTGTCCGAGGTGATACTGACTGGTACACCGTGCAATCTGACAACCTGCCGGTAATACATCTCCGCTAGCTGAGCCGTCGACTGACCAACTCTGAACGGAAGAAAGTGAGCCACCTTCGTGAGCCTGTCTATGACAACCCAAATAGCGTCTCTGCCAGCCGGGGATCTAGGCAATCCAGTCACAAAATTCATGGTTATATGCTCCCATTTCCACTCTGGAATTGGCAACGGTTGAAGTAGTCCAGCTGGTCTCTGATGTTCAGCCTTAACTTGTTGGCAGACTAAACAACGAGAGACAAACCAGGCTATCTCCCTCTTCATGCCATTCTACCAAAAGTGTTGGCGGATATCACGGTACATCTTCGTGCCACCGGGATGAATGAAATACTGCGAACTGTGGGCCTCTACCATGATCTCCTGTCTGATATCTCTACTGGGTACACAAAGACGCTTACCATGCCGAAGTGTACCGTCTTCATGAATGCATAACTCTGGTCTTCGTCCTGCCTCACACTCTGCTCTGAGCCGCTGAAGCATGGAATCTGCCGACTGCGCCATCTGGATCCTCTCGACTATGCTGGACTGAACCTGCATACTGGCCATCAATGCCACATTGGTAGGAAGGACAACTTCTATTCCCATCTTCTGAAGATCGGCTAATAACTCCGGCTGCGCTGTGAGAAAATAAACTCCAGCTCTCCTGCTCAATGCATCTGCAACAATGTTGGCCTTCCCAGGATGATACTGCAAGTTGATGTCATAATCCACAAGTAGCTCCAGCCACCTCCTCTGACGCATGTTGAGATCCTTCTGGGTGAACACATCCTTCAGACTCTTGTGGTCGGTGAAAATCTCTACCCTATCTCCATACAAGTAGTGCCTCCAAAGCTTAAGTGCAAACACTACTGCTGCCAGCTCCAAGTCATGGGTTGGGTAATTCCTCTCATGATCACGAAGTTGTCGTGACGCATAAGCTATTACCTTCCCATGCTGCATCAGAACACATCCTAAACCTCTGCCCGAAGCATCACAATACACTGAGAATCCTCCGGTTCCATCTGGAAGCGTGAGAATGGGTGCCGTCATCAAGCCTCGCTTCAACTTCTCAAAAGAATTCTGGCACTCTGGTGTCCAAGCAAACTGCACATCCTTGCGGGTCAATTGGGTCAATGGCGCTGATATCCGAGCAAAGTCCGAAATAAATCACCGGTAGTAGCCGACCAATCCAAGAAAACTGCGAATTTCGGCCACTGTGCTAGGTATCAGCCACGTTTCAATGGCCACGATCTTCTGGGGATCCAGTTCTACTCATCCTCTGGTGATTATATGGCCCAAGTATGAAATGCGATCGAGCCAGAACTCACATTTACTAAACTTGGCATACAACTGATGCTCTCTGAGAATCTAAAGGACAACTCGGAGATGCTGCTCATGCTCCGCTTCACTCTTGTTGTAGACCAGAATGTCGTCTAGGAACACAATCACGAACTGATCCAAATAAGGCATAAAGATACGATTCATGAGGTCCATGAATACTGCCGGCATATTGGTTGCTCCAAATGGCATCACAAGGAACTCCCAATGCCCATATCTCGATCTAAAAGCTGTCTTCGGGATGTCCTGCTCTCTGACTCTGATCTGATGGTATCCTGACCGCAAGTCAATCTTCGAGAATACTGCTGCCCCCTTGAGTTGATCAAATAAGTCATCTATCCTCGGAAGAGGGTATATGTTCTTGATTGTCACTGAGTTCAAGGTACGATAATCCACACATAATCTGGATGTACCGTCCTTCTTTTTCACAAGAAGCATCGGGGCTCCCCAAGGCGAAGCACGAATGAATCCTTGGTTCTGAGTTCTTCAATCATCTTGTACAATATCTCTAGCTCTGACGGCGCCATCCTGTAGACTCTCTCTGACACTGGGGCTGTCTCGGGAATCAAGTCGATGGTAAACTCAATCTCTCGCTCTGGCGACATCCCTGGAAGCTCTTCTGGGAAAACATCTGAAAACTCTTCGACTATCCGAGGTAACTGTACTACTGCTACTGCCATCCGCAACACGGGAGGAGAAGGTTCAACTTCGCCTCGGGAGAAGGAAAACTCCGGCTCGCCTGGAATGCTAAAAATAACCCTGCCAATGTGGCAGTCTATCCTAGCATACTGGTCCCTCAACCAATCCATCCCTAAGACCACATCATAATCGGCCATCGAGAACTCTATTAATCTAGCGGGGAATTCTCTACTGCTAACTACGATCCGACACGAGGAAAACACTCTATCTACTCCCACAAGTCCGTTACCAGTAAGTATATTGAGCCTTACTGATAATGACTCAGGCTCCAGTCCTACCCGTATCGCGAATCGTGCAGACATAAATGAATGCGAGGCACCAGAATCAAATAATACTGAAGCTGGAAAGATGTTGACGAGAATAGTACCTGCCACCACCTCACCTGGTGCTACTCCTTCCTCTCCCATAGTCAAAGCCAGCACTTGACCATGCCCTCTGGGTGCGGGTCCCCTCTGCTAAAAATTCCTCTGCCTGCTCTGGATCAGGGCTTGGGCTTGGACATACTGCTGCGGTCTCTACTGCTGGAATGCCTGGGCCTGCATCGGCAATGGCCTCGGGAACGGGTACTGCAGCTGCTACTGGACTGGTGCTGGTCCTCTAACTGAAGGACTTGAGAAGGCCGATGAACTCCCCCTGTTCGGACAGTTCCCAACCCTGTGGTCCGGGGCACCACAAACCAAGCACAAATCCTGTGCTCTACGACATTATGATACCACATGCCCTGGCTTCCCGCAGTGTGAACATCCCACTGCGGAAGACTACTTCTGCTTCTGCTTCTGCTGTTGAGGGTGCGTCGGGGTGGAATGCTGAACCGACGTCACTGAGACCGTCCGCCTCGGAGCTCCAATGGTCAAAGCCCTAGCTGCCGGGGCTGGTGCTGATGACTGATTCATCTGGCCGTGAGATCGCTTCCAACCTCCGATCCTATCCACGATCCTCTGGGTGGTATACTCATGCCTCCAGGTTGCTCTCAATACTGCATCAAAAGTCCGATGCTCAAACTGCTCCACCGCCAATAAAATCTCTAGGTGGAGCCCCTGCTGGAACCGCTGGGCTCTATCAAACTCGGTCGCCACCAAGGTGGGAGCAAACCGACTAAGCCTGAAGAACTCGGCCGTATATCCATCGACCGTCCTGCCCATCTGCTTCAGATTGGTGAACCTCGTCTGTAGATCGTACCGAGCTACAACATCAAAGTACTTGGTCCGAAATCTCTCCCTGAATACTGCCCATGAAATAGGGGCCACTAATCCATCGGACTGCGCTGCCCACCAGCTGCGGACAAGATCTAGTAATTGTAGGTGCACTACGACCACCTTCTCGTTCTCTAGAGTCCTGGTTGCTTCTAGAATCACCTCTGTGTCCTGAAGCCATACATCTGCAGCGATCGCATCTTCACTACCGTCGAAGAAGGGAGGGTTCAAGCGCCTGAAGCTGTTGGCCGCGCTATTACCCTGATGACCTCCTCTGGTCAAAGCATTTGCCACTGCCTGGTGCAAGGCATCTCCGCGACGATCCTGGAAAGCTAAAAGGGACCTGATGAGACCCACCAAAGTGCCATCATCAGGCTCTGCAGGCTGGACGGGCTGAATTGGTGGTTCTCCTCCGGTAGGCACGACTCTGGAGGCTACTCCTGAATGCTGGGCTTGATCTCCAGGTTGCGGCTGGTCCACGGGAGGTGCTCCGCCTTGCTGATCGACAGGTCCAGGAACAATGTCGCTGAAGAAGACGACATAGGAAACAATAAGGAAGGACCAGGACAGATCAACGATACAAGCATATGATCAGGTCAAGATTCTCAGGGATTTGAAAATACGAGCAGAGATCAAGGGCGAATACTGATTGAGACATCTATTTGGTAAACTCTCACATATCTTGATTTACAAGACCTGCATGGGCCACCACTAAAACCATGTATCGCCCCAGAACCAGAATACTGGAGAGCGGGAGCGTACATAGCCAGCTACGTATATTGAAGTGCAACCCACCTCGCTATACGGTTACGGCTGTCTAGATACATGAGGGTTTAACTACAAGCCAACAGTCTCCTATGGTCATGAACAAGCCTATTGTCTCAATCTCAAGCAAGCAATAATAGTTACAAGACGTCAGAGCACCAAATATATAATAGCAAGGCATCCCATACATTACATATTGGATGATCATGAAGCTAGTCGTACAAAATGTCAGGACTAGCAGGAGTTTCAGCCAATACATGAGCAACCCTAGGATTTGCCAATCATGTTACAGCCCGTAGGCAGACAGTAAGTAAATATGCAATTGAGCTAACACGTGCTCGTCGGCTAAATGCCTCAAAAGAATACTTTTACAATAAAGTGGAAGGACAAAAGAAACCCACTCGTTGTCAAGGTTACGCCTGGTGGTCACCATCTGGCTGGAAGTTAGGTAGATTCTCTGGAGCTGCTCCGATATCTGGCCACACAAAACCAGCTGGGTCAGACCCCAGAAAGAGCAAGTGCCACAAAGGAGGCTTCACTTAGGAACTAAAACCAGCATATCACAATAGAATATTAAGGATAAATACTAAATAAAGAACTGATAATAATAGAGATAACAACAGTAAACTGAGTACGAAGAAACCATTCAAGTAGCCAGACCAAAACCCTTAAACCAAACAAGGACCGGGGTTGCAGCCCTTCACCTGAATAGAAACCCGTCTCAAATACTATTGGTACAGTGAAGACAATAAACGAAGAGAGGACACAAAACTGCTCTGGGAGCCAGATTACAACCCTTAAACCAAACAAGGACCGGGATTGTAATCTTTCGCCTGAACAGAACTGGACCCCTGATCTTTTTTGCTAAGGCCAGTATAAATAGTCATGGTATTAAGGTAAGGTAAAACATGACGAACATGGCATGGGGTTGCAATAAGACAATAAACGAAAAGATGACACAGAACTGCTCGGGAGCCAGGTTACAACCCTTAAACCAAACAAGGACCGGGGTTGTAACCCTTCGCCTGAACAGAACTGGACCCCCTGTAATGCCTGTAGTTCGTATTATGTATCTTAGAATACATGTACGTATTTCATCTTGTATTACATATCTCTTGGCTTGGTTTGGGTTGGGTTGCTTGGTTCATCATGAACCAAGGGAGAACCCCTACCTACCACCCCCATCATCCTTTATTAACCCATTCCTTCATTCTCTCTCTTCATTATTCTTCTTCTTCTCCACATTTACTCTTCCACCTACCAGGAAGAGAGAGAGCTTAGGCAAGTGCAAACTTGCTTCATGATGGATCTCATGTTTTATTGTTCCATTCTCTTCCTTACTAGATTCTAAGCCTCTTTAGAACTGGAAGTTTTCGATTTTGATGGTTATATTTTTGTAGATCTAAGTTTTAAGTTCCTTCTTGTTTAGTTTTCTTGGTTTTGATCTCTAAAAAAACTTGGTATTTCCAAAAACTAGTGGTTCTATGTGGTAGAGAATTCAATTTCATGCAGTTTTGGCTTTTGTTTCGCTTGATTTCGACTTCGGATGAGGAAGTTATGGCCATGGCAAATTTTCGGAACCTTCATGGCTGAACTTGCTGTTTGGGGACGATGAACCCCATGCGCCGGGAACCCCATGCACCCGGGAGGCCATGCGCCGGGAGGCCATGCGCCGTGAATTCCCGGCAACGCATCCCTTAACTCCGAGCGTGTCATGTGCGTAGGTTCCCTACGCGCATGTATTGAAGACGCAACGTGAGTATCCCTTGCGCCGATTGTGCAGGAATCTCATGCGCCGATTGGTGCAGGAATCCCATGCGCCGATTGCGTAGGAATCTCATGCGCCGATTGGTACAGGAATCCCATGCGCCGATTGCACAGGAATCTCATGCGCCGATTGGTGCAGGAATCTCATGCGCCGATTGGTGCAGGAATCCCATACGCCGATTGTGCAGGAATCTCATGCGCCGATTGGTGCAGGAATTCCATGCACCGATTGTGCAGGAATCCCATGCGCCGATTGTGCAAAAATTTACTGTTTTTGCCTGTTTAAGTTGTTTTGTAGCTAGAATCTTGAAAAACTCAAAACAAGAAAGTTGTAGATCTTTTCCTTGGCTTCAAGAATATGTCACTAGTTATTTTATACAAGTTTTTCTTATTTATGATAAGGTAAGAATAGAACACGATAGTGGCCCGCTGTGGCGCACTCTTGACAAGTAGATTGACATGATATATCTCGACATGCTGTTATGACAGTAGCCTGACATGGCAAGTATGAAGGACCTGAACACCGTGGACGATTGTGTTTATACAAATAAACCAGTACTGTCTTGCATCATGTCTAGGATGGGGATCCCTGAGTACCACGGTCAGGGGTACCTACTGAAATTGACTAAGGTTAATTAACTAGAATGATTCAGTAGTCATGAAGAGATTCTCAGCTACAGGCAATCCCGTTATCTGGACGCATTCAGTGGACTTGTAGTCTACCGACGAGTAGGGCACATTTCCAGTACACAGTCATGTGTTGCATTCTTCTTAAACGGACATTCGACCTGGATAACCGGATGGTCTGCAGGGCTTGTGGCTGTTGGGATAATCTCATTGCATCTTGCTAGTAACTAGGCCTGTGTTAACCCTAGTTAGTTAAAAGTATCAAGCCGTACTCTTGATTGGCCGTGATTGATTGGATGAAGTTTATTCCAGCTTAGTCTTATCCTGATCATGTACAAGATTGTAACATGACATAATTTCTTGTATCGATAAAGGATCGGATACCAAGTTCTGTTCAGATGAAGGGTTACAACCCCGGTCCTTGTTTGGTTTAAGGGTTGTAACTTGGCTATCTGAATAGCTCCATGGTTATCTTATCATATATCGTCCTGCTTATTGCGCTTGCCTTAACAATAACGATCGGGGGTCCAGTTCTGTTCAGGCGAAGGGTTACAACCCCGGTCCTTGTTTGGTTTAAGGGTTGTAACCTGGCTCCCGGAGCAGTTCTGTGTCCTCTCTTCATTTATTGTCTTATTTGCAACCCCTGTCATGCTCGTCACGTTTTACCTTACTTCAATACTATGATTATTTATACTGGCCTTAACAATAAAGATCAGGAGTCCAGTTCTGTTCAGGCGAAGGGTTATAACCCCGGTCCTTGTTTGGTTCAAGGGTTGTAACCTGGCTCCCGGAGCAGTTCTGTGTCCTCTCTTTGTTTATTGTCTTGTTACCTTATCAATAGTAATTGAGGCGGGTTTCTATTCAGGCGAAGGATTACAACCCCGGTCCTTGTTTGGTTTAAGGGTTGCAGTCTGGCTACTTGAATGGTTTCTCCTCGCTCAATATATTATTGTTATCTCAGTTATTATCAGTATCTTTTAATTACCTTAACTATTTATTTGTGATATGCTGGTTTTAGTTCCTAAGTGAAGCCTCCTTTGTGGTACTTGCTCTTTCTGGGGTCTGACCCAGCTGGTTTTGTGTGGCCAGATATCGGAGCAGCACCAGATGATCCACCTGTCTTCCAGCCCGATGGTGACCACCAGGCGTAACCAGGGCAACGAGTGGGTTTCTTTTGTCCTCCCACTCTACTTGTAAAATTATTCTTTTGAGGCGTTTAGCCGGCGAGCACGTGTTAGCTCGTATTGCATCCTTACTTACTGTCTGCCTACGGGCTGTAACATGATTGACAAATCCTAGGGTTGATCATGTATTGACTAAAACTCTTGCTAGTCCTGACATTTTGTACGACTAGCTTCATGATCATCCAATATGTAATGTATGGGATGCCTTACTATTGTATATTGATGCTCTAACATCTTGTGACTGTTACTGCTTGCTTGTGATTGGGACAATAGGCTCGTTCATGACCATAGGAGACTGATGGATTGTAGTTAAACCCTTATATATCTAGACAGCCGTGACCGTATAGTGACGTGGATTTCATTTTATTATACGTAGCTGGCTACGTCTGCCCCCGCTCTCCAGTATTCTGGATCTGGGGCGTGACATGGTTTTAGTGGTGGCCCATGCAGGTCTTATAAATCAAGATATGTGAGAGTTTACCGAATAGATGTCTCAATCAGTATTCGCCCTTGATCTCTGCTCGTATCTTCTGAATCCCTGTAATCTTGACCTGATCACATGCTTGTATCATTGATCTGTCCTGGTCCTTCCTTATTGTTCCCTATATCGTCTTCTTCAGCGGCATTATTCCTGGACCTGCCGATCAGCAAGGTAGAGCACCTCCCGCGGACCAGTAGCAACCTGGAGATCAAGCCCAGCATTCAGGAGTAACCTCCAGAGTCGTGCCCACCGAAGGAGAACCACCAGTTCAGCCCGTCCAGCCTGCGGAGCCTGATGATGGCACTTTGGCGGGTCTCATCAGGTCCCTATTAGCTTCCCAGGATCGGCGAGGAGATGCCTTGCACCAGGCGATAGCAGACGCTTTGACCAGAGGAGGTCATCAGGGTAATAGCGCGGCCAACAGCTTCAAGCGCTTGAACCCTCCCTTCTTTGATGGCAGTGAAGATGCGATCGCTGCAGATGCATGGCTTCAGGACACAGAGGTAATTCTAGAAGCAGCCAGGACTCCAAAGAACGAGAAGGTGGCCGTAGTGCGCCTGCAGTTACTAGATCTTGCCCGCAGCTGGTGGACAGCGCAGGCCGTTGGATTATTAGCACCCATTACTTGGGCAGTATTCAGAGAGAGATTCCAGACCAAGTACTTTGATGCTGTAGCTCGGTACAATCTACAGACGAGGTTCACCAATCTGAAGCAGATGAGCAGGACGGTCGACGGATATGCGGCCGAGTTCTCCAGGCTTAGTCGGTTTGCTCCTACCTTGGTGGCGACCGAGTTCGATAGAGCCCAACGGTTCCAACAGGGGCTTCATCTGGAGATTCTATTGGCGGTGGAGCAGTTTGAGCATCAGACTTTTGATGCAGTATTGAGAGCAGCCCGGAGGCATGAGTATACCTCCCAGAGGATCGTGGATAGGACCGGAGGTCGGAAGCGATCCCATAGCCAGATGAATCAGTCATCAGCACCAGCCCCGGCAGCCAGGGCTTTGACCATTGGAGCTCCGAGGCGGGAGGCCTCAGTGACGTCGGTTCAACATTCCACCCCGACGCACCCTCAGCAGCAGAAGCAGAAGCAGTCTTCCGCAGTGGGATGTTCACATTGCGGGAAGCCAGGACATGTGGTATCAGAGTGTCGCAGAGCACAGGGTTTGTGCTTGGTTTGTGGTGCCCTGGACCACAGGGTTGGGAACTGCCCGAACAGGGGGAGTTCGTCGGCCTTCTCTAGTCCTTCAGTTTACCCATTTCCGAGGCCATTGCCGACACAGGCCCAGGCATTCCAGCAGCAGAGACCGCAGCAGTATACCCAAGCCCAAGCCCTGATCCAGAGCAGGCAGAGGAATTTTCAACAGAGGGGACCCGCACCCAGGGGACATGGTCAAGTGCTGGCTTTGACCATGGGAGAAGAAGGAATAGCACCAGGTGAGGTAGTGGCAGGTACTATTCTCGTCAACACCTTTCCAGCTTCAGTATTATTTGATTCTGGTGCCTCGTATTTATTTATGTCAGCACGATTCGCGACACGGGTAGGACTGGAGCCCGAGTCATTATCAGTGAGGCTCAATATACTTACTGGTAATGGACTTGTGGGAGTAGATAGGGTGTTTTCCTCGTGTCGGGTCGTAGTTAGCGGTAGAGAATTCCCCGCTAGATTGATAGAGTTTTCGATGGCCGATTATGATGTGGTCTTAGGGATGGATTGGTTGAGGGACCAGTATGCTAGGATAGACTGCCATATCGGCAAGGTTATTTTTAGCATCCCAGGCGAGCCAGAGTTTTCCTTTTCCCGAGGCGAAGTTGAACCTTCTCCTCCGGTGTTGTGGATGGCAGTGGCAGTAGTACAGTTACCTCGAATAGTCGAAGAGTTTCCAGATGTTTTCCCAGAAGAGCTTCCAGGGATGCCGCCAGAGCGAGAGATCGAGTTTACCATCGACTTGATTCCCGGGACAGCCCCAGTGTCAGAGAGAGTCTACAGGATGGCGCCGTCAGAGTTAGATATATTGTACAAGATGATTGAAGAACTCAGAACCAAGGGATTCATTCGTGCCAGTGGATCGCCTTGGGGAGCCCCGATGCTTCTCATGAAAAAGAAGGATGGTACGTCCAGATTATGTGTTGATTATCATACCTTGAACTCAGTGACAATTAAGAACAGATACCCTCTCCCGATGATAGATGACTTGTTTGATCAACTCAAAGGGGCGTCAGTATTTTCGAAGATTGACTTGCGGTCAGGATACCATCAGATCAGAGTCAGAGAGCAGGACATCCCGAAGACAGCTTTCAGATCTAGGTATGGACATTTGGAGTTCCTTGTTATGCCATTTGGAGCAACCAATGCGCCGGCTGTATTCATGGACCTCATGAATCGCATCTTTATGCCCTATTTGGATCAGTTCATGATTGTGTTCCTAGATGACATCCTGGTCTATAGCAAGAGTGAAACGGAGCATGAACAGCATCTCCGAGTTGTCCTCCAGATTCTTAGAGAGCACAAGTTGTATGCCAAGTTTAGTAAATGCGAGTTCTTGCTCGATCGTATTTCATACTTGGGTCATATCATCACCCGAGGAGGAGTTGAAGTGGATCCCCAGAAGATTATGGCCATTGAAACATGGCCAGTGCCTAGCACAGTTGCAGAGGTCCGTAGTTTTCTTGGCTTGGCCGGCTACTACCGACGATTTATTTCAAACTTTGCTCGAATTTCAGCGCCATTGACCCAGTTGACCCGCAAGAATGTGCAGTTTGCTTGGACAGCAGAGTGCCAGGATTCTTTTGAGAGGTTGAAGCGAGGCTTGATGACGGCTCCTATTCTCACGCTTCCAGATGGAACCGGAGGATTCTCAGTGTATTGCGATGCTTCAGGCAGAGGTCTAGGATGTGTTCTGATGCAACATGGGAAGGTAATAGCTTATGCGTCACGACAACTTCATGATCATGAGGGAAATTACCCAACCCATGACTTGGAGTTGGCAGCAGTAGTGTTTGCACTTAAATTGTGGAGGCACTACTTGTACGGAGATAGGGTGGAGATTTTTACCGACCACAAGAGCCTGAAGTATGTGTTCACCCAGAAGGATCTCAACATGCGTCAGAGAAGGTGGTTAGAGCTACTTGTGGATTATGATGTTAACTTGCAGTATCATCCTGGGAAGGCCAATGTTGTTGCAGATGCATTGAGCAGGAGAGCCGAAGTTTATTTTCTAACAGCACAACCAGAACTGTTAGCAGACCTTCAGAAGATGGATATAGAAGTTGTTCTCCCTTCCAATGTGGCATTGATGGCCAGCATGCAAGTTCAGTCCACTATAGTCGAGAGGATCCGGATGGCGCAGTCAGCAGATTCCAAGCTTCAGCGACTCAGAGCAGAGTGTGAGACAGGACGAAGACCAGAGTTATGTATCCATGAAGACGGTACACTTCGACATAGGAAGCGTCTTTGTGTACCCAGTGGAGATGACCGACAGTAGATCATGACAGAGGCTCACAGTTCGCAGTATTCCATTCATCCCGGCGGTACGAAGATGTACCGTGATATTCGTCAGCACTTTTGGTGGAATGGTATGAAGAGGAAGATAGCCCGGTTTATCTCTCGATGTTTAGTTTGCCAACAAGTTAAGGCTGAACATCAGAGGCCAGCTGGACCACTTCAGTCCTTGCCAATTCCAGAATGGAAGTGAGAGCATATAACCATGGATTTTGTGACTGGATTGCCTAGATCCCCGGCTGGCAGAGACGCTATTTGGGTTGTCATAGACAGGCTCACGAAGGTGGCTCACTTTCTCCCGTTCAGAGTTGGTCAGTCGACGGCTCAGCTAGCGGAGATGTATCTCCGACAGATTGTCATGTTGCACGGTGTACCAGTTAGTATCACCTCGGACAGAGATTCCAGATTTACGTCGCACTTTTGGCGTAGCCTGCAAGAGAGTTTGGGAACTCGCCTCCAGTTCAGCTCAGCTTATCACCCACAGACAGATGGCCAGTCAGAACGTACGATCCAGACTCTCGAAGACATGTTGAGATCTTGTACACTCGACTTCGGTGGATCGTGGGAAGATCACCTGCACCTGGTGGAGTTCTCGTACAATAACAGTTTCCAGGCCAGTATCCAGATGGCACCATTCGAGGCACTGTATGGTAGGAAGTGCAGATCCCCGCTAGCCTGGGACGATGTTGGAGAGAGACAGATGCTTGGTCCAGAAATGATTGCTCAGACCGTTGAAGTGGTCAGAAGAGTCAGAGACCATCTTCGAGTTGCCCAAGATCGCCAGCGTCATTGGGCCGATTCCCATCGGCGACCCCTTGAATTCTCAGTCGGCGACCATGTATTCCTGAGGATTTCGCCTAACCGTGGCGTCATTCGTTTCGGCGTACGGGAAAAGCTTAGTCCTAGGTATATAGGGCCGTTCGATATTCTGGAGCGAGTAGGTGATGTGTCCTATCGTCTCGCTCTTCCGCCGTCGCTAAGAGAGGTGTATAACGTGTTCCATGTATCTCAACTACGACGGTATATCCCAGACCCGAGCCATATCCTGGATCATTCAAAATTGGTTGTTGGTACCAACCTTTCGTATGAGGAGAGGCCCGTGTCTATATTGGACCGGAGAGAAAAGATACTCAAGAACAAGACTATTAGTTTAGTCCGAGTTGCTTGGGGTCATCACTCTTTGGGTGAGTCAACGTGGGAGCGTGAGGATGATATCCAATCGCGATATCCCGACCTGTTTGACTCGTAAGGTATAATGTCTTTCTTATGCCTTATGCTTTCAATTCCTTGCTTGAATAAATGACTGCATGGTAGACTGCTTGTTATAAATTACGATTATTATAGCTTGTCCTTGCAATTCTAGCCTCTTGATTAAATTTCGAGGACGGAATTCTTTTAAGGAGGGTAGAGTTGTAATGCCTGTAGTTCGTATTATGTAACTTGGAATACGTGTACGTATTTCATCTTGTATTACATATCTCTTGGCTTGGTTCGGGTTGGGTTGCTTGGTTCATCATGAACCAAGGGAGAACCCCTACCTACCACCCCCATCATCCTTTATTAACCCATTCCTTCATTCTCTCTCTTCATTATTCTTCTTCTTCTCCACATTTACTCTTCCACCTACCAGGAAGAGAGAGAGCTTAGGCAAGTACAAACTTGCTTCATGATGGATCTCATATTTTTATTGTTCCATTCTCTTCCTTACTAGATTCTAAGCCTCTTTAGAACTGGAAGTTTTCGATTTTGATGGTTATATTTTTGTAGATCTAAGTTTTAAGTTCCTTCTTGTTTAGTTTTTTTGGTTTTGATCTCTAAAAAAACTTGGTATTTCCAAAAACTAGTGGTTCCATGTGGTAGAGAATTCAATTTCATGCAGTTTTGGCTTTTGTTTCGCTTGATTTCGACTTCGGATGAGGAAGTTATGGCTATGGCAAATTTTCGGAACCTTCATGGCTGAACTTGCTGTTTGGGGACGATGAACCCCATGCGCCGGGAACACCATGCGCCCGGGAGGCCATGCTCCGGGAGGCCATGCGTCGTGAAGTCCCGGCAATGCATCCCTTAACTCCGAGCGTGTCATGCGCGTAGGTTCCCGACGCGCATGTATTGAAGACGCAACGTGAGTATCCCTTGCGCCGATTGCGTAGGAATCTCATGCGCCGATTGGTACAGGAATCCCATGCGCCGATTGCGCAGGAATCTCATGCGCCGATTGGTGCAGGAATCCCATGCGCCGATTGCGCAGGAATCTCATACGTCGATTGGTGCAGGAATCTCATGCGCCGATTGGTGTAGGAATCCCATGCGTCGATTGCGCAGGAATCTCATGCGCCGATTGGTGCAGGAATCCCATGCGCCGATTGTGCAGGAATCCCATGCGCCAATTGTGCAGGAATTTACTGTTTTTGCCTGTTTAAGTTGTTTTGTAGCTAGAATCTTGAAAAACTCAAAACATGAAAGTTGTAGATCTTTTCCTTGGCTTCAAGAATATGTCACTAGTTATTTTATGCAAGTTTTTCTTATTTATGATAAGGTAAGAATAGAACACGATAGTGGCCCGCTGTGGCGCACTCTTGACAAGTAGATTGACATGATATATCTCGACATGCTTTTATGACAGTAGCCTGACATGGCAAGTATGAAGGACCTGGACACCGTGGACGATTGTGTTTGTACAAATAAACCAGTACTGTCTTGCATCATGTCTAGGATGGGGATCCCTGAGTACCACGGTCAGGGGTACCTACTGAAATTGACTAAGGTTAATTAACTAGAATGATTCAGTAGTCATGAAGAGATTCCCAGCTACAGGCAATCCCGTTATCTGGGCGCATTCAGTGGACTTGTAGCCTACCGACGAGTAGGGCACATTTCCAGCACACAGTTATGTGTTGCATTCTTCTTAAACGGACATTCGACCTGGATAACCGGATGGTCTGCAGGGCTTGTGGCTGTTGGGATAATCTTATTGCATCTTGCTAGTAACTAGGCCTGTGTTAACCCTAGTTAGTTAAAAGTATCAAGCCGTACTCTTGATTGGCCGTGATTGATTGGATGAAGTTTATTCCAGCTTAGTCTTATCCTAATCCTATACAAGATTGTAACATAACATGATTTTTTGTATCGATAAATGATGGGATACCAAGTTCTGTTCAGATGAAGGGTTACAACCCCGGTCCTTGTTTGGTTTAAGGGTTGTAACTTGGCTATCTGAATAGTTCCATGGTTATCTTATCATATATCGTCCTGCTTATTGCGCTTGCCTTAACAATAACGATCGGGGGTCCAGTTCTGTTCAGGCGAAGGGTTACAACCCCGATCCTTGTTTGGTTTAAGGGTTGTAACCTGGCTCCCGGAGCAGTTCTGTGTCCTCTCTTCGTTTATTGTCTTATTTGCAACCCCTGTCATGCTCGTCACGTTTTACCTTACTTCAATACCATGATTATTTATACTGGCCTTAACAATAAAGATCAGGGGTCCAGTTCTGTTCAGGCGAAGGATTACAACCCCGGTCCTTGTTTGGTTCAAGGGTTGTAACCTGGCTCCCGGAGCAGTTCTGTGTCCTCTCTTTGTTTATTGTCTTGTTACCTTATCAATAGTAATTGAGGCGGGTTTCTATTCAGGCGAAGGATTACAACCCCGGTCCTTGTTTGGTTTAAGGGTTGCAGTCGGGTTACTTGAATGGTTTCTCCTCGCTCAATATATTATTGTTATCTCAGTTATTATCAGTATCTTTTAATTACCTTAACTATTTATTTGTGATATGCTGGTTTTAGTTCCTAAGTGAAGCCTCCTTTGTGGCACTTGCTCTTTCTGGGGTCTGACCCAGCTGGTTTTGTGTGGCCAGATATCGGAGCAGCACCAGAGGATCCACCTGTCTTCCAGCCTGATGGTGACCACCAGGCGTAACCAGGGCAACGAGTGGGTTTCTTTTGTCATCCCACTCTACTTGTAAAATTATTCTTTTGAGGCGTTTAGCCGGCGAGCACGTGTTAGCTCGTATTGCATCCTTACTTACTGTCTGCCTACGGGCTGTAACATGATTGACAAATCCTAGGGTTGATCATGTATTGACTAAAACTCTTGCTAGTCCTGACATTTTGTACGACTAGCTTCATGATCATCAAATATGTAATGTATGGGATGCCTTACTATTGTATATTGATGCTCTAACATCTTGTGACTGTTACTGCTTGCTTGTGATTGGGACAATAGGCTTGTTCATGACCATAGGAGACTGATGGATTGTAGTTAAACCCTTATATATCTAGACAGTCGTGACCGTATAGTGACGTGGATTCCATTTTATTATACGTAGCTGGCTACGTCTGCCCCCGCTCTCCAGTATTCTGGATCTGGGGCGTGACATGGTTTTAGTGGTGGCCCATGCAGGTCTTGTAAATCAAGATATTTGAGAGTTTACCGAATAGATGTCTCAATCAGTATTCGCCCTTGATCTCTGCTCGTATCTTCTGAATCCCTGTAATCTTGACCTGATCACATGCTTGTATCATTGATCTGTCCTGGTCCTTCCTTATTGTTCCCTATGTCGTCTTCTTCAGCGGCATTATTCCTGGACCTGCCGATCAGCAAGGTGGAGCACCTCCCGCGGACCAGTAGCAATCTGGAGATCAAGCCCAGCATTCAGGAGTAGCCTCCAGAGTCGTGCCCACCGAAGGAGAACCACCAGTTCAGCCCGTCCAGCCTGCGGAGCCTGATGATGGCACTTTGGCGGGTCTCATCAGGTCCCTATTAGCTTCCCAGGATCGGCGAGGAGATGCCTTGCACCAGGCGATAGCAGACGCTTTGACCAGAGGAGGTCATCAGGGTAATAGCGCGGCCAACAGCTTCAAGCGCTTGAACCCTCCCTTCTTTGATGGCAGTGAAGATGCGATCGCTGCAGATGCATGGCTTCAGGACACAGAGGTAATTCTAGAAGCAGCCAGGACTCCAGAGAACGAGAAGGTGGCCGTAGTGTACCTGCAGTTACTAGATCTTGCCCGCAGCTGGTGGACAGCGCAGGCCGTTGGATTATTGGCACCCATTACTTGGGCAGTATTCAGAGAGAGATTCCAGACCAAGTACTTCGATGCTGTAGCTCGGTACAATCTACAGACGAGGTTCACCAATCTGAAGCAGATTAGCAGGACGGTCGACGGATATGCGGCCGAGTTCTCCAGGCTTAGTCGGTTTGCTCCTACCTTGGTGGCGACCGAGTTCGATAGAGCCCAACGGTTCCAACAGGGGCTTCATCTGGAGATTCTATTGGCGGTGGAGCAGTTTGAGCATCAGACTTTTGATGCAGTATTGAGAGCAGCCCGGAGGCATGAGTATACCTCCCAGAGGATCGTGGATAGGACCGGAGGTCGGAAGCGATCCCATAGCCAGATGAATCAGTCATCAGCACCAGCCCCGGCAGCCAGGGCTTTGACCATTGGAGCTCCGAGGCGGGCGGCCTCAGTGACGTCGGTTCAACATTCCACCCCGACGCACCCTCAGCAGCAGAAGCAGTCTTCCGCAGTGGGATGTTCACACTGCGGGAAGCCAGGACATGTGGTATCAGAGTGTCGCAGAGCACAGAGTTTGTGCTTGGTTTGTGGTGCCCTGGACCACAGGGTTGGGAACTGCCCGAACAGGGGGAGTTCGTCGGCCTTCTCTAGTCCTTCAGTTTACCCATTTCCGAGGCCATTGCCGACGCAGGCCCAGGCATTCCAGCAGCAGAGACCGCAGCAGTATGCCCAAGCCCAAGCCCTGATCCAGAGCAGGCAGAGGAATTTTCAACAGAGGGGACCCGCACCCAGGGGACATGGTCAAGTGCTGGCTTTGACCATGGGAGAAGAAGGAATAGCACCAGGTGAGGTAGTGGCAGGTACTATTCTTGTCAACACCTTTCCAGCTTCAGTATTATTTGATTCTGGTGCCTCGCATTCATTTATGTCAGCACGATTCGCGACACGGGTAGGACTGGAGCCCGAGTCATTATCAGTGAGGCTCAATATACTTACTGGTAATGGACTTGTGGGAGTAGATAGGGTGTTTTCCTCGTGTCGGGTCGTAGTTAGCGGTAGAGAATTCCCCGCTAGATTGATAGAGTTTTCGATGGCCGATTATGATGTGGTCTTAGGGATGGATTGGTTGAGGGACCAGTATGCTAGGATAGACTGCCATATCGGCAGGGTTATTTTTAGCGTCCCAGGCGAGCCAGAGTTTTCCTTTTCCCGAGGCGAAGTTGAACCTTCTCCTCCAGTGTTGTGGATGGCAGTGGCAGTAGTACAGTTACCTCGAATAGTCGAAGAGTTTCCAGATGTTTTCCCAGAAGAGCTTCCAGGGATGCCGCCAGAGCGAGAGATCGAGTTTACCATCGACTTGATTCCCGGGACAGCCCCAGTGTCAGAGAGAGTCTACAGGATGGCGCCGTCAGAGTTAGAGATATTGTACAAGATGATTGAAGAACTCAGAACCAAGGGATTCATTCGTGCCAGTGGATCGCCTTGGAGAGCCCCGATGCTTCTTATAAAAAAGAAGGATGGTACGTCCAGATTGTGTGTTGATTATCGTACCTTGAACTCAGTGACAATTAAGAACAGATACCCTCTCCCGATGATAGATGACTTGTTTGATCAACTCAAAGGGGCGTCCGTATTTTCGAAGATTGACTTGCGGTCAGGATACCATCAGATCAGAGTCAGAGAGCAGGACATCCTGAAGACAGCTTTCAGATCTAGGTATGAACATTTGGAGTTCCTTGTTATGCCATTTGGAGCAACCAATGCGCCGGCTGTATTCATGGACCTCATGAATCTCATCTTTATGCCCTATTTGGATCAGTTCATGATTGTGTTCCTAGATGACATCCTGGTCTATAGCAAGAGTGAAGCGGAGCATGAACAGCATCTCCGAGTTGTCCTCCAGATTCTTAGAGAGCACAAGTTGTATGCCAAGTTTAGTAAATGCGAGTTCTTGCTCGATCGTATTTCATACTTGGGTCATATCATCACCCGAGGAGGAGTTGAAGTGGATCCCCAGAAGATTGTGGCCATTGAAACATGGCCAGTGCCTAGCACAGTTGCAGAGGTCCGTAGTTTTCTTGGCTTGGCCGGCTACTACCGGCGATTTGTTTTAGACTTTGCTCGAATTTCAGCGCCATTGACCCAGTTGACCCGCAAGGATGTGCAGTTTGCTTGGACAGCAGAGTGCCAGGATTCTTTTGAGAGGTTGAAGCGAGGCTTGATGACGGCTCCTATTCTCACGCTTCCAGATGGAACCGGAGGATTCTCAGTGTATTGCGATGCTTCAGGCAGAGGTCTAGGATGTGTTCTGATGCAACATGGGAAGGTAATAGCTTATGCGTCACGACAACTTCATGATCATGAAAGAAATTACCCAACCCATGACTTGGAGTTGGCAGCAGTAGTGTTTGCACTTAAGTTGTGGAGGCACTACTTGTAGGGAGATAGGGTGGAGATTTTCACCGACCACAAGAGCCTGAAGTATGTGTTCACCCAGAAGGATCTCAACATGCGTCAGAGAAGGTAGTTAGAGCTACTTGTGGATTATGATGTTAACTTGCAGTATCATCCTGGGAAGGCCAATGTTGTTGTAGATACATTTAGCAGGAGAGCCGGAGTTTATTTTCTAACAGCACAACCAGAGCTGTTAGCAGACCTTCAGAAGATGGATATAGAAGTTGTTCTCCCTTCCAATGTGGCATTGATGGCCAGCATGCAAGTTCAGTCCACTATAGTCGAGAGGATCCGGATGGCGCAGTCAGCAGATTCCAAGCTTCAGCGACTCAGAGCAGAGTGTGAGACAGGACGAAGACCAGAGTTATGTATCCATGAAGACGGTACACTTCGACATAGGAAGCGTCTTTGTGTACCCAGTGGAGATGACCGACAGGAGATCATGACAGAGGCTCACAGTTCGCAGTATTCCATTCATCCCGGCGGTACGAAGATGTACCGTGATATTCGTCAGCACTTTTGGTGGAATGGCATGAAGAGGGAGATAGCCCGGTTTATCTCTCGATGTTTAGTTTGCCAACAAGTTAAGGCTGAACATCAGAGGCCAGCTGGACCACTTCAGCCCTTGCCAATTCCAGAATAGAAGTGAGAGCATATAACCATGGATTTTATGACTGGATTGCCTAGATCCCGGCTGGCAGAGACGCTATTTGGGTTGTCATAGACAGGCTCACGAAGGTGGCTCACTTTCTCCCGTTCAGAGTTGGTCAGTCGACGGCTCAGCTAGCGAAGATGTATCTCCGACAGATTATCAGGTTGCACGGTGTACCAGTTAGTATCACCTCGGACAGAGATTCCAGATTTACGTCGCACTTTTGGCGTAGCCTGCAAGAGAGTTTGGGAACTCGCCTCCAGTTCAGCTCAGCTTATCACCCGCAGACAGATGGCCAGTCAGAACGCACGATCCAGACTCTCGAAGACATGTTGAGATCTTGTACACTCGACTTCGGTGGATCGTGGGAAGATCACCTGCACCTGGTGGAGTTCTCGTACAATAACAGTTTCCAGGCCAGTATCCAGATGGCACCGTTCGAGGCACTGTATGGTAGGAAGTGCAGATCCCCGCTAGCCTGGGACGATGTTGGAGAGAGACAGATGCTTGGTCCAGAAATGATTGCTCAGACCGTTGAAGTGGTCAGAAGAGTCAGAGACCATCTTCGAGTTGCCCAAGATCGCCAGCGTCATTGGGCCGATTCCCATCGGCGACCCCTTGAATTCTCAGTCGGCGACCATGTATTCCTGAGGATTTCGCCTAACCGTGGCGTCATTCGTTTCGGCGTACGGGGAAAGCTTAGTCCTAGGTATATAGGGCCGTTCGATATTCTGGAGCGAGTAGGTGATGTGTCCTATCGTCTCGCTCTTCCGCCGTCGCTAAGAGAGGTGCATAACGTGTTCCATGTATCTCAACTACGACGGTATATCCCAGACCCGAGCCATATCCTGGATCATTCGGAATTGGTTGTTGGTACCAACCTTTCGTATGAGGAGAGGCCCGTGTCTATATTGGACCGGAGAGAAAAGATACTCAAGAACAAGACTATTAGTTTAGTCCGAGTTGCTTGGGGTCATCACTTTTTGGGTGAGTCAACGTGGGAGCGTGAGGATGATATCTAATCGCGATATCCCGACCTGTTTGACTCGTAAGGTATAATGTCTTTCTTATGCCTTATGCTTTCAATTCCTTGCTTGAATAAATGACTGCATGGTAGACTGCTTGTTATAGATTACGATTATTATAGCTTGTCCTTGCAATTCTAGCCTCTTGATTAAATTCCGAGGACGAAATTCTTTTAAGGGGGGTAGAGTTGTAACGCCTGTAGTTCGTATTATGTATCTTGGAATACGTGTACGTATTTCATCTTGTATTACATATCTCTTGGCTTGGTTCGGGTTGGGTTGCTTGGTTCATCATGAACCAAGGGAGAACCCCTACCTACCACCCCCATCATCCTTTATTAACCCACTCCTTCATTCTCTCTTTTCATTATTCTTCTTCTTCTCCACATTTACTCTTCCACCTACCAGGAAGAGAGAGAGCTTAGACAAGTGCAAACTTGCTTCATGATGGATCTCATGTTTTTATTGTTCCATTCTCTTCCTTACTAGATTCTAAGCCTCTTTAGAACTGGAAGTTTTCGGTTTTGATGGTTATATTTTTGTAGATCTAAGTTTTAAGTTCCTTCTTGTTTAGTTTTCTTGGTTTTAATCTCTAAAAAAACTTGGTATTTCCAAAAACTAGTGGTTCCATGTGGTAGAGAATTCAATTTCATGCAGTTTTGGCTTTTGTTTCGCTTGATTTCGACTTCGGATGAGGAAGTTATGGCCATGGCAAATTTTCGGAACCTTCATGGCTGAACTTGCTGTTTGGGGACGATGAACCCCATGCGCCGGGAACCCCATGCGCCCGGGAGGCCATGCGCCGGGAGGCCATGCGCCGTGAAGTCCCGGCAACGCATCCCTTAACTCCGAGCGTGTCATGCGCGTAGGTTTCCGACGCGCATGTATTGAAGACGCAACGTGAGTATCCCTTGCGCCGATTGCGTAGGAATCTCATGCGCCGATTGGTACAGAAATCCCATGTGCCGATTGCGCAGGAATCTCATGCGCCGATTGGTGCAGGAATCCCATGCGCCGATTGTGCAGGAATCTCATGCGTCGATTGGTGCAGGAATCTCATGCGCCGATTGGTGCAGGAATCCCATGCGCCGATTGCGCAGGAATCTCATGCGCCGATTGGTGCAGGAATCCCATGCGCCGATTGTGCAGGAATCCCATGCGCCGATTGTGCAGGAATTTACTGTTTTTGCCTGTTTAAGTTGTTTTGTAGCTAGAATCTTGAAAAACTCAAAACATGAAAGTTGTAGATCTTTTCCTTGGCTTCAAGAATATGTCACTAGTTATTTTATGCAAGTTTTTCTTATTTATGATAAGGTAAGAATAGAACACGATAGTGGCCCGCTGTGGCGCACTCTTGACAAGTAGATTGACATGATATATCTCGACATGCTGTTATGACAGTAGCCTGACATGGCAAGTATGAAGGACCTGGACACCGTGGACGATTGTGTTTGTACAAATAAACCAGTACTGTCTTGCATCATGTCTAGGATGGGGATCCCTGAGTACCACGGTCAGGGGTACCTACTGAAATTGACTAAGGTTAATTAACTAGAATGATTCAGTAGTCATGAAGAGATTCCCAGCTACAGACAATCTCGTTATCTGGGCGCATTTAGTGGACTTGTAGCCTACCGACGAGTAGGGCACATTTCCAGCACACAGTTATGTGTTGCATTCTTCTTAAACGGACATTCGACCTGGATAACCGGATGGTCTGCAGGGCTTGTGGCTGTTGGGATAATCTTATTGCATCTTGCTAGTAACTAGGCCTGTGTTAACCCTAGTTAGTTAAAAGTATCAAGTCGTACTCTTGATTGGCCGTGATTGATTGGATGAAGTTTATTCCAGCTTAGTCTTATCCTAATCATGTACAAGATTGTAACATGACATGATTTCTTGTATCGATAAATGATGGGATACCAAGTTCTGTTCAGATGAAGGGTTACAATCCCGGTCCTTGTTTGGTTTAAGGGTTGTAACTTGGCTATCTGAATAGTTCCATGGTTATCTTATCATATATCGTCCTGCTTATTGCGCTTGCCTTAACAATAACGATCGGGGGTCCAGTTCTGTTCAGGCGAAGGGTTACAACCCCGGTCCTTGTTTGGTTTAAGGGTTGTAACCTGGCTCCCGGAGCAGTTCTGTGTCCTCTCTTCGTTTATTGTCTTATTTGTTACCCCTGTCATGCTCGTCACGTTTTACCTTACTTCAATACCATGATTATTTATACTGGCCTTAACAATAAAGATCAGGGGTCCAGTTCTGTTCAGGCGAAGGGTTACAACCCCGGTCCTTGTTTGGTTTAAAGGTTGTAACCTGGCTCCCGGAGCAGTTCTGTGTCTTCTCTTTGTTTATTGTCTTGTTACCTTATCAATAGTAATTGAGGCGGGTTTCTATTCAGGCGAAGGATTACAACCCCGGTCCTTGTTTGGTTTAAGGGTTGCAGTCTGGCTACTTGAATGGTTTCTCCTCGCTCAATATATTATTGTTATCTCAGTTATTATCAGTATCTTTTAATTACCTTAACTATTTATTTGTGATATGCTGGTTTTAGTTCCTAAGTGAAGCCTCCTTTGTGGTACTTACTCTTTCTGGGGTCTGACCCAGCTGGTTTTGCGTGGCCAGATATCGGAGCAGCACCAGAGGATCCACCTGTCTTCCAGTCCGATGGTGACCACCAGGCGTAACCAGGGCAACGAGTGGGTTTCTTTTGTCCTCCCACTCTACTTGTAAAATTATTCTTTTGAGGCGTTTAGCCGGAGAGCACGTGTTAGCTCGTATTGCATCCTTACTTACTGTCTGCCTACGGCTGTAACATGATTAACAAATTCTAGGGTTGATCATGTATTGACTAAAACTCTTGCTAGTCCTGACATTTTGTTCGACTAGCTTCATGATCATCCAATATGTAATGTATAGGACGCCTTACTATTGTATATTGATGCTCTAACATCTTGTGACTGTTACTGCTTGCTTGTGATTGGGACAATAGGCTTGTTCATGACCATAGGAGACTGATGGATTGTAGTTAAACCCTTATATATCTAGACAGCCGTGACCGTATAGTGACGTGGATTCTATTTCATTATACGTAGCTGGCTACGTCTGCCCCCGCTCTCCAGTACTCTGGATCTGGGGCGTGACACCCCCGATCGTTATTGTTAAGGCAAGCATCAATAATCATGTCATGTCACAATCTTGTACAGTATCAGGATAAGACTAAGCGGGAATAAACTCCATCCAATCAATCACGGCCAATCAAGAGTACGGCTTGATACTTTTAACTAACTAGGGTTATCACAGGCCTAGTTACTAGCAAGATGCAATGAGATTATCCCAACAGCCACAAGCCCTGTAGACCATCCAGGTTATCCGGGTCGAATGTCCGTTTATGAAGAATGCAACACGTGACTGTGTGCTGGAAATGTGCCCTACTCGTCGGTAGGCTACAAGTCCACTTGAGCGCCCAGATAACGGGATTGCCTGTAGCTGGAAAATCTCTTCATGACTACTGGATTATTCTAGTTATTAGCCTTAGTTGAATTCAGTAGGTACCCCTGACCGTGGTACTCGGGATCCCCATCCTAGACATGATGCAAGACAGTACCAGTTTATTTGTACAAACACAATCGCCCACGGTGTCCAGATCTTTCATACTTGTCATGTCAGGCTAGCTGTCGTAATAGCATATCGAGATATATCATGTCAGTTTACTTGTCAAGAGTGCGCCACAGCGGGCCACTATCGTGTTCTATTCTTACATTATCATGAATGAGAGAAACATGTATAAAATAACTAGTGACATATTCTTGATGCCAAGGAAAAGATCTACAACTTTCACGTTGGGAGTTGAGAGAAATTCGAGCCATAATTCGGTCAATTAGGACATATAACAGTTAGAAATAGCCAAAATAGGCATTATGCGGCCTATTCTGCGACACCATATGCGGCCAACTGCGACATGCGACCTATGCGGCTCATGCGCGACATCATATGCGGCCAACTGCGACATGCGCTCATGCGGCTCAACTGCGACATCTTATGCCGCCAACTGCGACATGTGCCTTATGCGGCTCAACTGCGACATGCGCTCATGCGGCTCAACTGCGACATCATATGTGGCCAACTGCGACATACGCTCATGCGGCTCAACTGCGACATCTTATGCGGCCAACTGCGACATGTGTCTTATGCGGCTCAACTGCGACATCATATGCGGCCAACTGCGACATGCGGCTTATGCGGCTCATCTGCGACATCATATACGGCCAACTGCGACATGCGCTCATGCGGCTCAACTGCGACATCTTATGCGGCCAACTGTGACATGTGCCTTATGCGGCTCAACTGCGATATCATATGCGGCCAATTGCGACATGCGGCTTATACGGCTCATTCGCGACATCATATGCGGCCAACTGCGACATGTGCCTTATGCGGCCAGCTGCGACACCATATGCGGCCAACTGCAACATGCTGACAGAAGAACATAGAAATGACCAAAAATGCTTTTGGCCATAACTTCCTCAAAACAAGTCGAAATCTAACTTTTCAAAGGTCTATTTTGGGTAAAATCGAATTCTCTACAACATAGAATAATCAAAACATGAAAATAATGAAGTTTAATAGATTAAAACCCAAAAAAACAAAAATAATATAAACTTAGATCTACAAGAAAATATTCATCCAAATGAAAAAGGCCAAGTTCTAAAGTATCTTAGAATCTCGCGAGAAATACAATAGAACAACAAAAATGGAGTTTCTCCATGAAGCAAGTTGCACTTGCCTAAGCTTCTCTTGGTAGGTGGAGAAGTTAAGAGGAAGAAGATGAAGAAATAAATGAAGAGTAAAGATGAGAGAGAAAGGGGGGTTGGGTTTTAAATGATGATGGTGGTAGTAGGTAGGGGTTTTCTTTTGGTTCATGATGAACCCAAAAGCAAACCAAACCAAGCTAAACCGAACCAAGCTAAGCTATAACCAATGACATGCCAAAATAACCATGACAATGCAACATGCTAAAAATAAAATCAAGGCTAGCTAACCATGACTAATAAAATACGGACCCAAAATATGTAAAATATGTACACGTATACAAAAATACGTAACACGGATTTCGAGGGTGACACACGTGTCTCGTAGGAAAGATGAATTGGCAAATGCTCCATAGAGTCGAAGAATCCAGGAGAAAATACCTTCTCGAGCTTGCACACTGTTATCGCAATATCGTTCTTCTGCTTTTCTAGACGATCGATAAGCAACTTAGTAGAACAAAGATCTCTAAAGAATATGCTAAGCTCGGTCAATGGATCCCAAACAACCTGGGGTAAGAATTCCCGAAATACAATCGGAATTAACCTCTCCATGAATGCGTGACAATCATAGCTCTTCATACCTGTCAGTTTGTTCTCCTTGAGGTCGACGCATCTTCTCAAGTTTAAAACAT
Organism: Iris pallida; assembly: GCA_029216955.1. Lineage (NCBI taxonomy): Eukaryota > Viridiplantae > Streptophyta > Magnoliopsida > Asparagales > Iridaceae > Iris > Iris pallida. The sequence continues at coordinate 1,230,763 of JANAVB010042018.1, read as the reverse complement.
ACCCGTCTGGAAATTTCAGACCTTAAATCCACCTACAAAGTCTGACTTTATCCTCCTTCTCCAGTAAGAAAATTACCTTAGGCTGCTTCAACTTCCCATTTCCCTCCTCTATCAAATGTAATGCAGGACGTCTACATATTTCTTCCAAGTCCAATCTAGCATTTGGATTGTCTTTCGTCTTCCCATTTTACGTCCATTACAGTATTAATTATGTTGTCAAACACGTTCTTCTCGATATGCATGACATCAAGGTTATGTCTAATAAGAATGGTGCTCCAATATGGCAGATCCTAGAATATACTCCTCTTCGTCTAGTTATTAGTACGACCAAATCCGTCACACTTGTAGCCCATAGCAGGCTCTTCAATAGCCCTTGGTAAATCTTTTACCTCTTCCCATATCGTGTATCCGGGCCACCTTGGCGGGGGATTAGCCTTCTCCACAATGCCAGCACGAAAAGCATTCATGTTCCTCCGGTACGGATGATCCTTCGGCAAGAATTGTCGATGACAATCGAAGAAGCACGGTTTGCCTCCGTATTTCGAACAGAAAGCCTTAGTGCGGTCCATGCAATACGGACATGAAAGACGATCATGCGTGCTCCATCCAGATAATATACCATAGGCCGGAAAGTTGTTGATGGTCCACATAAGTGTTGCCCGCATCTAAAAATTTTATTTTCTAGATACATCGTACGTGTTGGAACCTACTTCCCACAGCTGATTCAACTCATCAATCAATGGCTGTAAATACACATCAATGTTCCTTTTCGGATTGTTCGAACTTGGGATAATAACGGTGAGGAACATATACGAAGTCTTCATGCATATCCAAGGCGGTAGATTGTACGGAGTGACGATCACAGGCCAACACGAATACTGGGATCCCGAAAGTCCAAATAGGATAAAACCGTCGGAGCAGAGACCTAATCCGATATTACGCGGATCAGAAGCAAAATCTGGATACTCTCGATCAAAGTTCTTCCATGCTTCTCCATCAGATGGGTGATCCAACACTCCTTCGGTCTGTTCTCGCTTATGCCAACTCATGTTTTCTACAGTTTCCTTCACCATAAATAACCACTGCAATCGCGGCGTCAACGACAAGTAGTGCATCGAATCGGTAGGCTTCCTTTCACCGACAGACTTTCCTCTACCACTGCCCTTGTAGCGATCAACACCACAAAATCTACAGGCGTCTTCATCCTTGTCGTCTATGTAGTACAACATGCACCCATTGCGACATGCATCGATTTTCTCATATCCCATCCAGAGCGATCTAACCTTTCTCTTAGACCGGTAAAAGTCTTTAGGCAACTTAGCACCCTCAGACAATATCTCTATAATCAACTCCATAAGTCGGTTGTAGCAATCTTGCGACATATTAAAATCGGACTTGATGCTCAACAATCTTGTAACCACCTCCAACGGTGAATGATCTTCACAACCAGGATATAATGGAGTCCTTGTATTCTCCAGCAACTCCATGAACTTTGCAGCATCAGCGTTCGGTGCCTCCTCAGGTGCATCATGATTGTCCGGATCGAAACTAGGCCCCGCTGCGTCAAAAACCATGTTCACCAATCCATCGTCGTAAGCAGCATGGTTGTGGACATCCACATAAGGCTCATACACCGATGCTAAGGACACAAGTTCTCCGTGTGCGCTCCACTGATAGTAATTCGGTGTGAAACCCTTCGAGTATAAATAATACGTGACTTCCACTTCTGGATGATATTTCAAGTTGCGACATCTCACACACGGATACTTAATTTTGGTACCGTCCATGTACTGAGGGAACGCCTTGGCAAACTGCAGGAACTGTTGTACACCCTCTATGAATTCATCCCGCACACCGCACATGTCATCAGGATGACGGTTGTACATCCACGAACGATTCCGCAGATAGTAATTCAGCTCCATATCCATTTAAGGATAATTCTGTACGATAGATACAAGTACATCGTTGAAACACATGCATATGGATGTATCTATCCTCTTTATCCAAGAGATTAGTTAGAGGCTATTTATAGCATGTCAAAAAATAAAGTCCTGCATTGTCAAGTTAAAGGTTTAAATATGAAGACGTGATATATGTCAGTATTTTTGCCAATATCAATCCTAGTCTCTTTAGCATAGTGTTTAATCAATAAATTTGGTAGATTCGTGTCCATATCAAACATGGACATGGGCTTATGTATAAAGTTTAGCAAGCTCGGGCTCGGACCTTAGGGTGTAGCCCTCCGATAATGTATCACAAGAAGCTCTCAAGTCTTCATTTGAAGTCTAATAATGATTTGGATGACAACTTTAATAAGAATTTATTTAATATATACATGAGTAAGCTCAAGCACCAACTTAGTTGACAAGTGCTATGAAACAGTAAATTGTAATGTGACACTTGATGAGCAATTTATAAGGGGCAAGGTACAAAGTAGAAGAACAGATAAATAAGGAACAATATATGTGATAGGGAGAACAAGTAAAAATGTAAAAACAGACAGATGTGTGATAATGAGAAACCTGTCAGACAAGTATACAAACAACAAGGATACTAGGATACTCTATTAGAGGATACTAGGATACTAGGATACAAACAACAAGGATACAAGGATACTAGGATACTCTATTACAAGGATACTAGGATACTAGGATACTAGGATATTCGGTGTGTTAAACGTATCTATTTGATTTATATTTATAGATATCTACTATTTGGAATTACCTTAGCCATCTACCCTTTACTTACTCTCTAATGTCCTATACCATGCCATACCATATGCTACACACATGCATTACTCTCTAGATTACCCATATTAAGTATACCTTTATGGTACTATATCATGATACCACACTATGCCCTTTACCCATATTTACATTTAGCCTATGCCTAAAACCTTACCACCCTTAATACCCTATACCAAGGATACTAGGATACTCTATTAGAGGCACTTACCTAAGGTATAACCCAACATCAATGGACATACCCTCTTAATCCATACCCTATATGCATACAGGATATGGTACCCATGGTTGTCTATCCATGATGTTATACCTATGTAGTCATATAATTATCTATTTACCATAAATGCATGCATTGCTATAGGCTATACCTATGGGGTTACCCTTACACCATTTTTATATCAATGATACTCATACTATAACTATATGTTACATAGATGCATATCCCGATCATCACTATATATATAGCTATAGCTAATACTTATAGGAATACCTTACCTGTCCTATATAGGTAAACCAAGTGCCTATCTCAAAATTACCTAATATCACCCTCTTACCTATCATATACATTACAATACTCTACCACACATTACTGTCACATTGGGACTTTCTCCGATACTCTTATGATACTTACACCAAACCTTGTCCGAATTGGGTCAGTATCGGTAAAGGCCGTGACTTGTAATTTTTTTTTATAATGACACCAAACAATGTAAAACCATATAACTTTATTTAATAATGATCTCGATTTTCCAATAGTTTTTTTTTACTAGTTAGAATTTTTTTACTTATTTGTTTTACATCAAATCTTTATTTTCTGTCAGAATTAAGTTTGTGTCGTGTCAGTGTATGTGTTCGTGTCTGTGTCATGTCCATGTCAAATGGCTAGTAGAGAAATGGTTAGGGTTTACCTGATTTTGGGGGTGACCAAGAAAGGGGATGGCCGAGAGGAGGAGGAGGTCGGCGCGTGTAGGCAGTTGAGGAGGAGGGGGTCGGTGGAGGAGTAGCCCGGAGAGGAGGAGGAGCACGCAGCAATGGAGGAAAAGAAGGAGGAGGGCGGTCGGTGATAGAGGCGAGCGGCCGACAAATGAGGAGTAGGAGGAGCTCGGTGGAGGCGGAGGAGCGGTGGAGGAGGAGGAGGAGGGGGGCGGCGAAGTAGCACAGGGGGTCGTCGGCGTGTGGGGGGGGAACGAAATATTTTTGGGAAATTTTCGAGCGAGAATGGGGGGAAAGATCGGTATATTAGAAATAAATTAGCGACGTCAGAGTAAGACGTCGCTAAACGTCGCTATATTCTAAAAAATTAGCAACGTCTTACATTGACGTCGCTAATCGTCGCTGATAATAAAATCATAGCGACGTCCACCGACTTTTCTGAGACAAAAATTTTTGTTATACAAAATATAGTCGCAATATGTCGCTGATAGTCGCTAATAGTGACGTATTGCGACATAAACTTTTTACGTCCCTAAGTTGCACAATTTTAGCGATGTTTTGATTAAGCGTCGCTAATTGCGTCGCTGATATGACTTATTTTGGTAGTATTTGTGTTAAGAGAGTCTGAACATGAGTTTCGGCTCTAACTATGGCTAGCTTTCTTGAGTGCGACATACATGGCCGACTTACCAAGTGTTAGTGACTCGAAAAGTCTACAATAAATTAATTATACTAATAATAGTTAAACTAACTTAGAAACATCGGGTGGGGAGGAGGTAGAACGATCTCGTTGGCTAGGACTTCTGGATTCGGTACCTCCATGACTTGCGGACTAGGATTCGTACTGTTTTGATATATGGACCTCCTCCTATGGTGCAGGGCCTATGATCCTTCTGAGTGATTGATTATCCTGTTATGCTGATATCTAACTAGTTTTTAGCGACTTCATGATTTGATACGTAACTTGTCCAGAGGGACTTTTGTGTGAGTAATTGATCTTGACCATTCCTACATGACTACAGGGGCGGAGCCAGGATTAAAATTGTGGAGAGGCCGTGCTACTACATATAGAAATCTTTAAAGTTGTCGTGTTAATTGGACTTCATAGCAAAAATATACTAAAACTCAAACAATAATGAGAAGAAAAAAAAAAGACAATATTTTTGATTTTTTACAAGAAAAGAAGCAAACATTATAAATAAAAGATTTCTAAAATATGTAAAAAATTTAATAATGTGTCAAAGGTGAGAATTAAACTTGTAACCTCTTAATTGAAAGCCCAAAGCATTACCATTTGAGCTAACTTATTCTTTGTACATTATAGGGTCAAACTAGTATATATTGTAAACTTGTAAAAAATTTTATATAATAATCAACATTTTTTTAAAAAAAATTGGGGGGCCGTGGCCCCCGTTGGACCCTATATAGATCCGCCCCTGCATGACTATTATACTATGCATTAGCGCAAGAGATGATCTCTCTTACTATTAGGCACAATATGCGACGATTTGTATACTTGTAATAGATATAGTGACTAGCATTGTCTTGGAGAAAGTATACTTTTTTTTCATCGTTTGATGTAGGAGATGGTTATTACCATATAACAGTCTGTGAATCTATAATCAGATTAGTAGATTTACGTCATGGGCCATTATTATCCTATATTATTATTATTATTATTATTATTAGAGAATTTTTGACTTGCCTCCCACTTTGTTTACCCAAATTAAGGGTGTACCCCACTGTTTTGCATTAATGTACATCACCCCCCACATTTGACGGATTCCGTCAAAAATTAACGGTCAAACGTTTTGACCACAAATTTTGGACCAAAATGCCCTTCCTATTTTCTTCTAGTCTTTCCTTCCCCTCCGGCGGCCACCGCAACCCCACGCCCACCGCCCCCGCACCGTCGCCTCCGCCGCTTGCCGCTGCTGCCGTCCCCACTGCTGCTGCCGCCGCCGCCGCTGCTGCCGCCGCCGCTGCTGCTGCCGCCGCGGCTGCTGCTGCGGCTGCGGGAGGGGAGGGGGGAGCGGAGGGAGGGGGGCGGTGGCGGAGGGGGAGAGCGAGGCGGGGAGGGGAGGGGGCGGTGGCGGAGGAGGAGAGCGGAGGCGGTGAGCGACGGCGGTGGCCGCACGGGAGGTGGGGGGGGTAGGGAGGGGGGTTAGAGGAAAGAGGGAGGAAGAAGACGAGGGCATTTTGGTCTCAAAAAAATATTTTTGACGGAATCCGTCCAATGTGGGGGGGTGATGTACATTAATGCAAAACAGTGGGGTGCACCCTTAATTTGGGTAAACAAAGTGGGGGGCAAGTCAAAAATTCTCTTATTATTATTATTATTATTATTATTATTAGGCTTAATTGTACTTTGCTACCCTCAACTATTCCGCTTTTTCAACTTGATACCCTAAACTTTTTTTTGTAACAAGTTGATACCCAGATATTATTTTGGACTAAAATGCCCCTGCCCCTACCCCTAACCCTCCCCCCCTGCACGCTCCGGCCGCCCCCCCTGCTCACTCCGGCCGTCCCCCCCCCCCCCTGCTAGCTCCGCCCCCCCCCCCCCCCGCCCCCCCCTGCTCGCTCCGGCCGCCCGTCCGCCCCCGCCTCTCCCCTAGGCCGCGGCAGCACGGGAGGAGGGGGGCTGGGGAGGGAGGGCGGGGCGGGAGGCGGGGCAGGGGGTGGCCGAAGCTAGCAGGGGAGGGGGGGCGGGAGGGGGGGCGGGAGGGGGGGGGGGCGGAGCTAGCAGGGGGGGCGGCCGGAGTGAGCAGGGGGGGCGGCCGGAGTGGGGAAGGGGGTGGAGGGAAGGAAGAGGGAAGGGCATTTTCGGAATTTTTGAAAAATTAGGTATCAAGTTGAAAAAAAATAATAGTTGAGGTACCAATTTGTTACGAAAAAAAGTTTATGGTATCAAGTTGAAAAAGCGAAATAGTTGAGGGTAGCAAAGTGCAATTAAGCCTTATTATTATTATTATTATTATTATTATCATTTTTTTGAGATGTCCGGTAATACGCACGAGACTTTGTGCATGCTGCATTGTATGTCTTTTGGGCCCACTATCCGTAACTCCCACCATTATTATAAATGGAAATAATAATACACCCTCGTGGCTCGATCTACTGATCTTCCTCCGCCACCCAGCCATGGTTTTACAACTCTTATCGGTAACCACAAAGAGCCACTTAAGTTCGGTATGCACTGTCACTTACATTTTTCCCATAAATCTGTTACTACTATTTTTATTTCTGTATTTCAATTCTGATACTTAGGAATCAAGAGGCAGCTGTGAAAATTTTGAGCAATAGTAGCCAAGCCTAGTTTGAGAAACAAGCCCCGGCCGAAAATGAATGTTAGGTCTTTCTTTACAGGGTTGAACTAAGGTTCCTTCTCCATTTGCGGAGAGACGTATAGTCAGCCAAACTACACTTTTCTTTGTAATGCTGCTGCACATGTTTCTCAGTTTCTCCTCTCCGGAGACTCGAAGTCTTGAACAGTTTGAATAGAACATTTACACTAAACCAAGAAAGGAAAGTTATTCCTTTCCTTTATTTGGTAGCCACAAACTTGGGAATCAATTTCAGGAAAAAAATTGGTGAAAATATGGTTCCACTCAAGACCCATGGGATTGATTTTCCCTCCTACTTTTCCAACATTTATTACAAAAGTTATGACAAAAGTAACCATGTGTCATTGCTTATTTTACCATTAATGTTATTTTTTATAATATTATTTTTATTTTAAAAGGTAAGGATATTATTGGAACATTGTTATATTTTGCTTTCCTTTCCGATGGTAGTTTTCTTGTTTTACCAAACAACGAAAAGAAAATATAACAGGAATCCTACTTTTCCATTCCCATGAAAAATATTAGGGAATTCATTTCCTTTCCGTGAACCAAACGAGGCCTAAGTGGCTAGTTTCTCAGTCACGTCCTGTTCATCTGCAGGAAGTCTTGAACAGTTTGACTAGAACCTTTGCATTAGTGGCTTTAGTTTCTCAATCATGTTCTGTTCATCTGCAGGGACCGTTGTTGCGTGCCATTTGGACTACTGCTTCCACTTTTCACACTCACGCACACACCCCGTATAATTTAATTTCGAGACCATCAAAAAGGTTATACCTCCTCAATAATGCTAAATCTACTACCAAATGCTTACAACCTTTTTACAACCACTCATCCATGTGCTGACATGTGGACCATGGCCCACATGTCAGCAATGGGTGAAGGTTGTAAGAGGGTTGTAAGCATTTGGTTGTAACTGTAGCATTACTCTATACCTCCTTGCTATCCATAAGAACATATGAGTTCGGTACAGGAGACAGTGTGAGAATATCTATATTGTAATAAATTTAACTTCTTTTACAATAACTTAATTTCGTTAGACTCCGTACTTTGGAATTGCTTGTTTCGTTTGTCAAACTAAACTTGACATGCAAGAAGCAATTAATTCCCCCCATGCAAAGATTATATTATCGCCTGTACACAAAAACACATGGTTGATAAATTAAGGGCCCCTTGCAAAGATTTGGGCCTAATTTGGTTCGCAGAAAGAAAAGAAAAGAAAAAAAATCAATTCTTTACTCTTTTATTTTCTTTGTAAAACTATAATTGTCATATAAAAATCGGTATTTGAAAAGACTGAAAAGGCCAGAAAATTGAGAGAGCAAATTTTGTAGGTGAAAAAGTGAATGCTTCGGGTGGATGGGGGAGAACCATCCCTCAATTTTATTTCCTTGAACCATTTTTCTTTACTGCTCCTTTCCTTTGGCATTCAAACACAAAACACAGAAAATGAATGACTATCCTTTTCCAATATCCTGATTCCACAGAACGAGTTGTGGCCATGAAGTCTTCGGCTTCCTAGTCTAGGGAAACTACACTCGATATGCACGAAGAAATTGCCTTCATCCAGAGGAAACATGAAGTTGGAATAGCTAGTAAGTATCGGTCTATGACAATGAGTGCAAATGACCGGTGAAATTCAGGAATAAGGTGTTAGTTTCCATCATTCTAGCAACATTTGCTATCCAACTAGGGTTGGGTTCAAGTTCATCTTCAACCTGTTCTTTTGTGACCTGCTTATTATTTACGTATGATACAATATAATTTCTCAACTCGCTTTTGGATTCGATGCTCTCCTTGGCCTCGTCTTTTCTCACGTATCCTATTCGCCTATTCTCTATGCGTCGGTGATATGATACCGACATTTTTCTTCGGTAGCAAAGTGTAGTCTGAGAGTAATCATTGTCAACTATCGGCGAAAATGAGATGGATAGCACTTGCTGTAGACTAATGCATTACTTGCTGTAACCCACATATAAACCTTTTTTTTCCCGTGCAGACTCAGATTATGCCACGTTCACCAGGCCTCTGATGTTGTGGGATCGTGTGTGGGGCGGCCACACGTCCTTACTGAATCCACGTATAGACTAATGCATCACTTGCTGTTTGAAAGAGGATCAACCCAACTATAAAAAAAATGAAGTTTGACATTACTCCAAGTAATTTGGAAGGCAATGGAACCTGGCTAGCCTTTCAGTACCAAGGCAATGGCAAGTCTACAGCCACCCAAATTGTGATGCACCAGAAACACTTGCTGCTGTAGTTCAACTAAAGACTTAAGGTCACATGACATGGTTGAAGTTAAAAAGGACCCAAACAAAGAAACTGCATGTTGAATTCCATTCACTACAAACAGTTGGCCTCGTCTCGCTCTCTGGTTCTCTCATATGGGCATACCTTTGGGTACTATCTGATCCTTAATCCACATGTAGATGGGCACCAGCACAAAGTACGATGCTGCAATAGTACCTACAAGCAAGCGCAAGAGGAAGGAGAATGGATTGATAGGCTTCTTCACATCCTCGGCCTTTGGACCAAGCTGCACAAAAACAAAATTGAATCTCAAGAAGACAAGAACCGACTAAATTATAACTATAAGCATCTAGAAAGAATTTAAGTTAAAATCGTGTCGCTATATGTGTCAAAAATAAAGTTCCTTGGACTTGGCTATAACCTTTTTCAAGCAGGTTGAATCATTTCATCTGAACCGTCAAGATATTCAATGTACATAACTCGTTATTGTTTCAAAACAACATGGAGGCTGTTCTTGGTTGTCATATCGATTACTAAAACCCTAACGCCAATTATTCTTGAATGCAAAGCATAATAGTTGAAATCAAAGCCGGATGCAATGTTATCATTGTGAGAAGGTACATATGTAGTCTCTGACAAGTACTCACCAATATTCCTAATAGCTAATACTGGTCACATGATGGCAAGATGGACAGAAGGTGCTGTGGAAGGATATCTTGGTGATTATTAAGTGAAGAATTGAAGATTTTATTGAACTCACAAAGAAATTATGTGTACAAGGTTTAATTACAACACTCGCACACTAAACTTTTGTAGACTCTCACTAGGGGACACACTACCCACACAACCCTCTAATACTCTCGCACACACTTTACTTTTGACACTATGCTCGGATGATCCCAGATGGGGTGGTCATGCCCCCTTTATATAGATAGAGAAGGAAAAGTCTAGATCATAGAGGATCCAGAGATATATGGAAAAAAACTGGAGATAAAAGATTTCTATAGAAGAGGAATGGAGGAGGAAAATCTGAAAAGTAAGAGAAGAAAGTTCTATATATATAGAGAGAGAGAGAGGATTTCTAGAGAGAAGAAGAGTCGATGGTGACTTTAACACTCCCCCTCAACACCGACTCCTTGTAGCTGAACTTTGTTAGTCATACCGAGCTTCCTTCGGAGTTCTTCAAACGTTGTTGTGCTCAGTACCTTAGTGAACAAATCTGCTACTTGAACACCAGGTTTGATTGTTTCCATCTATATCCCTCCTTAGAACTCTCTCCCTTATAAAGTGATAGTGCACCTAGACATGCTTAATCCCTGTATGGAATACTAGATTCTCATTCAAGCGTACTGCGGATTGATCGTCACAATGAAGGTTGAGAAAAGCGCTTCCGACGGGCACCCGACGTCTAGTGCCTAGCCCGCCTAGACGGCCGCCTAGATCTAGGCAGTTCAAACAAAATAAAAAATAAAATCCAAACCACCTACTAAAAATTGCAGAAGAAATCCATAAAAAACACCAAAACATGAATAGTCAGACGTCGGGGGAGGGGGTACTAGGTGGGCGCCTAGGCGGGCATTGGGCGGACACCAAGCACCTAGCACCTAGGCAATGCCTAGACAGCCGCCTTTTAGAACAATGGTCGCATGCAATCGAACCGCATAATTTATTGGCTGATGTAGGTCTTAGGTCTTTCCCGAGCTGTACTAATCAAGTACTTTCTTCTGCTGCCATCGTTGTTGCTCGATACTCCGTCTCTACAGTTGATGAGGATACAATTTGTTGTCTTTTACTACACCACGATATCGTTTCTGAATTAAGATCGAACATGTAGCTAGTAGTCGATATTCTTGTGTCATGGTCTCCCGCATGGTCAGCATTGCAATATCCAACATTACAATATCCAAAGACCATACTTGCTTCAAGCTTCTTATATAAAAGGTCAAAACCCAAAGAGCCTTTAACATACCTAAGTATCTGCCTTACTGCTTCTAAATGATGCTTCTTTGGATTCTGCATATACGGGCGGCTAATTACTCCAATAACATATACAATGTTAGGGTGAGTCAATGTTAGGTAGATCAGAATACCTACTATTTGACGATACATAGTTGCATCCTCTAACTTATTGCCCTCGTAGGCGCATAAGCCAGCATTGACTTTCATTGATGTAGTAATTGGCTTGCAATCGAGTAGTACATACTTTTATAACTGTTGGTGTTTTTGCCTTTGGACTAGGAAAGATAGTCCCACATCGGCTACACCAAATGGTGAGTATCTCAATATAATGCATTGCTTGTGTTGAGGTGTGCACATGAGGTGTGGTAGGGCACAAGTGTGTGTCATGTAGGAGTATTTTCTTAGAAGAAAAAAGGATTAATTCCAACAAAGATGTAAGTTAATTTTTGTTGTGCGGACTCGGACTCGGACACGGACTCCAGGATGTCTCGTGCATGCACGGGAGTGTTCGGGGGGTAGGCGCGGACTGGCACACTTCTATGCTAATTGTGGGATGATCTAAAATATCAAACTCTATTTTTGAGTATTGGTATTTTAGTCCCACATCAGATAGGAGAAGAGGTGAAGTCTCACTCCACTCTATAAATAGAGTCCCTTAGCCTCCTTTGAAAGATGCACCAAAGAAGAGAGTTAAGGGAGTCCGTAAAGTCCAGGAAGCCCGTTCAAGTCTCAAATATTGACTGACGAGCGTTCCAGAAGTTCTCTAGAACTTGCTGGTTCCTAGAAGCGGATCGTATATAGGCGAATCTTGCTTTGAGCAATGGTGATCTTATCACCCCAGCAAAGCTGCCTTTCTCTTTCTTCTTTCCTTCTCTTCTTCTCTGATCTAATCAGATACTTCTTGTGCGCTTTCGTCGCTGCTGCTAGCAACTCGATTTGTACCTTCCTAAAAGAAGCACTACTTTCGTTTGCTGTTGTAACGAAATCACTTTAGATTTTCGTTACCCAGAATCCTCCAAGGATCTCTGTGTGCACATTCTTTGAAGTATTGCTACGAAACATTGTTACTATTGAGACAACTGTTTCATTTCTCTGTTTTCCATCGAAAATTGTACCTCGGGACTAACAATCTCAAAGCAAGATTAGAAGATGGAAAACTCTCGTGCTTCTCTCATCGATACCAGCTTTAACGAGTTGGAGAAATTCGACGGAGAACATTTCCAAATCTGGAAGAGGAAGGTCACCCTTAATCTTCAACTTGTGGACGTAGACCATGTGTTGATTGAGGATGAACCGACGATTCCAGAAGGAGGAACTACTGATACTATTGTTGCTGCACTCGTCAAGCAGAACAAATGGAAGAGAGAAAACAACATCTGTAAACTGCTGATTCTCAATTCTATGGAAGACTCTCTGGCAGAGTCATATTCCAAGAAAGTGAAGGCCAAAGAGATCTTGGATTCTTTGGATAAGCTATATGAAGATAATGAGAACAGGTCCAAAATCTTCATCGTCGAGAAGTACCATAAGTGGCTCTTCGAAGACGAGATGGCAATGTTATCTCAAGTAAAGGAATTCCTGAAGTTGCGCCAGAAGATTAGATGACGAGAAGATGCCCCTCGTCGACAAGTTTGTCGTTGGAGGGATAGTCTTGAAACTTCCTGCTGGTTGGAGCAACTTCTATGCTAGAATGCATCGAAAGAAGCTGGACATTAGCTTGGAACATCTTCTACAAGAGATCCACGTTGAGGACGAAATGCGATCTCAAAAGAAGATGGACTCTCTCTCCAATCAACTGGCTAAGGCCAACTTGGTGTAGACAAGAGAGTTCAAGGGGAAGCAGGTGGCTTCTCATCACAAGAAGAAGGACTCCACTAATCTGAAAGTAAACGGTCATTCGTTCAAGCAACAGAAGTCCAAGTCCCACGTGACTTGCTTCAACTGTGGCAAGAATGGTCACTACAAGAGTGAATGCAAATCCAAGCCCAAACCAAAATAGCAGGTATAACTAGGTTATTTTGATTACTTAACTTGGTTGGTATTGTTGCACAGGTTGAGTTATCTAGCGTGGTAGCTGACTAGTAGTCCGACACTAGTGCATCTGATCACGTGAGCTGTTTACCAAGGACGAGCCATGTTATGACGAAGGTCTCGATGGCGAACATATATCTAGCAGAAGTTATGAAGATCGAGACGGTGGTTATTAACCACCGACAAGGACACTGGAATATGTGTTGCACGTACCAGAGATTTTTCAGAGATCTGATCTCAGAAAGTCTGTTATCTGATACAGACTTGAAAGATGGACATTCGTGCTAGCCAGATGGTAATTTCTTGGCGAGGAACATGCTTCGAAAAAATGTTCGGTGCTGAAGGGATGTTCGAACTTCTGCTGATGGCGATAAAGTTACTTTATTGAATGGACTGAGAGTTGTTCTATGATAGAAGCAGACTCAAGCTGTCCTACCGGGACCTTATCTTCGGAATGTGGGGGTAAGGAAGTGGAGGAGTTTAAGGTCTGTGCAGATACAAGACTGTTGGGAAGCTGCTTAGACGATTGAACTAAAGTACTGATCATCTGGAATTAGTACACTCAGATATTTGTGACTTTTATCAATTCTCCACAGAGGCCGGTTCGAAGTGTTTCTCGAAGTGCACGTTCGCATGACTTCTCAAGTAGAAGGATGCAACATTCGAGTAGTTCAGAGACTTCAGGACTGAAGCTGAACGTTAAACCGATCTACAACTACTCAGAAGTGATCGAGATGTAGAGTATAGGTCTCATGAATTCGTATCGTTCTGTAAAGAACATGGAATCATCAATGAGACTACTGCTCCGTATTCTCCTCAATCTAACGGAGTAGCGGAGAGGAAGAACAAAACGTTGACAGAAATGATGAACTCAATGCTGTTAACTGCGGGTCTTCCTAAATGCTACTGGGGAGAAGCTGCATTGACGACCACTTTTATTCTAAATAGAGTGCCGTATGCAACTTCGGACGTAACTCCTCATGAACTCTGGTTCAAAGTCAGACCTAACTTGAATGTCATTCGAGCGTGGGGGTGTCTGGCTTATGTGAAGCTCCCAGATCTGAAGATTCAGAAGCTGGGGACTAGGACTACGAAGACGATCTTCTTGGGGTATGCCGAGAAGAGTGATGCTCGAAGATTTCTTGATATTGAGTCAAATCATATCATCGAATCTCACGATGCTGAATATTTTGAAGACAAATTTGCAAGGCACATGAATATTGTTCTTGCGGATATACCGGAGAACAATAAGGGTGCGCAAGAAACTGAAGTTTTCAATAAAGAAGTAGTCCAAGAAGATGTTCAAACAACGGTTGAACCAGAACTCGATGAGCCGTCAGCGAAGCGTGTGAGGAGGCCGAAGAACTTCGGAAATGACTTCATCACCTATCATGTGAAAGCAGATCCGCGTACCTATGATGAGACGATGAAGACCAGAGATGATGTTTTCTGGAAGGAGGCGATAGACAATGAAATTGAATCAATCACCTTCAATAACACTTGGGTGTTGGTTGATCTACCTGAAGGAGCAAAACCTATCGGATGCAAGTGGATCTTCAAGAAGAAGATAAAAGCTGATGGAACCATTGACAAGTTCAAGGCCAGGCTAGTGGCAAAGAGGTTTTCTCAGAAGCAGGGGATCGACTACTTTGACACGTATGCTCCAGTAGCCCGGATGACCACCATCGAAATGTTGATTGCTCTCGCAGCGATACATAAGATGGTGATACATCAGATGGATGTGAAAACGGCTGTCCTAAATGACGAGCTGACCGAAGAGATTTACTTGCAACAGCCAGAGAGATTTGTCGTAAAGGGTCTTGAAGACAAAGTCTGCAAGTTGGTGAAATCCTTGTACGGTCTTAAACAGGCTCCCAAGATGTGGTATGAAAAATTTGACAAGGTTATAAGGTCAAATGGCTACATGGTCAGCGAGACGGACAAGTGTGTTTACACGAAGTTCGCTGATGGAAGAGATGTGATCGTTTGTCTGTATGTGGACGACATACTGATCTTAGGTATTGTGAAATCCGTATCCTGCATTAATTAGATTAATTTTATTTTTTTGTTAATTATTAAGTTTTCTTTGCCACAATAGGTTATAAATATTTGTTAAACTAGATTAATAGCATATTTATTATTATTATTATTATTAGTGGTTCGAAACTATTTTCAAAAAATAAATAATAATCTGGCTTTTGATTGTCGACCTGATGTCACGTCCCGCTCCCGTAGGAGCGATCGTCCTCGCTAAGGCGTGATGCCGCACGAGCCTAGATTGCGCTCGTGCAAGGCAGTTCCATAACGGCCGATTACATCGACGGCGACGGGGTCGTCGTACAGAAGTCCCAAGCAGATACATTGAACATTGCAGCGGAATTTAGAACAAGCGCACATGAACACAAGTCATTCAAACGAAGCTCTTTATTGATATTGAATACAAGATTACATTTGTGGGCGCAAGGCCAAATTACAAGTCTCTCGTGCTCACTTTTCTCTCATTTACAAGTCACTCTGCTCTCTCATCTCTCGATACAATTGCTCGAGCCAGCAGAAGCTTCGGAAGGCGATGTCCATACATTATGTCCTGTATAAGTCTTCAATCAACACGGCCGCACGCTTCGAATCGCCAAGGAACTCCATGCCTCGACGCATCCAAGCGAGCTCGCGCCACGAGCTTCTACCTGTGCCTGCACATGAACACTGTGTGGGTGTCAGTACTCAACTGTACTGGTGGAGTGAGCTCCTCGCCCACCCATACATAACCGACACGTTCATTTACTTTGTGCAGCTTAAACCCTTTCGATTGTCTTTCTAGTCTTGCCTTAGGCTCAGTTTTAAGACTTGACGTCTAACCAACTCGACGTGCAACGACATGGTCGTGCTATAATTCCAACGTGTGTTTCGATCGAGGCAGTGCCTCATCGTGCATGTACTTGACCAAACTTGAACTCGGGACGGCAGGGTCGTAACATACTCTGTTCGTAACTTAACATGTTCGGGACAGTGCTTCGCCGAGGAGCAATTTATGCGCACTCGGCCGTGCCAAGACTTTTACTTAAACTCAAGCCTACTAGACCAATTCTCGTGCTAGCGACGTCAAGGGGGAACGACTCGTGCAGGTCGTGCCTCTAGACTTTGCTTAGACTTGTCCGTGCTTCGAGATTGAGGCCGCGCCTCGCAACATATCAAGATTTATCATGCTGCCGCCTTGCGGCCCTTCTATTCGACTCATGAACCAACTTAGACAAGACTTGCCAAACCTAGCATCGATCTCATGGACATCCCGACGCCAATCTATCGTGCCAAGCACGGTGCCTATGCTGCAGCCCAGTCTTAGGCCCAGACCTTGTGTTACCGACTAGACCTGCATTCAAGCTCTAGACCCAAATCCAAAGGCATACACGCGGTGTGCCGCTATTGCCGACACATCTACATGAGTGGTCACTAGCAATTTCAAGCTATCTTGGACATGGCTCGTAGGATATCGACCTGTACCTACACGGGTAGCTAGCCCGGTGGGGTCGAACTCTCCCATGCGGTCATCCAGCATCCTACTTTGAGCCACACTCGCTTCTCCCGGGCCGAATGATCCCGGCGCCCCGGTGATCATTCGAGAAGACTACACCTTGTCGACAAGTTGCCCAATGACCATGCATACTCGATCTATCCAGTCTATCCAGTCCTTTCTCAACATGACCATGCATTCCTTCTTTCTATCGAGACTTAACGAGACTCCCAAGCCACGGGACCGATCTCGTGTGCGGGACATATCAAGACTTAGCGAGACTCCCAAGCCAGGGGACCGATCTCGTGTGCGGGACATGTCATGAGTTAGCGAGACTCCCAAGTAGCGGGACCGATCTCGGCGACAACCAGTCGCGTGGACATCCTTTGTTCGTGGCAAGCTTTTCACTAAACCGACCGTAATTCGTGCCTTAGACAGGCCTGGTTCTATAGGCGACGCTAACGCTCAAGTCATAGACTTATACGACGAGCCTTGTTCTCAAGAGACTACGCGACTTGACAACCGCAAATAGAGCGGGACAGTGCTAGAAATGGCTTCGATAGCCCAGCACAACACTTGTCTAGCTTATTCGGGCAACGACTCGACGAGCAAAGGCTACGCCGAGCTCCGCGTCGAGGGAACGTGCTATGCACGGGGTCGACTTGAACAACCAAGTTCGTGCCTAGACTTAGCCAACGAGCCGTGCATGACGACTTAACTTGCGGGACATGCGAAGGCTATGCCAAGCCTTGCGGGATGGGACCGTGCATGCTTTATTAGCATTCATGCGGGCGACGCCTAGGACTTAGGCTGATTCGAGGGTTGGGGCAAAACGACGGGACTGTGCATTGCTTTACCAAGCATTCACGCAGGCGACGCCTAGGACTTAGGCTATTTCGAGTGTCGGAGCAACTTAACGACTTAAGCCAACTTCCTTCTCCCAAGCCACGGGATCGAAGGATCGAGTGTCATTTGAAAGCACGCTGAGCCGACTTCTATGAAGACCGTGGGACCATTTTCCATGTTCTAAGATATTCCGACCCGACGGGATTATTCCCTTAGCTATGTTGGTGCGTAGCTTTTAGATTAGCCTACCAGTGCAAGTTGAAAACATGCGCGTTATTAAGTGAAGGCTAAGATGAAGCAAGTTCACCGAAACTCCCCCACCTGTGCGAAGAGTCGCCTGGGAAGAGCGAGCCTTCGAGCAGCCGTTGCAAGGCTAAGTTCCAACGCCGTTGGCGTTTCGATTTCTCCGATTGACTTTGCGGGACGAGGCACTACAACATACACCACTCAGAACAAGTCTCGTCCTCGAGACTTTCTTGAAGGCAAGCCATCCTACCATTTCTATGGCCAAGATTTAATCGTGCACACTCCGCCTATGTGTTTCTTCAATTCCGAGCCACGCTCGTACTACAATCAATCTTTCCTTTAACACGATTCCAAGATCTCGGCACACTCCCATTTTTCAAGTCTTGCTTGAACTCACTGTATCACTTGGCTGGATCGTGCACGCATTCCAAGCGTCCCCAAAATACATGCATTCAGCCAAGCCGCATGATAGAGAATTTATCATTCTCACTCGAGTCGCCTCGTGCACATACTCAGGCGTCCCTGAAATATATGCATGTCAGCCGAGTCTCGTGAGCAGGGTTTCCTATGTTCGTGATTCATGCTATCTATTCAAACCAATCCTCAAGATCAATTCTTCGATTGCTAACTCTTGCAACAGGGGCGTTTCGTCTAACCGCTAGGCCAATCTTTCCGAGGCTAAGTCAATGTCAGGATTGGAATCATAGTTCCCCAACAATAATGCCAACACTGACCCCAATCCTAGGGTCAAACCAAAGTCGGTAGTACGGGGTTTTCTACCTAAGCTCGTGTCACTCAGATTTCTAAACATCGAGCATGATTACCTATTCGCATCAATGCATTTGTTGCGCGTATTCGAATCCATTCAAATCACCAATTCTAACCAATTCATGTATTCGATCATGAGGCCGTCTAGCTTTGACAATACGTTGCGCCCCAATCTCACGCGAGTCCGATTATCCACGGTGGTTCATGAATCACCATGCAACGCACCCGCGGAATAATCATTCTCATCGGGGCATAACTCTTGTTTGAGTCTAGACTAATTCATTCTCGATACGTGGATTGGACCTACGCAATCCTCAAATTCGATTCATTAAGCACGCTGGATCGTTCTCCAGTCATCTTCGCGTCAAACCACAAGTCGAAGCATCGAATTGCCACGCCATGCTAGTTCAATCACCCCCGTTGTATGAATCACCATACCAGCGCTCACGCGGAGTGATCGTCCTAGTCGTCGCGACGCATGTGCGAGGCTGGAGTTGTGCTCGCATAAGACAAGAATGTCGAAGTTGTGGTTATCAACGAAGCAAATCCAAACGTATCATTTTCATCCAATCCAAGTTCGATAGTCCGATCGTCATTCATTCAACTAGAAAATCCTCGAGCCAAGTTTATCTTTTCCTCGACACGTTTCAATATCCCGAGTATAACATCCATCGAAACAATAACATTTGCACGATCGTCATTCACTGAGTCAGAGTACCCCCGAGTTATCGCATATCGATCTTTGATACGCCTCAATACCATCGACGATATGCGTAACCTGACGATCTTCCTTTGCAACCAATTTCGAATCGTGCGACTGATGCTATTGTCCGAACTGGATATACCATAATTTCTCAATATTCAAGATCAAGTTCGATTCGCTAGTCCTCAAGCTCGTTTCAAGATCGTTATTCGAAACTCAAGTCACATTTCATTTGCATCAATCCGATATCGTACGCGCGATCCTCTAAGTTTCCTCGATCAAGACCATTCAACGTTCCGAATCATTTTCCAACACGCGTTGCCTATTCGCAAGTTGTCCGAACGAGATACTCGTTCGGGACATTCGAAGTCACGATCAACTAAGCGTGACGCGTTCTAAGGCTTTGCGCGATCGCATCGCCTTGCCGACATACTCGTTATTATTTCTAATCCTCAATCTTCGCTCGAATGATTTCCAAGAAAATCCATACACCACTCGGATTCGAGCCATCCGATCTAGCCCACAATCACGTTCGCGTCATTCGCTAAGACATCCTTCGGATTCTTTCGACGAATCCCTAGCGTAATCGTTCGCGTCATATCGACGCGCTAAGTCGTTCGCACTATTTCCTCGAAATCTAAGTCAATCTTCCGTGTACGCCTAAGCGTTAACTCGATAGCGTTCCTATCGATAGACACTCTAAGTGTAGCTTCGTTCCCGACCGAGCGGTACTTGATATCGCTCGCGACTCGTTTGCACCAAAAGGTCGAGGTGCGCGATACGCGACGCAACTTAGCCAAAAGGCCGTACGCATAGCTATCCCGTGCGGACTATATTCAAGTTTGCACGCTCAATTGCTAGGGTCAACGCATGACTAGTTAGGCACGCACGCGACATGTTAACTTATCATGTTTTCTCTATCGAGTCAAGTTTAACATCGTTCGGCACAAAGGCCGTTGCCTATCGATGCATTCGATTGAACGCTTGAACGAGCTTTTGAAAATATTTAGACTTATTGTATGGACATGCCGAGGGACATTCGAGAGAGAGCGCACAATTATTTTCCTACGACGAACATTCAAAACTGAGAATTTCGACGTGAAGTCCAAGGACGTAAAGCCGTGCTCTGATACCATTATGTCACGCCCCGCTCCCGTAGGAGCGATCGTCCTCGCTAAGGCGTGATGCCGCACGAGCCTAGATTGCGCTCGTGCAAGGCAGTTCCATAACGGCCGATTACATCGGCGGCGACGGGGTCGTCGCACAGAAGTCCCAAGCAGATACATTGAACATTGCAGCGGAATTTAGAACAAGCGCACCTGAACACAAGTCATTCAAACGAAGCTCTTTATTGATATAGAATACAAGATTACATTTGTGGGCGCAAGGCCAAATTACAAGTCTCTCGTGCTCACTTTTCTCTCATTTACAAGTCACTCTGCTCTCTCTCATCTCTCGATACAATTGCTCGAGCCAGCGGAAGCTTCGGAAGGCGATGTCCATACATTATGTCATGTATAAGTCTTCAATCAACACGGCCGCACGCTTCGAATCGCCAAGGAACTCCATGCTTCGACGCATCCAAGCGAGCTCCGCGCCACGAGCTTCTACCTGTGCCTGCACATGAACACTGTGTGGGTGTCAGTACTCAACTGTACTGGTGGAGTGAGCTCCTCGTCCACCCATACATAACCGACACGTTCATTTACTTAGTGCAGCTTAAACCCTTTCGATTGTCTTTCTAGTCTTGCCTTAGGATCAGTTTTAAGACTTGACGTCCAACCAACTCGACGTGCAACGACATGGTCGTGCTATAATTCCAACGTGTGTTTCGATCGAGGCAGTGCCTCATCGTGCATGTACTTGACCAAACTTGAGCTCGGGACGGCAGGGTCGTAACATACTCTGTTCGTAACTTAACATGTTCGGGACAGTGCTTCGCCGACGAGCAATTTATGCGCACTCGGCCGTGCCAAGACTTTTACTTAAACTCAAGCCTACTAGACCAATTCTCGTGCTAGCGACGTCAAGGGGGAACGACTCGTGCAGGTCGTGTCTCTAGACTTTGCTTAGACTTGTCCGTGCTTCGAGATTGAGGCCGCGCCTCGGAACATATCAAGACTTATCATGCTGCCGCCTTGCGGCCCTTCTATTCGACTCATGAACCAACTTAGACAAGACTTGCCAAACCTAGCATCGATCTCATGGACATCCCGACGCCAATCTATCGTGCCAAGCACGGTGCCTATGCTGCAGCCCAGTCTTAGGCCCAGACCTTGTGTTACCGACTAGACCTGTATTCAAGCTCTAGACCCAAATCCAAAGGCATACACGTGGTGTGCCGCTATTGCCGACACATCTACATGAGTGGTCACTAGCAATTTCAAGCTATCTTGGACATGGCTCGTGGGATATCGACCTGTACCTACACGGGTAGCTAGCCCGGTGGGGTCGAACTCTCCCATGCGGTCATTCAGCATCCTACTTTGAGCCACACTCGCTTCTCCAGGGCCGAATGATCCCGGCGCCCCGGTGATCATTCGAGAAGACTACATCTTGTCGACAAGTTGCCCAATGACCATGCATACTCGATCTATCCAGTCTATCCAGTCCTTTCTCAACATGACCATGCATTCCTTCTTTCTATCGAGACTTAACGAGACTCCCAAGCCACGGGACCGATCTCGTGTGCGGGACATATCAAGACTTAGCGAGACTCCCAAGCCAGGGGACCGATCTCGTGTGCGGGACATGTCATGAGTTAGCGAGACTCCCAAGTAGCGGGACCG
Source organism: Iris pallida (assembly GCA_029216955.1). Taxonomy (NCBI): domain Eukaryota; kingdom Viridiplantae; phylum Streptophyta; class Magnoliopsida; order Asparagales; family Iridaceae; genus Iris; species Iris pallida. Next base: position 1,208,639 of record JANAVB010042018.1, on the reverse strand, counting down.
ATCTCGGCGACAACCAGTCGCGTGGACATCCTTTGTTCGTGGCAAGCTTTTCACTAAACCGACCGTAATTCGTGCCTTAGACAGGCCTGGTTCTATAGGCGACGCTAACGCTCAAGTCATAGACTTATACGACGAGCCTTGTTCTCAAGGGACTACGTGACTTGACAACCGCAAATAGAGCGGGACAGTGCTAGAAATGACTTCGATAGCCCAGCCCAACACTTGTCTAGCTTATTCGGGCAACGACTCGACGAGCAAAGGCTACGCCGAGCTCCGCGTCGAGGGAACGTGCTAACGAGCCGTGCAAGACGACTTAACTTGCGGGACGTGCGAAGGCTATGCCAAGCCTTGCGGGATGGGACCGTGCATACTTTATTAGCATTCATGCGGGCGACACCTAGGACTTAGGCTGATTCGAGGGTTGGGACAAAACGACGGGACCGTGCATTGCTTTACCAAGCATTCACGCAGGCGACGCCTAGGACTTAGGCTATTTCGAGTGTCGGAGCAACCTAACGACTTAAGCCAACTTCCTTCTCCCAAGCCACAGGATCGAAGGATCGAGTGTCATTTGAAAGGACGCTGAGCTGACTTCTATGAAGACCGTGGGACCATTTTCCATGTTCTAAGACATTCCGACCCGACGGGATTATTCCCTTAGCTATGTTGGTGCGTAGCTTTTAGATTAGCCTACCAGTGCAAGTTGAAAACATGCGCGTTATTAAGTGAAGGCTAAGATGAAACAAGTTCACCGAAACTCCCCCACCTGTGCGAAGAGTCGCCTCGGACGAGCGAGCCTTCGAGCAGCCGTTGCAAGGCTAAGTTCCAACGTCGTTGGCGTTTCGATTTCTCCGATTGACTTTGCGGGACGGGACACTACACCTGAACCGAGCCCGGACCAGATTCCCGAAACCCAGACCCGACCTGAACCCTTTCTCCTTTCATTTAAATCTGATTTCTTTTATAAAAAATAATAATAATAATAATATGTATTTTGAGTTGGTCCAAGTTGGACCAGCATTCCCCCACGTACTTCCTTCCCCTCAATTTTCTCCCAACTTTTACTCTCAGCATAACACCCCACCACACTCCTCTTTCCTTATACCCGCACATCCCTTGTTGGAAATTCTTCAATAATACTTCGTTTTAAATCTGCAACAAAATAAAAAATAATTAAATTGTTACCGGCCTCCGGGGAAGTCATGCATGTAGCACTGCCCTAAGAGTTAGCTCGGGTCTATGTGCAGACTGAATCCGAACGCCCCTAGTGGTAAAATCTCCGCTCCACCGGAATCTCGTTGCCGCACACGACGTCGAGAGAATGACCCCGACTTAGCTCCGCCCAGAGCAACAATAGAGAACAACAGCGATCTTGAGAGTACGAGAATTTGAGAGAGGAAAAATAATTTATGTCTATATCTATATCTTTTCTTAGAAGAGAAAAACCCATGCATATATAGGCAACCTTATTCCCAAATGAAATAAATAGTATTAATGGGAAAACATTGATATGCATGGCTGTTTGAATTTAGGAGGAAGGATTAGCCGTTGGAGAATTGGCTAATTAGGAAAATGAAGTAAAACACATTAAAAGGAGACAACTAGCTAGCCGTTGGAGGGAGAGACATTAATAGACAGCTAGCTAGCCGTTGGAGGAAAAACACAAACATGGTTTTTTGGTAGTGAGCAACAGTATACAACAATCCCCCCCAAAAAAACCAAGTTTCGAAACGGAGAAAATCAAGGAAAGCGAATAGAAAAGAAAAAGAAAAAAAAATCTGGGCAGTTATATACTATGTATAGATGAGATGGACTATAGCCTTGAATCTCACGTAGTGACTATTATCTTTGTCTGAAGAAGAGCTTGATGGACTACGCCTTGAATCAGTCTTCTTGAACCAGACTCAAAAAATAGCACACATAGTACGCTAGAGGTACTTGGGTCTATCGGGTGGCACGTTTGATTGGCCATGCGCACTTTTACACATTCATGAGAGTTGTCTAGGATCGCCCTATCCTATAGTCGCGGCCCTCACGACCTCTCATATAGGTAAGTCCTTAAGGGTTGGTGATAGGAATCAACCCTGCATATCAAGCTTGGACTTATTAAGAGTTTAAACTCACCCTATCCATATCACAAAAGGAACACTGTCACCATAGGGATGGGGTATGAATGTACACATGTACAGCCTCCTGGGCTTTTATTTTAAAGAGAATTTAATCTCATGTCAGTGTTCCATAATAGTCACCTAGTCCAGCTTGTTTCTACCCATTGAACCGGCTTCTTGGGATCTCCAGTCAGACTCGGTTGGGTTGCCACTGCTGGTGACTATACTATGGGCTTAACCCATCCCCCTCGATGATTCTAGGATCAATGTCCTAGACAGACCCTTCGTCAAGTGGTCTGCAAGGTTCTTTTCTGACTTTATATAGTCAAGAACCACATATTTGCCCAGTAGGCTCTTTATTGACTTGAAGCGCAGCTGCAGGTGCCTGTTCATCTTAGCATTCACAGAATCATGCTTTAGTAGTTCTATAACAGATTTATTATCACAGTTTATAGAAATTACAGGAATAGGATGAACATAAACAGTTATATGCATAATAAAATTTCTGAGCCATTCGGTTTCTGTATAGGTAGTATCCAAAGCTATCATTTCAGAGTCCATTGTACTTCTGGCTATGATAGTTTGTTTACATGATCCCCAGGAGATTGCAGCTCCTGCTAGGATAAAAACATATCCAGTATTGGAATTTCACATCATGTGAATCAGTTACCCAATTTGCATCGGAGTAACCTTCTATGATATCAGGGTGTCTAGTATAATGAAGTTTATAATCTAGAGTACCCTTAAGATATCTAAATACTCTGTCTAATGCAGTCCAATGTGACTGGTTTGGGTTACTAGTATATCTACTTAGTCTTCCAATAGCAAATGCAATATCAGGTCTGGTCCTATTTGTTATGTACATAAGGGACCCAACCATTTGTGAATATCTATGTTGTTCTATAGGTGATCATTCATTCTTTTTGAGAACAACATTACTGTCATAAGGAGTAAGGACAGGTTTCTTATCAAAATATTCAAACTTTTTTAGCATTTTTTCAATTGAATGTGCTAAAGATAGAGTATAGCTCTCTTTGTATTTGGACACTTGCATTCCTAGGATAAGATTTGCTTCACCTAGGCCTTTCATATCAAACTGGTTAGATAAATAATTCTTAGTATTATTTATCTGTTCCAGTGAAGATCCTAAAATAAGGATATCACCAACATACAAGCATAGGATAATACAACTTCCATTTGTATTTTTAAAATACAAACATTTGTCATATTCATTTGGCACAAAACCAAATTCTATAATGACCTTGTCAAATTTGTTGTGCCATTGCTTGGGAGCTTGCTTTAGGCCATAAAAAGATTTTACTAATCTGCAAATCTTGTTTTCTTGGCTTTTCGCAATAAAACCTTCAGGTTGCTCCATATATATATTTCTTCCTCTAAATCTCCATTTAGAAATGCTGTCTTTACATCCATTTGATGGATCAGCAAGTCATGAATGGAAGCTAAGGCTAGGAGGGTTCTAATAGAAGAAATCCTAGCAACAGGTGAATAGGTATAAAAGTAATCTAATCCCTTTTTTTTTGGGTAAAACCTTTGGCTACTAATCTAGCCTTATATTTCTCTATGGTACCATCGGATCTAAGTTTCTTCTTAAAGATCCACTTACAACCTATGGGTTTGCTGCCTAAAAGAAGGTCTGCTAAAAACCAAGTATTGTTCTCCATGATGGAGTTGTACTCATTGTTAATAGCTTCTTTCCAGAAATGTGCATCAGGAGAGGATATGGCTTCTTCAGGGTTCACCCTCTATCAAAAATGTGAAGAATCCTTCTTCTAAATTCTTTTCAATTCTTTCTCTTTTACTCCTTCTAGGTTCTATGACTTGTTCAGGTTGAGAACTAGGTATTAGATCATAAGAACTAGTAGATGGAGTAAGAGAAGGGTTGGAGAAAGCTGAAGGGGTTCTAACCTTGAAGGAAAAAATGTTCTCAAAGTAAACTGCATCTCTAGCTTCAATAATTGTGTTATTAGAGATTTTATTTACTTTAGAATGGGTTACAAGAAATCTATTGGCATTAGTATCTAGGGCATATCCTATGAATACAGCATCTACAGTCTTGGTCCTATCTTCCTCTTTTTTGTTTCAGGAATTCCTACCTTAGCTAAACATCCCCAAACTTTGAGATAATTAATCCTAGGGGTTCGACCTTTCCATAACTCATATGGTGTCTTATCATTTGTCTTACTGGGTATCCTATTAAGAATATAACAGACTGACAATAAGGCTTCTCCCCAAAGATTGTCAGGAGCACCTGAGCTGAGAAGCATGGCATTGTCCATGTCTAACAGAGTGCGATTCTTCCTTTCAGCAACTCCGTTGGACTGTGGTGAATAAGGAGCAGTTACCTCATGAACAATTCCATGTTCTTCACATAAGTTATTCATATTATTTGAGGTGTACTCTCCACCACGATCTGATCTAAGGATCTTAATCTTTCTGTCTAGCTGGTTCTCAGCTTCGGATTTATAGACCTTGAATCCGTCTAGAACTTCATCTTTGGTCTTAAGGAGGTAGGTGTAACAATACTTTGAATGGTCATCTATGAAAGTAACAAAGTATTTCCTACCACCTCGGGTCAAAATTCTATTGGAACCACAAACATCACTATGGATAAGTTATAGGAGTTTAAAATCCCTATGGACAAATTTGAAAGACAATCTAGTGTGTTGGCTTGAACACAAATCTCACATTTGTGTTTATCATCTATAGGAGTTTTAGGGATGTGATCTAAGTTCATCATCCTTTTGATAGATCCTAAGTTCACATGACCTAGTCTACCATGCCAAACATTTGATGATTCAACATTGCAACAAAAGAAGGATTTGAAATTTTATTCATGGTACTTAAAATAAAGAGTCCATCTTTCACAAATCCTTTCCCCACAAACAAATTATTCTTAGAGAAAACTACTTTATTGACCTCCATTACAATTTGTACCCTGAGGCTACAAGGAGGGAGTTTATCTATCAAGCATCCTATTTTGTGCTCAGTAGAAAAGAAGGGTCCCTTGGCTTCAACTTGCCTAAGGTGTTCTTGGAACTCATGGATTTGGTCATTGATAGGTTTGTTATCTACTATGACATATTGGTTGAATGTGGTGGAATTGAATCTATCAATTCCAGCATCATCACAACCATACTCATCTTCCAAAGCATCCCAGAGTTCTTTAGCGCTTTTATATTCAAAAAATATGTCGTAGAGAGACTCAGACATAGCGCTTAAGATTCTGTGGAAGCAATGGTAGTCTATTTCCTTAGGGGCCTTGGGTATAGAAGAGGAGGAGGATTTGGATACCCTACGTCAGACTCAGTCTCATCAGAATCATTTGAGATGGGCGTGGACCCATCGATGGCAGAAATCAGGCCTAAAGTGGTAAGCCAAAATTTCATCTGGCTCTGCCACCTCTTGAAGTAGGAGCCATTGAATTTTGCAAGCTTTGCAAAGAAAGTCTCTTCCTTGGAAGTCATGTTTTCTAAGGTCTGTAAAAAATTATATTTACTCAATAAGATGGTTTTAAGCTAAAATTAACAATTAAAATAATTTTAGTAATAGACCTTTAAATTTTTTGTTTTTCAAGTTTTGATAAGGTCGGGTTAGCTGTAGGGGCCGGATCCCAGCAAGCGGAGGTTCACTAGGAACTCTTAAGTACCGGTCGCTTAGACGATTTTTCGCCTTGTTGACAGAAGGGCCCTTTCGGCTTGTTCCCAAACAAATCTTAACTTTAGAACTTTAAAATTAAAGAAATTTTACTAAATCAATTAATTGTTTGATTTAGCCAAAATTAAAATATTGAGTAAAATATAGGTTACTAAACTAGTATCGACAAAAATGTACTACCACAATAATTATGTCTAAGATGTCAATTTCTAGAAACAGACTTATGAAACAACAATTGTTATATAGCTAATAACAATATATTTGTTACTGATATGACAACTAATTGACAAATAGTAAACAATTTCTTGAACAATATCTAAACAAAATTTGTTAAACAATATAGTGCTTAAATGAGGACAATTCTATAATAAAAATTGTCTAGCAATAATTTTTCGAATATTTGTTAAGCAATAATATGTTGGACTGGTAATTTTCAATGGAATGCTTAAGGGCTAAATGAGATTGACAATATGTATTGCCGATGTAATAAATTGTGATATTGAAATAAACGGAATTGTGAATAATTATAAATGGTAATTTATCACTATGCCAATAAAGCAATATTTATAAGTAAATATCAATAGTTAACAATTGCAAATATAGGCAAGTATAAGACAATTTTGCTATGAAACTTTTGTAAGCAAGTTATTAAGTATCAACAAACTTTGGTAAGATAATTATTTGCTATGGTATGCAATTGTGTAGACAAATTTCTTCTACAACAAATTTTTCTAAGAAAATTATTTTAGAAGTAGTTGCTACAGTAATGGCTAGAAAAATTTTAGGGGTAATTGCTACAGTGAATGGTTCTACGAAAATGTAGGCTAATATATTCAAAACTCAATTTTCTTACAAGCAAACAAGCAACTTGTAAGCATGCAAACAGATGTGTATGTAACAGTAGGCTAATAATTATATATATGAAATATATATAGTGATGACAAATCCAAAAGCAAGTAATTCGTTGTGTTCCGTTTGACCTATCCGATAATAGATAGAAGAACAAGTGTGTGACCACTGACCTATTTGACCCGTGGAAGATGTAACAACAAACAAAATTGTTATTGGAAAATTTATGACAGCAAGTAAATGTACAAATATTTATAACAGCAAGAGAAAGTTTTTTAATTATAAAATAGTTAACTCTTAGATTGTTGGAAATTCTTCAATAATACTTCGTTTTAAATCTGCAACAAAATAAAAAATAATTAAATTGTTACCGGCCTCCGGGGAAGTCATGCATGTAGCACTGCCCTCAGAGTTAGCTCGGATCTATGTGCAGACTGAATCCGAACGCCCCTAGTGGTAAAATCCCCGCTCCACCGGAATCTCGTTGCCGCACACGACGTCGAGAGAATGACCCCGACTTAGCTCTGCCCAGAGCAACAATAGAGAACAACAGCGATCTTGAGAGTACGAGAATTTGAGAGAGGAAAAATAATTTATGTCTATATCTATATCTTTTCTTAGAAGAGAAAAACCCATGCATATATAGGCAACCTTATTCCCAAATGAAATAAATAGTATTAATGGGAAAACATTGATATGCATGGCTGTTAGAATTTAGGAGGAAGGATTAGCCGTTGGAGAATTGGCTAATTAGGAAAATGAAGTAAAACACATTAAAAGGAGACAACTAGCTAGCCGTTGGAGGGAGAGACATTAATAGACAGCTAGCTAGCCGTTGGAGGAAAAACACAAACATGATTTTTTGGTAGTGAGCAACAGTATACAACATCCCTCACCAGGAACACACGTTCCCCCCACTCCAAATCCCCCACCAAACTCTCCACTTCTCACTCTCTCAATTCTCCCCTTCCTTTCCCTAGCCCATTCCCAACTCCACCCCAGAAGCAAACCCGACCCCCGCCGCTGCGCCCCGACTTCCCGGCGACCCCCGCAGCCGCCGAGCCCGACGGCCCCGACCCCCTCGCGGCTGTTCCGAGCGCGCCCCGACCCCCTCGCGGCTGTTCCGAGCGCGCCCCGCGCGCGTCTCCCGGTGCACGCCCGACCCCCAGCGCTGCCGATCCGGCCGCCCGCGACCCCCGGCCGTGCCCTAGCCCGTGCCCGAGCGCTGTTTTCCCCGGCGCACACCGAGACCGTGTCCGCTGTTCTGGACAGCCCCTGTCCAGCACTCTTTGCAGGATTTCGAGTCTGTTCTGTGGATTTGCGCGTCCCGAGTCTGAGGCAACCCTTCGGATTCCGTCGTTTTGGGTAATCCCTGGTTAATTACAGTAGTTCGTCCCTCCCCGTGTCAATGATGAATTGGTCCACGAATTTTCCTTCGAAAAATTCGATTTTTGGGTTAACGTCGTTTCCGGGATTTTCCGAAAAACCTTCGGAAAAGGTTCTGTTGGTTGTTTTGCTTTTCCGAAACTTTTCAGAAAATGGATTTCTGGATATTTTGGGTTTCGGATCGTTCCGATTAGTGCTGTGATGTTTTGGTTTGGTTTCGGATTCCCGAAATCGTTTCGGGTCGTTCCGAATTAATATTGGGAATGATTGTGGTTATTTATATATATATATTTTGGGATTCCCTGGTTTGGGATTTGCAGAAAAATATTGGCACACTTTCCCAGTTTTTGGGTTGACCAAAAATAGAGGAAATGCTGCTGGATTTTCCATAAAATTTAATTATATTTTTAAAATGATTTTAAAATGGATTTTGGAAAAAAATATTAATATTTTGGATTTTGGGCGACGATCGTATTGGTCAATGGGCCCTGACTAAGTGCAAACGAAACCGGCTTCGCCGGACGTTGAGGCATTAGCCTATATGACGATTGGACCATATCTGAGACTCATTAAATATTTACTTTATTTTTATCATTTAATTTATTCATAATTAAATTATAGGAAGTTTTAGAACTAACGACCGTTTCGTCTTATTTCAATTTATGTAAATAAATTGTAATGGGCATAAGTCCAGCTGGTTGTTGGCTCTGTGACTTGTAATTTGGTACCGTAGGATTTTCTGTTGTTTTCTGGTTTTGCGAGTTCTTGTAGCGTATGCGTAAATCTAATAATAATTATTTTCATATAGAAAATTAATAAGGTTTTCTCACATTAAAATTACAAGTTTTAATATTAAAACAACGATCATGTATTTCTCATTAAAATAAGAAATTTAGTTTTATATGTATAATTACGAAAATACAAAGTTTTAATCAAATTAATTTGGTAACTACGAGATTTTCCAAAAAACAAGTTTAAATGATCTTTCCCTCGTTATTAATTACAACACACCAATAATCGCGTTTAGTTCGTGTTTAATAAATAAAGATTAAAACTGAGTAGGACACAATTAGAGATTTCAACTAGCATAGTTAGCTTGGTAACCCTGGATTCTGAATCAACTTCTCGAAATGTAGGAATTCGAGGACGATCCTAATTCCCATCTCGAAGTCTCCAACTTTCCAGTCCAGACCATTTTGAGACAAGTATATTTTGTGTTAGTTTACAGTTATTTAATAATCGCTTTACTGCAAATTTAAACCACGATGCAACACAGAACTCTCCCTGAGAGCACTGACTGTAACTATTGTAACTACTGTAACTATTTGGGGACTGGGGGAGTAGTGTAATGAGTATGACCACATCCCAAAATAACTTAGAACTGTACTAGCTTACCCCTCATACACACGGGGATAAGCCGTATCTTCACTGTAACAAACTCAAGTCGGTCATATTCATTGCCTATTCAAATCACACTGTTTTACTGTTAGAAAACTGTACATTTCTAAAATTGTTTAAAAGTGCATGATTCTATTATTATTTCAACTGTCAAATTAGCATGAATTGTACTTTGCTCCCTCCTGACTGGAGATAACATTTTTAGGGGATATTGAGGATGCTGAGCTGTTATACAACAGCTATTACGACCCGGTTCTGTACCCCGTAGTGCTGCCAGAGTCCCCTTTGGAGGACGCAGGACCTGAGGCCGACGTGCCGAACGCCTAGCTAGATTTTCTGTTTTTAGATTTGTTGTTTCAGAATTTTATAATTTGATTTCAGCTTTTAATTCAGTTCTTTCACTTTCCAGTTGTATCTATTTAAGGGTTTAATAAAGTTTTAAATTCCCGAATATTGAGTTGTGACAAATATAGATGTTGTTGTGGTTACCTGCTAATGGAACAGCTTACTGCCGCCGTCTCAACAACGGTGCAGGCTGGGCATGATCTGGTTCGACCCAATTATTTGGGATCGGGTCGTGACAGGTACGGATATGGGCTGTGTCACGGAGACAAAGAAGTTCATCTCGAGCAAGTTCAGTATGAAGGACTTGGGGGAAGCTGATATGATCTTAGGGATCAAGATCATCCGGACAGACACTGGACTAGCGTTGTCACAGTCTCATTATATTGAGAAGATGATCACTCGTTACAGGTATCAGGATCTTCCAGGGATCGATACGCCGTACAGGTGTGATCTGAAGCTGAAGCCTAATTCAGGAGAAAGCGTCAGGCAGCTGGAGTATGCAAGCGTAATCAGGAGTTTGATGTATGCTGCTACTGCCACAAGGCCTGACATAGCTTTTGTCGTGGGAATGTTGAGTCGTTTCACGAGCAACCCAGTCATTGAGCACAGGAAAGCTGCGAAACGGGTTATGAGATATCTCAAGAAGACTCAGACATATGCACTGCACTACAGCGGAGATCTGCCGGTAGTGGAAGGCTTCAGTGATGCCAGCTGGTGCTCAGAAGTGGAGAGCGAGAGGTCCACAGGTGAATACATTTTCACAATGGGTGGAGCTGCTATATCGTGGAAATCGAAGAAGCAGACTATGCTCTCACGGTCATCCATGGAATCTGAGTTCTTTGCACTTGATACCGCAGCGGAGGAAGCAGAATGGCTTCGGGAGCTCATGTATGATCTTCCAGTGGTTGGGGCGCAAATACCGGGGATACCGATATACTGCGACAACTAGGCGACTGCGACGGTGGCATCAAATGACCTCTTCAACGGGAAGAAGAGGACTGTGCGGTTGAAGCACGGAACAGTACACGATCTCATCAAGAGGAGTGTTATTGCAGTGATTGATGTTCGGAGTCAGGAGAACCTGGCGGATCCGTTCACCAAGGGCCTCAAGCGCCAGCTGGTCGATGACACAGCTTGTAAAATGGGCTTGAAGGCATTCTGATATTGTGTTATTACATTCCTACCATAATATTTTATGCTATTAGTTAGAGAAATCTACTAGACATCTAGCTTTTGGTTTAAGAGAGGACTATTAACCGAAAGAATATCAGGAACGATGTGTACTTGTCCTCTGTGGCATGGAGAGGTTACGGACCTACAACCACTGTTGTCTACTTTTTTTTACGGAAAACGGATCCTGTGGGAAGGTTGGCTTAAATGCTTTAATAAGTTCTCAGGCAGAGTGAATGCCTGGAGTGCTTTACAGGAAGCACGGTAGCGCAACACTACAAGGAGTAACTCCATGCTATAGTGGGGTGACTCCACCATGAGGTTCCCGGTTAGGGGTAATGCCTCGGCTTTGTGAGCCAAGTCACAGCGGAGTAGCACCGCAAATAGGCAGGTAGCCTAATGTTGTATGATAATCGTAATAAAGAGAGGTAGACAGCACTACAAAGAGGACGATGTCCTCATGTTACAGTAGCATGGCACCACGAAGAGGTACCAGGTAGGGTAAAGCCTCGGCTTCGCAAGCCATGTCATAGCGGCGTAACACCGCACGGAAGCACAAGGCTTCATGCTGGGTAGTTTGGCACTACAAAGAGGCTTGTGACCTCATGCTACAGTAGTATGACACTACGATGAGGTACCCAGGTGGGATAAAGCCTCGGCTTTAAGCCATGTCATAGCGGCGTAGCACCGCAAAGAAGCGCAATGCTTCATGCCATGACTCTTTATAAAGAACTCACCTATAGTGTATGGACAGAGATATCAGGCTGTCTCTTGAGGGTAAACTTGTAGACGCCCAAAAATTATACACTGAAACCAGGCTGGCACAAGGCCTTTAATGTGCAGCCAGAAGTACAGTTGATGTCATTATGTGAGTAGAAAAAATTGCAGTTATGGTGCAGAATTCAAGGCTTAGTCCATTCTTGTATCATGTTGTTATTTAACCTATGCGGGAAGATTTAAGTCGTAGTGACATCTCTCCTAATGCATGATGGACAGTCACTGTGGGGAACGTTCAACCCATATATTGAGATATGTGGGGGATTGTTGGTATTTTTGCCTTTGGACTAGGAAAGATAGTCCCACATCGGCTACACCAAATGGTGAGTATCTCAATATAATGCATTGCTTGTGTTGAGGTGTGCACATGAGGTGTGGTGGGGCACAAGTGTGTGTCATGTGAGAGTATTTTCCTAGAAGGAAAAATGATTAATTCCAACAATGATGTAAGTTAATTTTTGTTGTGCGGACTCGAACTCGGACACGGACTCCAGGATGTCTCGTGCATGCACGGGAGTTGTTCGGAGGGTAGGCGCGGACTGGCACACTTCTATGTTGATTGTGGGATGATTTAAAATATCAAACTCTATTTTTGAGTATTGGTATTTTAGTCCCACATCGGATAGGAGAAGAGGTGAAGTCTCACTCCACTCTATAAATAGAGCCCATTGGCCTCCTTTGAAAGATGCACCAAAGAAGAGAGTTAAGGGAGTCCGTAAAGTCCAGGAAGCTCGTTCAAGTCTCAAATATTGACTGACGAGCGTTCCAGAAGTTCTCTAGAACTTGCTGGTTCCTGGAAGCGGATCGTATATAGGCGAATCTTGCTTTGAGCAACGGTGATCTTATCACCCCAGCAAAGCTGCCTTTCTCTTTCTTCTTTCCTTCTCTTTCTTCTTTCCTTCTCTTCTTCTCTGATCTAATCAGATACTTCTTGTGGGCTTTCGTCGCTGCTGCTAACAACTCGATTTGTACCTTCCTAAAAGAAGCTCTACTTTCGTTTGCTGTTGAAACGAAATCTCTTTAGATTTTCGTTACCCATAATCCTCCAAGGATCTCTGTGTGCACCTTCTTGGAAGTGTTGCTACGAAACATTATTACTATTGAGACAACTGTTTCGTTTCTCTGTTTTCCATCGAAAATTGTGTCTCGGGACTAACAATAACATGTCTTTTGCATATTTTTGTTGGCACAAGAAAATTCCTTTATCACTATGGTCAACCTCCAACACAAGAAAGTGCTTCAATTCTCCAAGCTTCTTCATTTGGAATTGCACTGATAATTTTTCTCTCTCATTCTCTGGATTCCATCTTAATCATCTCCAGTGATGATCGGATAATCCATATATACAAGTATTACTGTTAGTATTCCTCTTTGGCTCTTCATAAACATGCGAGTATCCATTTTACACTAGAAACAATGCTATTTTACCATACCATGCTCTCGGAACTTGCTTTAGCCCACATAATGCTTAGTTTGCAAACAAAGTTTGGCTAGGTTTTATTTTCAAACCCCTTAGGCTACTCTATGTATATATCTTGATCTATTTCTTCACGTAGGAAAGCATTCTTCACGTCAATTTGCCAAAGTTTCCAAGACTTGCTGGCAGCGAGTGCTATCAACACCCGAACAAATGTGATCTTCACAATTGGACCAAATGTTTCATAGTAGTACATGCCATATTGTTGAGAGAAGCCTCGTGCCACCAGTCGAGTCTTATATCTCTTTATTGATCCATTTGGACGAGTTTCAACTTGTAAACCCATTTGTAAGATACGGATTTTACCTCTTCGGGCTTAGGCACGTGATCGTTTTAGTGCTTCGACATCTTCTTCCATTGCCTTCTGTTACTCCTCACTTGCGAAAGGATCTTCAAATGTTGATGGCTCCTTAACATTATCTTCTTTAGCAATAGCAACATCCGTGTATTTTGGATTCAATTTTCGATGTCTAGTCGTCCTTCTGAGCATTGGTGTCTTATTCTCAGCCTTTTGCTGATTAGGTTGATCTTCCTTTAGAACTTTACAATGAATACTAGTTCTCCATGCATCTTTAACTACATGAGATACTAACATCACATGCTCTTCGCCAGCAACTGCTCTTCTATAGTCTCAGTTTATGACTGCAACTCTTGTCTTTGCAGCTCTTCCTCTCCTTTTTCTTATAATCGTTCTTACAAAATCTTCGTATCAGACAATACCACCTCTTGTGGTGACGACAAAGATGACGTTTCATCAAAGACTACACTTTTTGATGTGTAGCCCCAATTTGTTGTGGATCAGAACATTACCATCATTTTCTTTTATGGTCATACCCCACAAAGGTACACCGAATCGACTTCTTGTCGAACTTGCTTCGTGAAAGATGGGGCACAAACACATTTACACATCCAAAAACTCAGAAATGACTTACCGTAGATTTCATGCTCCATAGCTTCTGGAAAGGAGAGACAAACCCCAGCCTAGCTTGAGGTGGCATGTTGAGGGGGGGGGGGGGGGGGGGGGGGGGGGGACTGGTAGGGAAGGGTGGGGGGGTAGTTTAGGTAGTTTCTAAAAAAAATTTTAAGTCTCAACGGCCATTTAACGGATAAGGGCCATTCTAAACAAAACATGTTTTTTTGGAGGTGCAAACTGCTTAAGTTTTCTAAAAGTTCTTATTTTGCAAACGAGGCAACTCTAAGGAGGGTTTAAATGCACTTTACCCTATTAAAGGATGATAATAGTGTCATTTGAAGCCCGACGTTTTGAACCAGCCTTCAAATACTGATTCCACATGGAAACTAAAAGATTAGCTACTTATCTACAGCAAAAAATGATTTGTGTAACATGTTTGTTTAAACTCAAACAGTTAGAAGAATTTGGGAAAATACCTAATAACAAATATTTGGTTTTTATTGAAGTGAAGTAATGATGGAATGTGCTTATGAGACAAGTTCATTTTGGAATAAATGATGTGTAATATATGTTAAGAGTCAACTTCAACACCCACTTCCAATATTCTCTCTCAGTTTATAGAAGACTTAATAAAAGCATATTTCTGTAGATCTTTCCTATATATTTTATAATCCCTTACACATTTACTCTAGAGTCTTTCGTCTTCTACACAAAGATTATTAGTTACCAACCTAAAAACCATCACCTACCACCTTACCACCTTCATGCATTAATGCATTTTCTACATCCTTCTTTGGAGGCGAGGCTATAAGAAGGAAAACTTGGCACTCATTTGTGAATCAATCAATCAAGTAAACGTCCCAGTATAAGAGTGTGAGTGGCAATGTTATAAATTTCGCTACGCGGAGACGGTGCGCCAAGGGCCCGCCTAGCGCCTAGGCGCCGAACTGAATTTATATATATATATATATATATATATATATATATATATATATATATATAGCTATGTGCTGATTTCATTTGGAGGGGAGGTATGCATGCTATCTCCTGGGACCAGTTATGTCGCCCCAGGAAGGAGGGGGGAGTGGGGCTCCGACCGTTGATGGAGGTTAGAGAGGCTTCTGCGCTTAAGCTGGCATGGAGATTCATTAGCAGGGGTTCTCTCTGGGCGGACTGGATGCATAGCAGATACGTGAAGCAGGGCAGCTTTTGGACGTGTCCTACTGACAACAACCATTCAGTCACGTTCAAGACTGTCTTACGACACAGGGGGGTGCTCAAGTCTGCCATCCGGAGGGTCATGAAGGACGGATCGGATACGGATCTCTGGCGGCACCCTTGGATTGATCGACGGTCGTTATTAGACATTAGGGGGGCCCCGACGCACCAGGAGGACAGGCGTGGGCTGTTGTGCAGCCAGATCATACGTACTGGGGAGTGGAGGCCGGATTCTTATCGGTTCACAGAGGGACTAGAGGGAAGCATTATGGCTACTGTTATTGATCCGTCGTTGTCCGCGGACCGGTGGATTTGGGAGCCGACTGATGGATCTTCAGGGACTGGGGAGTTCCAATTCCGCAGTTGCTACAACCACATCAGGCGTACTTTTCCGTTGAGTTCTGATTACGAGTTCGTTTGGTGCAAGGGTCTAGCCAGGAAGATGCAGTTGTGTATGTACAAGCTTCTTCTGGGTCGCCTTTTGACTAGAGATCGTCTAAGATCGTTTGGAGTGCCGGTTCTGGACCCCAAGTGTGTGCTTTGCGGTTTGGAGCCTGAATCTATGAAGCACATCTTCTTCGAGTGCACTCTGGCATGGCAGATCTGGGCGGAGCAGGGTCGAGTATTGGGAGTGGGCTCTACTGGACATTGGATTGGGGACATCATCACGGTGATCCGAGATAGCAGAGGTAGAGGGCAGGACTGGTTCCGCACAGCCAGAGTTCGTCTGGCTGCTTCGGTCTGGCATGTATGGCGAGAGCGAAACCGCCGGATCTTTGAGGGGCTGGTCACTTCCCCGGTTGGCATTCTCCATAACATTGAGTTTGATGTAAATGCTATGGAGAATTGATGAGTGGGAGTCCCACTCGGGTTGTATGTTGTAAGATTATGGCTTTTACTTTGGAATAAAATTCACCTTTTTCCAATATATATATATATATATATATATATATATATATATATATATATATATATTAACAAAAGTTTTAATGGAGAAGTTGGTTAGCATGTTTGGTTTAAGTAATGGATTTGGGTTTGTGAGGTCGGCTGTTCGAGCCTCAAGACTTTTCTTCTTTTTTCCTTTCCTTTTCCTTTCTTTTTTCCTTTCCTATCTTTTCCTTTCCTTTTCCTTTCTTGTCTTTTCCTTTCATCTCTCCTCTCTCCTCTCTCCTCTCCACCACCACCTTCACCACAGCACCACCACCGCCTCCGCCACCACCGCACCACCACCACCACCACCACCACCACAGCACCATCACCACCACCGCCTCCACCACAGCACCACCACCAACAATACCACCGCCGACGCCGACGTCGCCGACGCCGTCAGCATCAGCAGCAGCACCACCACCATCACCACCACCACCATCACCGGTCACTTTTTTTTTGATTTTTTTTTTTTGAAATTTTAAAATAGGCCCCGCCTACGGCCGCCTAGCGCCTAGGCCGGCCGCCTAGGCCTTTTCGGTGCGGCCAGCGGCCGCCTAGCGCCTAGGCCGATTTTTAGAACACTGGTGAGTGGTAGAAATTGTAGTGTGTGCAAGTGTAGCAAGGGTGAAGATGTAGCTATACTACTACTGGAGTGTTGTACGAGTGTTTTAATCTCAAGTTTCCTCAATAAAAGTGCATTTTCTAGAGGGCCTATCCACGTTATGCTCAACATAATATTGTAGTCATGTTAAGAAATAAGAGAATGTTACTCTGACTATGATTAACAAATGCCATCTAATTTTTTTCCAGAGGGAAATGAGTTGAAAACTGAAAACATGTAATAAGAGGGACAAGAATTGAATATACAAGTTGGATATATGGAACAAGAAAGAACTTCTAATATGTCATCAGTGAAGATAATACAATGACAGAGCCCTTCTAATAAGTCAAGTTTCCCTTCTAATATGTTGTCAGTGAAGATAATACTAATATGTCAAGTATTAGATAATTTTCTGGGAGTGGAGTGTTTCAAAATTTTGGGGGAAAACAAGTTGACCAGTAATATAATTTCAAGCTGGTAGTACACATCTAATTAGAACACAGTACTGCTGGTATGTGCTATTCCTCAAAGAGGACCATAGTAGATACAAAAGTGATATTGGCTCATAATCAAATATCTCAAAAGAAAAAAATATTTTGCATTGTTACTTGCTTATTGGTAACTTCACGTATAGTAAATCATTCTTAACCAACTGGAAACCATTTCAGGTCAAAATTGCTAGTAGTAATCTTTAAGAGCATCACATCTAATTAACGAACCCTAAAAAAAAACATTACATTGGTGTGCCTTTTCTAACCAACCTCCTAGCATCATTCTCTTTCTTTCTGCCCTTTAATCAAAATCAACCTTAACACATGTTAATGTCACGATCGCTAAACTAAATTATTCAGATAAGAAAATCTTTCCACGAGATGACCAAATTGGACGTTTTTCCTTGCAATCATCAATCTAATGACGCTCAGAGTTGCAAAATGGCAAGAAAATAGAAGCATGTTTAAATAAAAATTACCATGCAAGTGGCCATTCGTCAGCGTAAGTTAACTACCAGTCAGATCTACTGCTTGCTACTTTCAATAAGTTCAGATTCATACTGCTTTGGTCTAGTGACATGTGACCAAAGTTCATCCTAGAGTTAAGTTTAGTATAGACTAAAGTAATTCCAGCATATCTATTAACTGGTATTTAACTAACTTGTAACCAAAACAAATTAAAGACTTGAAAAGGTTGAAACCCATTTCATGGAACACTCAAAAGCAACAAAAAATTGACCTGTTGCATCTCTATCGTCAAAAATAAAATAAAAATGTTTGGAGCTCCCCTCCTAAATAGAATTATGGTGGTATCTTAAAGGCCTCTTTTCTTTTATTCAGCACTATGTAACTGCAAGAGTGTGTAGGTTAGTTTCACCCATGAAACACCAAGAAAGGAGTTTTTCCATAAGAAAACTCAATGCACACCTGTAGGACAAGTAAAGGTAGTAGTGTAGACTTTACTCCCATGACAATATCGGACTAACAGAGCTTCTAGAGGGAGACCAAAACGAGCATGAACCAGAGACTGGCATATAAAGTTGCATTATTTTTATGGAATGAAATATACCTGCAGAGGAGAATCACCGGATACTCTCTTCACACCAGTCACAGAGCAACCCATAATCAAACCATGGCGACGTACACCACGGTACCATTTGGGACCAATCCTTTTTATCTTGACATCTTTGAATCCAGCCTTTTTGAACCATTCAATGTATTCTTCTTCCTTAGGGAAAAGCATCCATAAGTCAGCAAAGATGCGCGAGAGCCAAAAGGTTGGGTAGACAGGACCAATTACACAGGCTATTCCTCCAAGTTTCAGAACCCGGTATGCTTCCTTAATTCCTCTTTGCGGATCTGGCCAATACTCAATACTGAAAAAACAGAAAACAGATCATCTTCACAAGAGTTGACTAAATACGAGCTGGCAACATTCATGGTGGAAATAATTGTTTAACAACGGTATTTCCAGGATACAACAATAAGGGCTAGTTAGGTTCGCGGAAAGGAATGGAATGGGAATCAATTCCTTGGTATTTCCTTTGTTTTGGAAAATTACAATTTTCATTGATTTTTCTTTCCTATGTTTGGAAATGCCAAGGAAATTGGAAAGGAAAGTGAATATATCAAGGTGGGATAGTGATCCCTTCCTTGGATGGAATCATTTTCAATAGGAAAGTAATGACTTTCCTTTCCCAACTCCATGATCCCGCGAACCAAACGAGACCTAAAGGTGTTAGAACTTGCTTTTTGGGACCTAGAACACAACAGTTTTAGGAGTTATAAAAAGTATCAAGTATCAGAAATCGTCAAATACTTGGGAGTTAGAACTCTACAGATTACTCACCTAAGTTCCGAGTCTTCACTACTTAACAAACTAGAAGAAAGCTAATTAAGCAAACAATCAATATACATCAAATAGTCAACATGTCATATTCAAGCTTTCAATTAGGTAATTAAATGGCCCCTTGTAGGAAAATAAAAACTATACTTCTAATAGTTAACAACACAAACATTGAGAATATTGTACAGTACCGAATCACAACTACACCAACAGATTCACCACAGATACATAAAACTTCCATGTCAACATAGGATAAAGTGGACTATAAGAACACTAGTCAAACTAACAGAAATGTACTTCTAAATTCTAATACCTCAATAAGCATCAAAGTGACACCTAACAGTTATAGATCCTGGCTTCCAAATAGCTAATCAATATAGCCCCAAACTTAACAAGTAATCCTAATCCTAATTGTTAACAACAACAAAGCCTTCATCCCAAAAAAAATGAGGCCAGCTATTTGAATCCTTCTCTTCCATTCATCTTTGTTAAGGGTCACCTCTGTTAAAAAAAACATATATCTTTTTTTTACAGCCTCAATCCATGTTAGGACTACACCTAGTTCTAGCAACTCCTTCAACTAATATCTTTGTCGGTCCAAACTGGTGCATCTATATGACCAGTGCTGCACAGGTTCAAAACACCTTAGGATAATTTTCTCTCATCTTATCCTCAACTGGCACCACCTCAAACTTCCCATAAATACGAGAAAATATTTAGTGGGCCGATCTCACCACATGGCATTGGTGAGTCCTTGCTCTCCTCCAATAGCAGCATGACACACCACTCTTGTAATGTCATGTTGGTTGCTCTTCCCGTGGTGTGTCATGCTGCTATTGGAGAAGAGCAAGGACTCACCACTGCCAAGTGGTGAGGCCGGACAACTGAATAATTTATCCATAAATACACTTCATTTCTTAGTGTAACTTTCAATGTCTTATCACTCATCCATCATAGCATTTCTCATTTCAACTATGCTCATTTTCTAGACATGTTTTTTTTATTGCAAAACACTCTAATCCATGGAAGCATGGACAATCAGACACAACCCAGACACTCCAAAAATATACCAGGATACACCAAATATAGGTTGTTGTCTCCATCTCACCATGTCCTCTCGTATCCGTGTCCGTGCAACATAGGTCAACATATTAGGCTAATCATAATTCAACCAACATTTTCGCCCACACATAAGTAAATACTTCCATCTCAACGCAAGTATTTGAAATCCAACAAGAACACTAATCAAGCAAATAACAATTGTAGCTTTCGTCGAACTCGAGTGACCCAGTGGTTACCGGGGAGAGGCATAAGACCCTGACTGGGTGGCGAAAGATCAGTGGATTGAGTTACGGGAGACGTATTATTTCTTTCATTTATAAAAATGGTGGAATTTGACGGTAGTGGGCCCAAAAGATATGCAATACAGCGTGCACAAAGCACCCTGCGTAATGACGGGCATCTCAAAACCACAACAACAATTGTAGCTTCCCGCAACCTAACCCCCCCCCCCCCCCCCCCCCCCCCCCCCCCCCCCCCCCCCCCCCCACCCACCCCCATCCACCCCACCCACCCACACACACACACACACACAACACCCCACAAAGATCTCACCTTCCCGCAGAAACATATCGGTCGACGGAATTCGTCGGGAACGGGAGATCCTCCGCGTCACCCTCGATAATAGTACACTCCTTCAGCGCCTCCTTCTGCCGGGCCTTCTCGAGCTGGTGCGGTGACTGGTCAAGAATAGTCACGTTCTTCGGGTCGACGTGCTTGACGATCCCCAGCGTGGTGAACCCGGTGCCGCCGCCCACGTCCACCACCTTCATCCGCGCGTCGTAGAGATCTGCCGGCTCCAGCGCCTCGTCCCTCATGTCCTCGGTCCAGTGGCCCGGGTTGATGACGTGGTCGTAGACGATGGAGAGGAACCTGTAGAACCAGAAGGCCTCCTGCTTGTGCTGGATGAACCTCGGCTGGGACGCCGGCCGGGACGAGGAAAGGCTGCATCTTGCTGGAGTGAGTGTAGCGGGCCTCTGCCTCTGGTTCTTAGCAGCGAGCGGGACTAGACCCAGCCTGGGGACGAAGGCCACGGCTCCGTTGAGCATGGAGGAAGCCATGGACATGGGAGGAGAGCAGTAAAGACTGGATCTTTACCGGAGCTTTTGAGGGTGTACAACGAGAAGAAGATTGGATTTTTATTTGGTAGAGGAGAAGAAAGAGCTACGAGGCTTTGTTAGAAAAGATGGAATCTTTATTTCCTTTTTTGGAATTTTTGCGAAGTGGTGGGTTACCACTTACCAGTACTCTTCGATGAGGCCGTGGAGGGCTGAGATTAACTTTACTAGTTAACAGACACCACATGTTGCACAAATTGGAGATAGGTTTCAATCGTTTCATTTTTAGCCGAACTCAAATCATCCTTGTGGTCATCTAAAGAATTGCATAATATTCCGGTTGGGTGACAAAAAAAACAGTAAATCCAATAATAATAAAATATTATTTTTATTTATAAAAATAAGTAGAAGTTGGAGACAGTGGGCCAAGAAATATGCAATACAGCGTGTACAAATTTTATATATAACGTTGGACATCTCAAAAAAAATTAAGAAAAATTGCATTTCGTTAAAAAAAATATTTGAAATAAGGTATTTCAATAAGTAAAATTTTATCTGGAATAATAGTCCTAATGAGCGGCATATGGACCGGAGATATTCAAGTAGCGACAAATTGAATAATGGATATTCAATCGGATATGAATGAATAGTTTATTCATGCAAGAGAATTATGGTGCCAAAATTCAACACGAGAGTGTATGATGGAGATGGATCCAAATGGTAGATCGAAAAAGTTGTATCGAATATAATAATAGAGAATCAGCGTGAAAAGAACTAGATTCGAACTGCGGTCGTAGATGATTGATGTAATAAAAAGATTTAACTCAAATTGGATAGTAGCATACATACATGTCTTTTAAACGGAGGGTCTTAAAGAATATGGCTATATAGCTAGTTCATCTCGACCCACTGAAAGCTCGTGAGCCAAGCTTTTTGAGCTCAAAAGCATGAGCATGAGCCTAAGAGCTTGTGCCTAAGAATAGGATCACCGGGTACAGAAGTCCATGCAAGAGTTTAGAAATATTCGACTAGCAAGGCTCATTTTTTAATATATTTATGTAAAAAATTATATTAACATATATTTTTAATTTGTTATGAGGTTGATACAAGCAATTTCAATTTGATATATTAAGTTCACTTAGCTATGATTCTCGTTTCGACAAAGTTCATAAACTTATAAACAAGTTCTTTTTAGGTTTAGGCTTAATCTTATTTACAATTCAAGCTCATCATGCTTTTAATTTATAAGAGCGGGTCGTGAGTTGATCATTATAGTGACTCGAAGTTGTGCACAATTTTAGGATCATTTTAAGTCCAAGCACTACTATTTTTCTTAACAAATTGAGCTAGAACATGATAGAGTACTCTTTCATTAGCACTCACAATATAAAAATAGAATGTATCGATGCTACGAGGCTCAAATTTATAAGCACCTTTGGGAGGATCAATATATACAAATTTTCCATATATTTGTAGACAATGTTACTGCAAGTCAATTGACACTCGTATTCTTCAAAATGCAACTAATTATCTTTTCGGACGTCGAAAATGGTTGTAAACGAGGAGATGCACTCTCACTTTCCTCTTTTTTTGTAAGATATTTATAGTAGGATTATATTAGGGCCCATTGTGGTTGGAACTCATCCACGTGATAGGCATGACTCGTGGTTAGATATAGGAAAAAAAGTGTATAAAAGAAAAGGACAACAAAAGTAAACTACTTACTGTAAAATAAAAAAAAGAACAAAAAAGAAAGAAGTAAATTACTTACCCCCCCCCCACATCCCCCATGGTGACGAGGAAGATAACAAATACATTTTCATCTGCACTAAAGGTATACACGTTGACCCTGAGAAAATCAAAGCCATTCAAGAGATGCATCCTCCATGCAACCTAAAAGAGCTACGAGGATTCCAGGGACGACTTGCGTATGTCAGAAGATTTATCTCAAATCTCTCTGGACGCTGTAGACCGTCACTCAACTCATGAAGAAATGTGTGTCTTTTATTTGGACTAAAGAATGTCAACAAGCATTTGAAGACATAAAGCGGTACTTGATGAACCCTCGAGTTCTAGTACCTCCAGTCTTAGGAGTAGCCTTCCTGATGTATGTTCGAGCAATGGACCATTCATTAGGTGCTTTATTAGCTCAAAAGAATAAAGAAGGTCATGAATAGGCTATCTATTATCTTAGTCATACGATGATTGGAGCTGAACATCGATACACCCCAGTAGAAAAAGAATTCTAGCTTTGATGTTTGTTGTTCAAAAGACGAGACATTATATCACTGGCCAAACCATTCATGTTATTTCTAGAGTTAACCCTCTCCGGGTCTTGATGAAGAAGTCCAGTACACTCAATTCCAGGCTTGCAACATGGGCCATATTGTTAGCACAATATGATATGGTTTATGTTCCTCAAAAGTCTGTTAAAGTTCAAGCCCTTGCTAACTTTCTGGTAGCTCATCCAATTCCCGAAACGTCTAAACTTTACGACGAGATTCCAGACGAAACTTTGGATTCCAACATGATTTCAGAAGAAATTCTTACCTGACATCTATTCTTTCATGGTGCATCCAGAATCGGACCAAAAGGTGCTATTGTTGCTGGAGTTGGAATCGTCCTCGTCTCACCAGAAGGTTTATCTATTCAAAGAGTTTATTCGTTAGATGAGTCATGTTCCAATAACGTGGCTGAGTATAATGTCTTACTCATCGGTCTCCAGCTAGCTAAACAATTAGATATTGAGTATCTTAAAGTTTACGGAGGCTCCAAACTGATTGTCAATCAAGTTAGACTCCTACATGATCATGTATGACTTAACTCTTGCTGGTCTTGCATTTTGTATGACTAGCTTCATGATCATTTAAATATGTAATGTTTGGAATGCCTTACTTTGTATGTCTGATGATCTAACATCTTGTATATTTATTTGTTTGCTTGAGATTGAGACACTAGGCTTGTTCTTGACCATAGAGACTGATGGATTGTAGTTTAACCCTCATGCATCTGGACAGTTGTGACCGTATTACAAGGTGGGTTGTACTTCAATGTATATAGCTGGCTGTGTCTGTCCCCCGCTCTCCAGTATTCTGGTTCTAGGGAGTGACATCAATATGCAAGAATAGACTGCCATGTTGGCAGGATTATTTTTGGTATTCCCGGCGAAGAAGAGTTTTCATTTTCCATAGGCGAAGTAGAACCTTCTCCACCAGTCTTGCGGATGGCGGTAGCAGCAGAAGTTCAGTTTCCCAGAGTAGTAAAAGAATTTCCTGACGTATTCTTCGAAGAGATTCCAGGCATGTCGCCAGAGAGAGAGATAGAGTTCACCATTGATTTGATTCCAGGAACAGCACCAGTGTCAGAGAGAGTCTATAGAATGGCACCATTAGAGTTGGAGATCATGTACAAGATAATTGAAGAACTCAGAACCAAAGGATTTATTCGTGCTAGTTGATCACCGTGGAGAGCCCCGATGCTTCTTGTGAAGAAGAAGGATGGTACATCAAGATTATGTATTGATTATCGTACCTTGAATTCTGTAACAATTAAGAACCGATATCCCCTCCCAACGATAGATGACTTATTCGATCATCTCAGTGGGACAACAGTATTCTCGAAGATTGACTTGCGGTCAGGGTACCATCAGATTAGAGTGAGAGAATAAGAAATTCCAAAGACAGCATTCAGATCTAGATATGGGCATTGGGAGTTTTTCGTTATGTCATTCGGGGCGACCAATGCGCCACCAGTATTTATGGATCTCATGAATCACATATTTATGCCTTATTTGGATTTGTTCGTGATAGTGTTTATAGACGACATCTTAGTCTATAGCAAGAATGAAGCAGAGCATGAGCAGCATCTCCGAATAGTCCTTCAGATTTTCAGAGAGAACTAGTTGTACGCAAAGTTCTATAAGTACGAATTTTGGCTTGATCGCATTTCGTACTTAGGTCACATCATCACCAGAGGTAGAGTGGAATTGGACCCTCAGAAGATAGTGGCTACAGAGACATGGCCAGTACCCAGTACCGTCGTAGAAGTTTGCAGTTTCCTAGGATTGGCCGACTATTACCGACGATTTGTATCAGATTTTGCTCGGATTTCAGCTCCATTGACGCAGTTGACCCGCAAAGATGTGCAGTTTGCTTGGACAGCAAAGTATCAAAGGTCATTCGAGAAGTTAAAGCAAGGGTTGATGACGGTACCCATTCTTATGCTTCCAGATGGGACTGGAGGATTCTCAGTTTATTGTGACGCTTTAGGCAGAGGATTGGGATGCATCTTAATGCAGCATGGCAAGATAGTAGCTTATGCATCACGTCAGCTTCGTGATCATGAGAGAAATTATCTAACCCATAACTTGGAGTTAGGAGCGTTGGTTTTTGCACTTAAGCTTTGGAGGCATTACTTGTATAGAGATCGAGTAGAGATTTTCACTAACCACAAGAGTCTTAAATATGTGTTTACCTAGAAGAATCTTAATATGCGTCAGAGAAGATAGCTAGAGTTGCTAGTAGATTATGACATCAACCTATAGTATCATCATGAGAAGGCCGACGTAGTTACAGATGCGTTGAGTAGAAGAGCATGAGCTTATTTTCTAACAGCACAGCCAGAGTTATTAGCAGATTTTTTAAAAAATAGGAATAAAGATAGTTCTTCCTACCAGTGTGGCATTGATGGCTAGTATGTAAGTTCAGTTTAGTATAGTTGAGAGGATCAAGATAGCTCAATCAACGGATTCTAAGATTCGGCGGCTTAGGGCAGAATGTGAAGCAGGACGAAGAGCAGAGTTATGTATTCACGAAGATGGCATGCTCCGACATGAAAGATATCTTTGTGTACCCAGTGGTGACATCAGGCAAAAGATCATGGCAGAAAATCACATTTCTGGTGGAATGGCATAAAGAGGGAGATAGCTCGGTTTGTCTCTCGTTATTTAGTTTGCCAACAAGTTAAGGCTGAACATCAGAGACCAGCTGGACTTCTTCAACCTTTACCGATCCCAGAATAGAAATGGGAGCACATTACCATGAATTTTGTAACTGGTTTACCTAAATCTCCAGCTGGAAGAGATGCTATATGGGTTATAATTGACCGATTTACCAAGGTAGTTTATTTTCTCTCTTTCAGAATTGGTCAGTCAACGGATCAGCTAGCAGAGATGTATCTTTGGCAGATAGTCAGATTGCATGGAGTGCCAGTCAGATCGTGTCCGACAGAGGTTCAAGGTTTACGTCACACTTTTGGCGGAGTCTTCAAGAGAGTTTGGAAACTCGTCTCAAATTTAGTTCAGCTTATCATCCGCAGACAGATGGTCAATTAGAGCGTACGATTCAAACTTTTGAAGATATGTTACGATTATGTACAACTAGACTTCGGTGCTTCATGGGAAGATCACATGCACTTGGTGGAGTTCTCCTACAATAACAGTTTAGGCAAGTATCCAGATGACACCGTTTGAGGCACTGTATGGCAGGAAGTACAGATCACCTTTAGCCTGGGATGATATAGGCGAGAGGTAGATTCTTGGTCCAGAGATGGTTACGCAGACTATCGAGGTGGTTAGACAAGTCAGAGTTCATCTTCGAGTTGTACAAGATCGCCAGCGCTATTGGGCCAATTCTCATCGGCGTCCTCTTGAGTTATCTATCGGTGACCAAGTATTCCTCAGGATCTCGCCTACCCGTGGCATCATTCGATTCGGCGTACGGGGAAAGCTTAGTCCTAGGTATATAGGGTCGTTTGATAGTCTCGAGCGAGTAGGTGATGTGCCCTATCGTCTCGCTCTTCCATCGTCGTTACGTGAGGTACATGATGTATTCCATGTATCCAAATTGCGACGGTATATCTCGGATCTGAGCCACATCCTTGATCATTCAGAATTGGTTGTCGGTACCAACCTTTCGTATGAGAAAAGGTCTGTATCTATATTGGACCGAAGAGAGAAGTTACTCAAGAACAAGACTATTAGTTTAGTCCGTATTGCTTGGGATCATCACTCTTTGGGTGAGTCAATTTGGGAATGTGAGGATGATGTCCGTTCACGATATCCACATATATTTGACCCATAAGGTATAATGTCTTTCTTATACCTTATGCTTTAATTTCTTGCTTGCATGAATGATTGCTTGATTGACTGCTAGTCGTAGATTCCCAGTATTAGTATAACTTGTCCCGACACCTCTAGCTTCTTGATTAAATTCTAAGGACAGAATTCTTCTACGGTGGGTAGGGTTGTCACTTCTATTTCGCGGTATACGTATTTTCTGTATACGTGTATGGATTTTTAGCAATTATCAGGTGGACCGTAGTAAGACTTGTCTTGTTTAGCTTGATCTTGGTTTAAACTTGCCTTGGTTTATTTGGTTTGGTTCAACATGGCTTGGCTTGGCTTGGTTTGGTTCATTTTGGTTCGAGATGAGAAGGGTTGATATATAAGTCAACTATTTTTTCACTCTCTTCATTACTTTCATTTATTTCTTCTTCTCCATTACTCCTCTCCACCTACACCCAAGAAATCCTAGGCAATTGCAACTTACTTCATGATGGATCTCAAGTTTCTTTGTTCCATCCTTTTTTTTACTTGATTCTAAGCCTCTGTAGAACTAGACATTTTTTGTTTTGATGGATGGATTTTTGTAGATCTAAGTTTTAAAAACCAGTCATCCCAGGCTGTACGAAATCTTGTTCTGTACAATTTAGACCCTTGGAAGTCCCAATTTTGACTTGTTTTGAGCAAGTTATGGCATTTTGAAGTTTATGGATTCTTTGAGTTCTTCTCGGTCTGTTAGAGGAGAAGATGAGCAGTGTACGCGCGCCCCTTGGCATCGTGTTCCCTTGGTTGCGTGCACTTTTTAGCGCCGTGCAACCTAGCGCGCGCGTTCCTGGCGCCACCTGTCTTCCTGGCGCCACCTGTACCCTGGCACCACCTGTCTTCCTTGGCGCCACTTGGCCCAGGCGTACCCTGCTCGCCCTAGCGCCACTTGGCCCAGGCGTACCATGCTCCCCCTGGCGCCACTTGGCCGAGGCGCACCCTACTCACCCTGGCGCCACTCGGCCCAGGCGCACCCTGCTCGCCATGGCGCCACTTGGCACAGGCGCACCCAGCTTATCCTGGCACATCTTGGCCCAGGCTCCACTTAGCTACGTGCCACCTGTCTCCCTTGGCACCACTTGGCTAGGCGCCACCTGTCTTCCTTGGCGTCACTTGGCTAGACACCACCTGTCTTCCCTGGTGCCACTTGGCTAGGCGCCACCTGTCACCTCCCTGGAGCCACTTGATCGGTACCACTCATTTTCTATGATACCTTTTGCCCTTTACCCCAATGCATGTTCTCCTAGTTCGTGTTGCACATGCTTCTGATCTTACATGTGTCTTGTACTTGGCCTAACTTACGACGATCCGACTTGATAACTTGTTGAGCGTGAGTATGACTTGCTAGTATTGATCTTAACTTGAACATGATAACATGACCCCTTCTCGACATAATGTGATAGTGGCCCGTCGAGGTGCACGCCTGACAAGTACTTGATATGACAAGTAAACCTGACATGTCATGTATAATCTTGAAGCGTTGTTGTGACAGCTACCCTGACTTGCTAAGTAACTCTTGCCTTGACTCCGTGGTTGATTGTGCATGTACAAGCTACATGTCTCGTCTTGCATCATGTCTAGGACATGGATTTCTCGTTACCACGGTCACGAATTTATAATAAATCTGACTAGGTTAATGACTAGATTGATAAAGTAGTTCATATAGAGAGATTTTTCAGTTACAAGTGATCTCGTTATCCCGGCCACACCTGTGGACTTGTAGCCTGCCGACGAGTAGGACACATTTTCAGCACACTGTCATGTGTTGTACTTCTTGAATCATAAGCACTAAAGTACACCAGTAATCTTGATAACTCTTGTAACTCTTGTAACCCTCGCCTGGATAACCTGGATAGTCTGTAGGGCTTGTGACTGCGGGAACATCTCATTGCATCTTGTTAGTAACTAAGCTTGTGATAATCCTAGTTAGCTAACAATAGCAAGTCGTAGGACTTGATTGGCCGTGCTTAAATGAATTATCTCATGATTAACATGGAAATTATATTCCACCTCTTGTTCCTCCTACCGTAAGCTAATATTTTATGTTAACTCAGTTTCTCATGTTATTTAACTATGCTCTTTTATCATTTCTTCTTTTATTATATGCTGGTTTTAGTTCCTAAGTGGAGCTTCCCTTGTGGCACTTGCTCTTTCTGGGATCTGACCCAGCTGGTTTTGTATGGCTAGATTTCGGAGTAGCACTCGAGGATCTACTCGCTTTCCAGCCAGATGGTGAACACCAGACGTAATCCTGGCAACAAGTGGGTTTCTTATTTTGCTCTCTCACTCTATTGTAAATTATTCTTTTGAGGCGTTTAGCCGCCGAGCAAGTATTAGCTCGTGTTGAAACTTAAATTCTGTTTGCCTAAGGGCTGTAACATGATTGACAAATCCTAGGGTTGATCATGTATGACTTAACTCTTGCTAGTCTTCATATTTTGTATGACTAGCTTCATGATCATCTGAATATGTAATATTTGGGATGCCTTACTTTATATGTCTGATGATCTAACATCTTGTAACATTTACTTGATTACTTGAGATTGAGACACTAGATTTGTTCTTGACTATAAGAGACTGATGACTTATTGATAAACACTCATGCATCTAGACAGCCGTGACCGTATTGCGATGTGGATTGCACTTCAATGTACGTAGCTGGCTGTGTCTATTTTCCGCTCTCCAGTATTCTGGTTCTGGGGCGTGACAGCAAGGTACAGAAAAAAAACATGTCAATGTAACAGTAAAGAAAAATATGAACTAAAGGGTAACTACTCTAACCAGTCTAAGTGATATGCACATGAGAAAAAATTTCAGATATCAGGCTTCAGCCACTGAGGCTCACAAGCTCCTCAGCAGGCTATTATCCTAAGGCACCGTATCATGGAACAAAGGGCGTACAAGTAGATAACCACTCAAGCTCTGCTACAGAGACGAAGGTATACTAGTAGAACAACACCCAAGTCCATATATGGAAACGAGGCTAAACTAGTAGAATAACAGCCAAGTCCCATATATGAAAACGAGGATATATATATATATATATATATATATATATATATATATATATATATATATATATATTCAATAATGTTCTTTCTACCCCATGTCTAGAACTATCTAGTCAAGTCAAGTATAAATCATGTAGAAATAATAAGTCACGTGAGCTAGTACTACATGCTATCACAGAGTCCATAGCCACAAATATCTCACATCAGACTCCGTATCATATCGTCATCATCCATCGTGTCATTGTCCTGTGGTCCATCATGTCAATGGACACGAATTTAACATGTCGTCATGCCTAGTATTGATACTCGATATCCATAAATAGACATCGGTATCCGAATACTAACCAGACGCTAAGTACCAACTATTCCTACGTTATGATATATATGAAGGTAGTAACAAGAGAACAAAGTAAAAAAAGGAATATGTACTGAAAACTTGGCAATGTACACTTGCTTGGAATCTCCTAATGAGTATACAACAACGATCCGGATCCAACAATCTAAATCATATTATCTTGAATTCCTAAAACATAATAAAACTACAATTAACTATGGCTCAATGGCATATCACACACCACGTATAACAAAACCATATATAATCTCAACTAAATCATAATCTAGCTAAACTGGTCTATAATTAAATATAACTATATTTACTACATATAGTATCATGCTACTTCGATAAAATAATATTTTTATCAACTTAAAAAATAATATATTAATTTTAAAATACTTATACAAATAATTTTGGACATTATTTACTTATATCATTACAAAAAAAAACATGTATCTAATTAATACATTTAACTAGTAGTACAAATTTGCCAACTTATCGGGTTGATTGGAACCAATTTATAATAGAAAAATTAATGGTATTAATCCTGAAATAAATTAGAAAGATAATGGTAATCACGGTACATATCAAGGAGTATATGATTTACATCATAGAAAAATGTTACGGAAGTTTGGGTTTCAACACAAACTAGATTTAAATGTTCAACTAGTCTGTATGTAAAACCAATTAATCATCCTAAAATTCCATAAATCAAGATAATAATTATTTATATATAAATCTGAAAAAAAATATAAAACATGGAGGGAATGGTTATACCTATCAGAAACCATACAACGCATAGGTACAATATTCGTCAAATAATCGATTATTGAACATATATATATATATATATATATATATATATATATATATATATATATATATATATATATATATATATATATATATATATATATTCTAAAATTTAACATAAACAAAATAACTATTCAGATATTAATAACATAGAATTTATGGTTTTAAAAAATCAAGTCATGATACTACAAGTTGGGCGCAAACTAGCATAATCCTCTTATTGAGATTCAATGGATTACGACGATGTAAATTACGAAGTTGCAAGCGACTATATACATTGGACTTAATGAGACGAATATTCGGCATAATGGGGTGATATAGGAAGGTGTTAGAAACATTGCCAAGGGTTTACATGTTGTCTTGGGGCCTCGCAAGGTTGCGCGAACATCAGTGCTTCAGAATTAGTTTCAGCCACGGTCAAATGGAGTCAAATCGGGGGCTGTGGCTTGGAAAGAATGTGGGGGACATGTAGAGGTACAAGTTTGGGTTGGGGTGAAAGATATTTAGTTGATAAAAAATAGCATAACACATCGAGGAAGATGGTATTACCTTCAAAAAATTATTGCAGCAGTTTTTTGGAATCGGCTAGCTTGTAGGATAGTTTTGAGGAAGTTAGAGTGAGTTTTGATAGAAATTTCGTTAAGAGAAAGTGTTGAGGACAGGGAGAGGAAGAAGTGGATTGAATTTTAGAGATAAATTCTTAGTGTAGAGGAGATATGGCCATATTGGTAGAGACTAGCTGAATTCAGATTCAGCCTAGGTAGGGGTGGATAGATGGAGGTGTGGAGGGAGATAGAGAAGATTTTGGAAAATAGTTTGTGAATAGAAGTTGTTTGGAAGAGGGTTAGAAAGAAGTTTTGTTCTGGTGGTTTGAGGTAATAAGGGAAGGGGAGGTTATGGGGGTGGCCGTTTACTAAGGGGAAGGTGAAGAGTTGAGTTGAATTGTCATAAAGGATGGGGGTTATGCATGAGTGAAGAAGTGAAGAGGTAGGGGTTATGGGGTGAAGGAATATGAAAAGTAAGGTGGTTATGGCTGCCCACTATACGTGTGTTTAACCATAATTAAGTCATCCATTAGGTTTTAAGTGGTGAGATATAGAGTTGGGTCTATTCCTAATGATGCAAAGTTGAAATTATTTTCTAAAAGTTTAGATGTAAGGTTTTGAGTGGTGTACCTTGGAGTTTAGTATTTTGTAGATAGGACAATGGTGTATGGTGTTTGGCATGAACCATTTGAGAGTGTGTAAGTGTCTGGGTTGCGTCTAGATTAGGTTTTGGCTAAGTCAAACCGGTAGCTCATTAGGACTAGAGATTATGTCATTGGGATTTGCAATAAATAGAAAGTATGTAAAAGTCTAATTGGATGTGACAAAAATGTCATGGATGTTGTAAACTTAATATAATGTCATGGATGTTGTAAACTTAACATCACTCAAACATGCGGGTTGTCACAATGTACTCTGAAGATCTGGCACGGAACTCCGGTAATTAATGATGGCTCCATAGTTTCAGTTAGAAACTGTGGTAACATGAATCTCCGAAGCTCTAGAAAAGAGGCAACGGTAACAATATGGAAAAGTAGTCCAAGTGCACGGTGTATGTTCTCTCTGCCTATGTGAATTCATGAATCGTATCCACAAGACGCTCGGTTAGAACATCTAGCTTGGACAACGAGTCATAGTAGAAAGAAACAATACATGTAAATCATTGTCATCGTCCTAAAATTAGACACATAATTTTGTAAATCAAGATATAATCAAGTAAGAGAATTCGTCAATAATTTAGTATCACTTGTAACACCCAGTTTTCTAAATGAGAATAATTTTGAAATTTTGTGATTTTAATTATTTATTTATGATATTTAAATCGTAATATGATTCTTGGTAATTTTTAATCATTTTAAAACTATTTAAAAACCATGACTTATGATTT
Organism: Iris pallida; assembly: GCA_029216955.1. Taxonomy (NCBI): domain Eukaryota; kingdom Viridiplantae; phylum Streptophyta; class Magnoliopsida; order Asparagales; family Iridaceae; genus Iris; species Iris pallida. The sequence goes on along the minus strand of JANAVB010042018.1, from coordinate 1,175,145 downwards.
TGATGTGCTGCTAGTGAAACCCTAGAGACTGTCTGACCTAGAGCATAACCATGTGATTGGGATATTTATTTATCATTTTTAGCCTAGGGGTAATTTGGTCATTTTGACTTATTGGAATTATTTGATCAATTATTGGATTGATGGTTGTTAATTTTGACTTTTACTAGTTGTGACTTAAGAGACTAACCTAGATGTTGACTCGAGCTATGGTGACTTGAATAGCATGGTGGGACCCTAGTCTAACTTAAGTCAACCCAAGTTAAGTCATTTAGAATCAAGTTTCATATAGGAGAATAAATTATTAGGTTTATGGACTATGACTTAAGGAGTGATTTCCTTTACCATTGAAACTTGGCCCAAGCCCACTAGTCTAAACCCTAACCCTAATTCCACCTTTATTAGGCCGGCCACATTGGGATTCCCCCCTATAAAGTCCCTCTTTCATTGTTCTTGCCTCTTTTGTAACATTGCAACTTTTTGAAAGGAGAGGTAATTTTTATTCTTCTCCAATTCCTAACTCTCTCATTTTAATTCCTTTTTGATTCAAATCTTTTGCAATAGAATCTAATTAGCCTCTACTTGATGTTCATGGAGAGAAATTTCAATTTGGGAACAATTTAGAGCTTTTGGCTAACAATGAGGAACCCACTCTATTGAAGCTTTTTTTTAGATTGACACTCTTTGGGTAAACCCCTCAAACTCATCATTCTTCCTGATTTCTTTGCATGATAGCCTAGATCTAGGTGTCCCCTAGCTGTGGTATATGATTTGTGAAAGTTTGTATTGATTTCGTGTCCGTATCGGACACGTAGCATAACCTAGTTCTAGGTGTTTGATAGAATGCCTCAATAGATTTTATTTTGCTATCTTTGAAAGTAATTAAATGGAAATGTAGATCTATATGTGTGTTTTTATTTCTCTTAGGACTGAACACGAATTCGTGTCGTATTCGTATCGGAAATGGCCGTGGACACGCTGCACGAGACCCTGTACGAGGAACGTGCTGTCCCCTGCTTCACGGGCACTGTAGCGGACACGGCACAACATGGTCTGACACGAAACTTGGTGGACACCTAGGCCACGTGTCTGACACTACACTGACCAAATTTTATAGGGTATTATCGAGTAGATTGGAAGAAATCCTACCTGCACTGAATTTACACTGTCACACACACACGCAAGCAGTGGCTCTGATACGCTTCTCGTTTGCGGACACGGCGACACTTGGACCCAATTCACGGTGATGGACGTCTAGCCCTACTCTGGACGAACACAGGGACACGTGCACGAGGACACTGGGGTCGTGTGTCGAGTGCACGATCCTGTGACACGCCTGCACGAGGCTGTGTTGAGCAGTTCTATACACTTTGCACTGACACATGTTTTTGTATACTTTGTCACTTCGTGTCTTGATTTATGGACACGTGGACACACTCTACATATGCCCACACATGTCTTACATCTCTGTACACGTATTTCCCTAATTATTGGGTTTTCCTCTGTCGATTTAGGTTTTTCTATATATTTTCTGATACATGCTGATTCGAGTACTTTCATAGGTTTAAATGGAATTTGTAGATTTGATTTATAGCTAGATGTTTGTGTATGTGTATAACATGTCTGTGATGTATGTATGCATGACTGGAAACCAGTGTGATGTTGTTGGGTTATGATTAGGGCTTTTCAATGTCTGATTACGGATACTTATATGTTTAACTGAATTGAGATTTAGTTCTGATTTTGTTTAAACCTTTTAAATGTGTTAAACCAAGCTAAATTGATGTTCAGCTGTTAAGGTTAGCCTACATACATTTTCAATTCTGACATTATTGTTTTCTGAGTTTAGGTCATGATGCACATTGAGATGTCGGGTTGAAAATTGCTAAAACTAGGTTTTCATATATGTTTAACTCTCACTTGCATTAAGTTATTACAGTTAATGAATAAACTGTGAACCTTTTAACTGAGTTGGTTGTTAACTGAATGGTATGTTGTTAACTGAATATACATTGTTTGTAACATGAGATTGAATGTGTTGGGGACACATGATGATTGAATGTTTTGTAAACTGAAACCTTGCTATAACTTAACCCTCACATGTAAACTGAACATTCATTCTGTTTTTCTTAGTTGGTTCCCTCATGTCAATTTCTGAGCTTATATAGGTAATGTTGGTGAATGATGAGATGTTAGCTAACATGTAAACTGGGTTACATTGACTGAAAACTGAGTAGGAATTTTGTAAAAACCTGAGAATGAGAATGTACATGCATTGTATAGATAACTGAGTATATTTATAATGAAATGTTGATGATACTAATGTAGCAGTAAACCTTGGTAATGTATTACATGTTGTGAATGACCAATGCAAATCCAAGACCTGAGAATTAATACTGCTCTAAGCAAAACCCTGCTGTATCCCAATACCTATATGCACACACATGTTAAAGGACACATACACTCACACATATTTTACATATGGTTGTTGAAATTAAGGTTGGTTGATATAGTATAGGTTCATGCATAATGATGTTCTATACCCACTAAAATTAGTTCACACTACTTAAACCCCTTAATGTAAACCTCTTCTCATATTGTAAACTAAAAACTGAGCTTGAATGTAATCATGTTGGCCTATACATGCTGCCATGTACCCCTCAAATTGCCACACACACCTCACACACGCACACAACCCCCCTTCTCTGTTTTCCTGAGATGCTACCCCTATATATATATATACAAGTTGCATTGCAGACACACACCTTGACACTATATACATATGCCACTCACCCTTGTTTCACCCTCACATACCTTACACATTTTCCTTTTTCCTTATATACATGAATTATAATGTATATAGTAAGTATGATGTAATATGTATATACAAGGATAAATGTATGTATGTATAGGACTATGCAAATGAAAGCATGTAATGCAATGTATTATGCAAGATGATGAAAACCATGTATATACATCTATGTAATGTGGAATATGTATAATTGCCTATATAGATATATGTAATGTGTGCTTAAATGGACATGTATGTATACATGATAGCCTATATTCAATCCTATGTGTGTGCCTATATACTTGAGTATATATGCCTATATATATATATATATATATATATATATATATATATATATATATATATATATATATATATATATATATATAATAAGCAAATGACCTCTAGCCTAGTGGTTAAGAGAGATGCATGTGGCCCGAGTGGTCAGGAGATCGAATCCACCACAATTACCTTCTTTCAAATATATATATATATATATATATATATATATGATTTTGTGTGTTTAACAGCTTGTGTTAGCCTTGTGTTTGTGTCTATGTGCTAGCCTAGGCTTGGTTAGGCTTAGTGAGACTTGCTGGGATAGGACTTGACATAGTTGACCTAGTTTGACTAGTGTGGTTGACTAGAGTTGACCAAGTGTTGACTTTAGTCTAGTTTGACCTAGACAGCATGCAAATGCATTGTACATTTCATTATTCATCCCTTGTATACATCTTAACTTGTGTTGCTCTGAATAGGAGTCAGATACCTCATCTCGGACAGTATATTCTCACAGACATTCATATCGCAGGCGAGTACATTCTCTGATCATTTCATAACTTGCTTAGGATTATATTCTTGCTCTAGATTACTTTACTTGATGCTGTCACGTTGGTAACACGGATTGGTACTATATGGATCCCTTCATGAGATGTTATCCCTCTCGGGAGCATCGGATACTCATGTCTTGTGTGTTTCACTTATATCATGTATCTCATGCTTCTACTATCATGAATATATCATGAATCTGCTTGTGACTCATGTACTCTTATGAATCACAGAGCCTTCACGAATCTATTCATGAATCACTCATTATGAGTCAGTAGCGTAGTCATGAATCTTAACGTAACTTGAATGAATCATTGTGTATTGATTGGGGTAATGGGAGGAGTAGAACTAAACATGTGAATGATTCCAAAGTAGTGTAGTCATGAATCAATTCCTTAGTATAGCCATGAATCACCTCCAGCTGTTCATATGTTTATCTTGTACTCTGATTCACTAGTCACTGATAGTTCTCTACTTATAGTAGATATTTCTATTACAGTTCTCTTTTTTACATCATGTACATTCCTTCAGTTTTCGTGTATCGTACTCTTTTGCATGTTTATATTTTCTAACCTGTTATGATCTGCGTGAGGTGTATTGTGCTCGCTCCTGTCCTGATTGGACCTGTTAAAAATATTACAGAGGATGATGAGGAGCCCTGCACCCCTTACTATGGAACTTGCCTAGATGACACTCGCGATCTGGACCCTTGGAAGGTTCAGGCAGCTGCTGAGGATGATACCCATGTATAGTATGGATAGATTAGACTGTTCTTTTCTTTCATGTCAGTTGTTGTCTTGATTTTGGAGTTGTATTATTTTGGAGATGTTGAGACTTGTGTTTGTTAACTTTGATTTATTTTACTTCTGTTTGTACCTCAGTTTTGAAAATTTTCTTATCTATTCCATCATGCTATATTCTACCTCTACACTATGATTGAGTTGTACCTTCTATGACGTAGCCTCCAGTTGGAGAGTATTTATATTGTGTTAGTTATGTTCATGACCTAGTACAGCGTTCTACCGCCGATACTGCGGTGTAGGCTGGATGTACCCACTTCTCGTACCCCTATACTGGGTGCGGGTCATGACACGTTTTTAGTGGTGGCCCATGCATGTCGAGTTTATGTAGTGGTATTCGAACTAGAGTATCACTACAGCCTGCAGTAGGATTAGGATTATTCTTGAGGTACTCAATCACATTAGGAAAAACTGTTAACTGAATTCCTGCCATCTAAATTCTTGTCGAAGAATGCTTCTTTGAAATAACTGTCCTCCCTTGAATTATCGTTTATATCTCAGTATTGATTCCTTGTTGATCTGTCTCCAGGATGGCGATTGAGACATGATCGCATCGCTCTGGCCCAGCAGACGCTGGTGAGAGGTCTGCAACCCCTCACCCGATTGTGGACGATGGGACCACAACACCTCATATTTCTACAAATATAGGAGCATCTGCAGCTTTTGGGAATGTACCTCCACCTGTCCGGAGGTCTTCTCCCGTCATTCTGGATATGTTCCAGCAGCAGCTACCTTCAGGGACAGTGGATGCGGCTCAGATGTTTACCTTCTTCCAGTGATTCCTGGAGACTCAGTAGCAGATGCAGTAGAGCCAGTCTACTGATTTCCGACAGAGCATACACGATACCCACCAGTTGGTCAGGACGACAGTAGAGCTGGTGTCTACTCAGCCACTTGGAGGACTGATGTAGCAGTATCAGCCGAAGACTTCAGACATCCAATCCTTTAAGAAGATGGGACCCCGGGACTTCAAAGGTACAGAGGGCGTCATATACACTAACGATTGGATAGAGCATATTGAGGAGATATTCCGATTGGCGCAGATACCAGTTGGATTACAGATCGAGGCAGCAGCCAGTCAGATGCAGGAGTTGGCCCGTACTTGGTACCAGACGGATCCGAGGGTCGGTACAGCCGGTCAGACTTGGGCAACCTTCAAGAAACTGTTCAAGGAAAAATTATTTCCTGATACAGCACTCAGTGCTGTAGGCCTCAAAAATGAAAGTCACGCTGAGTTGATCAGAACAAGGTCCAAAAGTCACGCTGAGTTGATCAGGACAATATTTAAAAGTCACGCTGGAAAACAGCTCATCATTTGTCAGAGTGTAATTATGACTGACAGCACGACAGTCGAAGAATGTCTTCTCGTATGCCACGTATGCACAGAACTCGAGAGATCACAACCGACTATTACGTGACTTTCGAAATCTTCTTCAGCAAGACTCAGCCTTCGTCAAGTTGGCGTACCAAAAGAGCTTCTTGTCATTTAATGCAACTGACAAAAGCAATCACTGTCAGAGATTTTGTGTCAGTCGAAGCACGTCGAATCAAGACAGCTGGCAGTCCTGCCTCAATCGAGCGTGGATTATGTTCTTTCCCAAAGTCTGCGTATATTTTGAGCTTTCTGCCTCAAGTTTGCGTGGATTCTGAAGTTTCTTCCCTCAAGTCTACGTGGATTTTAAAGCTTTTTGCCCCAAGTCTGCGTGGATCCTGAAGCTTCTTGCCCCAAGTTTGCGTGGATTTTGAAGCTTTCTGCCCCGAGTCTGCGTGGATTTTGTCTTCAACAAGTCTGCGTGGATTTCATCAAATTGGAGTACGTGGCAGCCATGCCACTGATCTCTCGCCTGCGTGTCCTGTAACTTGCACACGACTCATGCATGATTGCCATGTGTCCAACAGTTACAGGCCACGTCCAGTAACTGCTCACAACCTTGCGTATGTTAAATCCTGCATGATTTTCAACTAGGCACAGGCTGTGAAGACAGTTATCCTTTTAGTTGTTATTTTTTACTCTATAAATGGAGTTCTTTTTCTCATTCATAGTACAGATACATAGTTATCTACTGTCAAAATTTTGAGAGCTTTTCTTCTTCGCATAGTTCAAGGGATAAAGCGATCGTCTTCTAGATCAGATTTCCACAGTTGTAATTTTTCTAGATACACAATAAATAAAGTGAATTTATTTATGGAAAACAAATTGGCGACTCTGTTGGGGAAAACCATCTCCTCTTCTGAGATGGCAACAACTCAATGCGACACTTCGTCAGTCGGCTCGACGAAGAAGGTGATGACGATCGCCTATGAAGAAATGCAGCGGGCTAAGAGTGGCAAGCCCACTTCAGCCTCCATCATCACTGCCAAGTCGAAGGGACACTTTGTCTATGTCCCTAAGAATCAGTTGGCAGTCAATAGTGAAGTCTCTGCCATAGTGTCTACTCCTAACACTGGCAAGAACTCTACTGCAAGCACGCACACTCTTGTGCGCTCGAAGATGACAGCAATCAAAAGTCACGCTGACAGTACTGGCTCCTTAGCCAAATCTGTTCCAGCGTGCAAATTCAATTCCAAAAGTCACGCTGACAGTATTGGCTCCTTAGCTAAATCTGTTCCAGCGTGCAATCTCACATTCAAAAATCACGCTGACAGCACTGGCTCCTTAGCCAAATCTGTTCCATCGTGTATTTCCAAAATCAAAAGTCACGCTGACAGCACTGGCTCCTTAGCCAAATCTGTTCCAGCGTGTAATTCTAACTTCAAAAGCCACGCTAACAGTACTGGTTCTTTAACCAAATCTGTTTCAGCGTGTATTTCATCTAAGAAGAATAACTCTTTAGCTATCTCTTCTTCTGTGCCAAGTTCTACTAGAACTGGGGGTGGTCTTCCACACAAAGTCCCTTCGAAAAGAGATGACTCTTTAGTTGTTTCTTCTGTTCCTATAGTTTTTACTTCAGGAACAGCTTTGACTGACAATTTTGTTAGTCAAAGAAAAGGAGATAGTCTTTTGACTACTCTTCCTTCTGGACATTCTATGTCTCAAAACTTGAATAAGTCTAAGAAGAAACATTCTTTGATGTCTTCTTCTACGACTTCTTCGAATTGGGTATAGAATTTGTCTAGAAAAGGTCTGTTACCAACTCCTAATCAAGGGGGTGGTTCAACTCTTCCTTCTCTGCAAATATCTAGATCAATGGAAGGAAAACTCCAAGTTTCCAAAACCAATGTGATTTACGAGAACACCTTCAACAGAAAAGAAGGAGTAATTCTGTGACAATGGACCATGCTGAATGTGACTTCCAGCCAAAAGTCATAATTCAATGCAGATGTCAATCAATGGTTCAAGACTATGTTGATCATGAATATGACTTCCAGCCGAGAGTCACAATGCAATGCAGATGTCAAACAAAACGACAATCTGTCTTCAATCGGATTCAGTGTGAACCCAGGCCTGATGAAGATGAGCCTTTGTTTGCTTCAGTCAACATGACCTCTCGGGATACTGGGGGTAGAGCTGATAGTCCAGATGGAGTATATAGAGGCACAAGAGCAAGAGTCCTGGCCTCTAGTCAATGAACTTTGATTTCTGAAAATGATTCTGAATTCCTTGGAGAATCTAACTTCCCACCTCTTCCTACTGGAGGTAGTTCTCCTATAATTGACTTTGATGCACAAAGCAATGATTCAGAACAAACAACATCCACCAGTTCATCAATAATCCTTCGTACAGTCACGACTTATATGGTTGATGGGAATACTGATGAACCTTCTTCTTCCTTGACTCCTCAAGAACAAAGGATTGCTTCTTTGGAACAGCAAATGAAGTCTATGGCTGATACTATGAAGTCGATGTATGAACTCATGGCAACTCAGATGTAAAATCAACAGACTGTACCAGATGCCATACCAATTGACACTGTTATAAGTCCAGTACAAGTTTCTCCAGCAATACAATCCAATACTCCTGGACCAGCTCAACCAAATCCTAGTCTCTCTGGAGCTGGGGTAGTGCTTATAACGCTGTTCCTCCTCCCAACTATTCTCTACAAGCTACAACTCCACAATCTTCCGGAGTTGTTAATGAAGAATTGAGGAATCTCAAAACTCAATTCGAGGCATTCAAACAAAAGGATGGTTTACAAAGGTTAGGCATCAAACAACCTTATCCGATAGAATGGAAGCAAGTATCGTATCCTCCTAAATACAAGCCTCCTACTATCTCATTCTATGATGGAACCACTTCTCCAAGTCAGTTTATTAATCACTTTGAAGTGATGACTGACCAGTTGTAACCAAGTGACGCCCTCCTTACTCGGGTGTTTGTTGGATGTCTCAAGGGAACGGCTTATGAATGGTATAGAAGTCTCCCAGATGGGTGCATTATCTCATTTGCCGGTTTCAAACAGATATTTCTTGAACGGTTCTATGAAGGGCTCAATGACATGACGATGTATGCTCTTATTAGAATCAAGCAGAAAAATAATAAAACTACAGAGGATTTCATTGAACGGTTTCGAAGAGAAGCTCTGAAGATGCCTCTTGGAACTCCTGATGCTGTCACCATCGACACATGCAAATCAAACTTGTTGCCAATCATCAGCATGTGGACAGGATCTACTCAATTTCAAGACTGGCCTTCTTTTATAGTTAGTGCCAAGGCTGCAGAAATTAGTGCTGAAACCTTCAAAGGTTTAGGAGTGCAGATGACTCCCAAAGAAACAGGTCAAGGTACTAACAATAATGCTAAAAACAATGCTCGCAAGGGAAAAGAAACTCTTGAAGTTAATCTTCATAGCAAAGATGTATCAACTGTTCAAACTTCTCCTACCTCTACAACTCAACAACCAAGAACACCTCGCCCCAAAGAAGAATACTCTTTCGATGATGACGATGTCCTTGGTATCTTTGAATGTCTGCTGAAAGGTAATAAAATATAATTACCTGAAATCAAGAAACCTGATGAAGCTGGTAAGACAGATCATCCTAAATACTGTCCATACCACAGAATATTGGGTCACACAATTCGTACATGTTATGTACTGAAAGGAAAGATCCAAGAAATAATTAAATCTGGAGCTATCTTCCTTACTCCAAAAGAGAAGACCGTCACCTCCAACGTCGTCTCTATGCAATTCGGAGATTTCCCTCCTCAATTCCTTGAAAGTGGGATTGTTCCTATTCCCAAGGCAACTCTTGAAATAGTGAATATTCCTCCTCCGCAATCTGAAGGATTAACGCCAATCACTTTGGAAATAGGAGAAATCATGTGGATTTATCCTGATCTAGTGGCAGATTTTGAATCGCCTTCTCCTCAAAAGACTACTTCTCGAAAGTCCAAGAAGGCTAGAAAGATTAAGTCATGTCATATGACTTCTCTTGTATCTACCTCCGACACAAAGCCAAAAGAGAAGGAAAAATCACTTGCTACTAGAACAGGGAAACCTTATCTAAAGGATTATTCCAAGAATCCTGAGGATACTCCTGATATCCCTCCAGCTGATAAAGATGCTCCTAATGTTCCTCCTGAAGAAGAATCATCCACTGCACCTGTTCCTTCAACTACACCGGTTGAACCTGTTTCTCCCAATCCTACGGCTTTTGAGAAAGGCAAACAACAGGCTCGGTTTGATAAGCCAATCAAGAAGTCCTCTCCTCTTGGACTTCAGAAGCCTTATAACTTTGACATTCTAGCTCAACTTGCTAATACTCCAGCTAGAATGTCCTTCTTTGAACTTCTACGTCTTTCCAAAGAGACTCGAGAGACGTTAAGTGAAGCACTTCTTCAGGCAGACTCTTGTCTTGCACAATTGAAGAAGCCAGATGCAGAACCTGCCACTTGCTTACATTGCAACAGTGTATTGGAGATTATCCCAAATATCACCTTTACACAAGACGACATGCTATTGGAGGATAATCGACATGATCGGCCTCTCTACTACACCGGTTATATCGATACAATGAAGATAGATCGTATCCTCATTGATCCAGGGTCTGCTATAAGCATAATGCCAAAGAGTCTGTTGGATGAACTAAAAATCCCTCTTCACAAGCTCTCCAAGACGGTTACTACTATCCTGGGATTCAATCAAAGCCGAAGCGAGCCTTTGGGAAAGATTCATCTGAAGCTTCAAATAGGCGATTTCAGATCCAAAGTCACTTTCTATGTGATTGAGATCATGGGATCCTACAATCTTCTTCTTGGGAGGCCCTTTCTTCATAAAATAATATGGTGCGTTCTACTCTTCATCAGTATTTTAAATACATTGATAGCAATGGAAGAGTACAAAAAGAAGTTGCTGATATAAATCCCTTCCATGGGGTTGAAGCCTATTTCAATGATTCCCGGATGTACAAAGAAGAGTATACAAGGGTGATACAAGCTATGGAGAAAGAGGATTCACAAAGTGAGACTTTAATAATTCCTGTTAAAGGTCGAACTACTCAGCAACAATATCCCAAACCCTCTGGAGAAGGTTCTTTCATCATTCCGGTGAGTGGACGAATTTCTCCATTACCTCAGTTGTCTACTCAAGATCCACTGATCATTCCTGTCAGTGGGCGTACTACAGTTCCTGCATCTTCACATGTGAAACAGGATATTCTGCTAATTCCAGTTGGAGGGCGGACTATTCTTTCATCTCAGACTTTAAGGGAGCTCACCTCTTCTGAGCCATTTGTTATCTATCTTAATCAAAACAAAGCTTCTTCTCGTTCTTCTTCTTCCCCTTTAGTCATTGACTTGGCTAAGATCTCTAAGGCTCAGCCTTCTTCCAATGTAAATATTACTGTTTTTACATTTAATGAAAAGTCTCCATCTTTGCAGTACGCTGATGTGTGTAATTATGTTCATAGTTATTTACATCTGTTAGATGACTTGAGCACAATAACCATAGGAGTTGTACAGACTGCTCATACAGATGTATCCCTAGAACCTGTACAATCTTCATACTTTCTAGTTCCCAGCAGAAAGCCAGGAGACATTCCAATATTCTTTTACAAAGGGCCCCAAAGTCCTTCTGATTTAGAAGATAATGACAAGAATGATGATACTGGAAGATTACAACTACGTCGTTATAGTCAGCAATCTAAGGACATCATCAAAAATATGGGCTATGACTTCAGAACTGGCCTCAATAATGGCAAAGGAAGGAAAATGCCTGTCCGGATTCCTCCTCTGAAATATGGAAGGACAAAATGCGGATTGGGTTATACTGCTCCTATTCCTTTTATCAATATTGTTCATGAAGATCCCGAGTCTGACGAAGATAAGAGATCTGATTCTTCTAGTACTACCTCTTGGGATTCCGATACGAGTATCGGTGATTTCTATTGCAACATTCTGTCTTCCAACATGGTTTCTATTGACTGTTCTGAAGAAAGTGATGAAGACGAAGAAGAATTTGAAATCTTACCTGAATCAGAACAATGGGCCCAAAGGTTAGATAATCAATAGGAGTTCCATTTCGAGCAAAAAGAGCCTCCGACTGAAGATAAACTTGTTCAAATAGATGTTGGTGAAGATGGATCTCCCAAACCAATATTCATCAGTGAAAGTCTTTCAGAGACTGATAAGCAAGACATGATTAAACTCATTCGTGATTACATCGATGTCTTCGCTTGGAGTTATGAAGATATGCGAGGACTTGATCCACAAATCGCAACTCACAAGCTCAATATCTTGCCGAATGCTAAACTAGTCAAAGAACAACAGCGACGATTTTGTCCAGACATTATGGATGCAATTGAAGCTGAAGTCAATAAACTCATGGCCTCCGGGTTTATTAGAGAGGAACAACACCCCGATTGGGTGGCTAACATAGTTCCTGTCCTTAAAAAGACTGGCAAGATCAGAGTTTGCATAGACTTCCGTGATCTCAATGCGGCATGTCCTAAAGACGAATTCCCTCTACCAATCACTGATGTCATGATTGATAATACCTGTGGGTTTGAACGGATGTCATTCATGGACGGGTATTCTGGGTACAATCAGATTAAAATATTTCCAGATGACGAGAAACACACTTCTTTCAGAACGTCGATCGGTACATACTGTTATACGGTTATGCCATTTGGTCTCAAGAATGCAGGAGCAACTTATCAACGAGCTATGAGCACTATATTCCGTGAGCATCTGCGAAAAATAGTCGAATGTTACGTTGATGATATTGCAGTCAAAAGTCGACAAAAGGAGGATCACATCCAAGATTTGAAGACTATTTTTGATCTAATGCGTAAGCATCAGTTAAAGATGAACCCTACTAAGTCCTTCTTAGGCGTCTCTAGTGGTAAATTTCTCGGCTTCGTCATTACCTCTAAAGGTATACACGTGGATCCCGAGAAGATCAAAGCCATCCAAAAGATGCGTCCTCCACGCACCTTAAAAGAGCTACAAGGATTTCAAGGAAGAATCGCTTATATCAGGAGATTCATCTCTAATTTATCAGGATGCTGCAGACCATTCAACAAACTTATGAAGAAGGATATCTCTTTTGTCTGGAATAATGAATGTCAGAAAGCATTCGATGATATAAAATAATATCTGATGAGCCCGCCAGTATTGGTACCTTCCGTCTCAGGAATTCCATTCCTTCTATATACCCGAGCAATGAGTCATTCATTGGGTGCATTACTTGCTCAAAAGAATCAAAATGGCCATGAACAAGCCATCTACTATCTCAGTTGTACTATGACCGGAGCTGAACCTCGATATTCACCGGTCGAAAAAGAATGTATAGCCTTGATGTTCGCTGTTCAGAAGACACGACATTATATCATTGGCCAGACTATTCATGTCATCTCCAGGATCAATCCTATACGGATCATGATGAAGAAACCCAGTATTTTGAATTCTCGATTAGCTAACTGGGGAATCCTACTAGCTGAGTATGACATGCATTATATTCCTCAGAAATCAGTCAAAGGACAAGCTTTAGCCGATTTTCTGGCTGCTCATTCAATTCCAGAAAATTCAAAACTCTATGACGAAATTCCAGATGAGGTCTTAGATTCAAACCAAATTGCTGAAGAAGATCCTACTTGGCGTCTATTCTTTGATGGAGCTTCAAGGATAGGTCCTAATGGTGATATTGTCGCTGGAGTTGGAATCGTTCTTGTATCGCCAGAAGGTCTTGCTATCCAAAGAGCTTATTCTCTCGACCAGCCGTATTCAAACAACGTAGCTGAATACAATACATTGCTTATTGGTCTTCAACTCGCTAAACATCTGAATATTCGACATTTGGAGGCGTACGGAGACTCTAAACTCATTGTCAATCAGATAAGGGGTACTTATGAAGTTCGCCATCAAGATCTGGTTCCTTATCATAGATCAGCTATATCTATGGCTTCTTCGTTTGAAGAATTCTTCATTGAACATGTTAGGCGAGCATGTAACACAGAAGCTGATGCTCTAGCTAATCTTACGGCGGTGTTGGCTATTCCGATTAGACGGCAACAAATGATTATTGTTCGCAATCGAGAATTGTTTTATCTCAAAAATAATCTGACTCTAGGACTTCCAATTAACATCGAAGAATCAACGTCTCATGACATCAACATAACAAGAGGATTTAGATTTAGTCGTAAATCTTTATCATCTTCATCTGATTCTAGTATGGAATTCATCTTCAGTAATTCAACTGAGACTCAGAATACGGATAAAGATTGGAGACTTCCTTTCTTAGATTTCGTATTGTATGATATTCTTCCAGATAATCCGAGTGAGGCAGCATCTATCAGACGACGATCGCTCAGATTCTATTACAATCATACTACAAAAACCTTATATCGTCGAGCTTATGACGGTCTACTTCTTCGATGTGTTGCCAGTGATGAGGCTCAGCAGATCATTCGCGAAGCACATGATGGAATTTGTGGAGCACATCAGCCTGGCCCAAAACCTCAGGACCGTATTCGACGTATGGGTTATTATTGGCCCACTATAGTATCAGACGCCATCGAATATGCAAAGAAGTGTAAAGCTTATCAAATCCATGCAGATTTTATTCATCAACCCTCAGAATTTCTACATCCGACGGCAGCATCATGGCCCTTCGAAGCTTGGGGCATGGATATTATCGGTCCGATCAATCCGCCGTCATCCAAAGGTCATCGGTTTATTCTCGCAATAACCGATTACTTCTCCAAATGGTCCGAAGCCATTCCTTTATCTGAAGTCAAGACGTCCAATGTCATCAGCTTTATTAAGCATCATGTCATCTACAGATTTGGTGTTCCTCGACGCATTATTCATGATAACGGACCACAGTTCGTCAGTCAGAAGTTTACTCGATTCTGTGACGATCACCGGATTAATAATGTGGCTTCTACCGCGTATAATCCGGCAGCTAACGGATTAGTAGAAGCTTTCAACAAGACCATCATCAAACTCCTAAAGAAGTTTGTCTCTACTAACAAACGTAATTGGAGTGAGAAGCTCGGTGAATGCTTGTGGGCTTACCGTACTACAGTTCGTAATGCTACTAAATGTACACCTTTCTCTCTGGTGTATGGATGCGAAGCTGTTCTTCCATTAGAGATTCAAATTCCTTCTTTAAGGATAGCAATCACTAATGAACTCACCGCCGAAAATAATGATCGTCTTCGACTTCAGGAATTAGAAGCTCTGAATGAAAAGCGATTATCTACTCAACAGAATATTAAATTCTATCAAGCTAGAATCTCAAGAGCTTTTAATAAGAAAGTCAGAGTTCGAGCGTATCAAAAAGGAGAACTTGTTCTAACAGTTAGACGTCCTATGACTATGACTCATATGAGCAAAGGCAAATTTGACGCAAAATGGGAAGGTCCCTATATTGTAAGCAGAGTTTTCTCAAATGGAGCTTATCAACTCTCAGAACTTGATGGTCGGAAAATTATGATGCCTATCAATGGCAAATTCCTTAAAAAGTAATATGTATAAAATCATCAGACAAGTTCATGTTTATAAATAAATTTTATTTTAATCATGAATGATAGTACATGATATTAAGAAAGATCACTATCATCCTTCTCTACATTTGGACGGGGACTGCTGCCGTCTTTCTTAAAAATGTGATCAGCAAAAGAATTAAGAACTTCTTTGCTGGAGCCTACGAGAAACTTGCAGACTGCTATCCTCATGGCTTCCTCTTCTTCAGACCTTCCTGGATCAAGCAGAAAATCCAGAATGTCTCGTGGCGGCTTGGGTGCAGACGAACCTTCGCCTGCTGCCGCCTTCTTCGATTGAACTGGATCAGCAGGGCGTTCTTCAGTGCCTTTCTGAATCTTCATGGCGATTTCAGCCTTCTTGGATGATTCTTCAGATGACATTTTTATGTTGAGGAATAGAAGTGTTCGTTCTTTTCAGATTTCTACTATATTTATAGGCAGAAGTTCTTTAAATAATGAAACGTCACGTTCATCCAACGGTTCACACATTCATTAATGTTTGACGGTTCATCCGTTCATTTCTCATATTCATCAGACGGTTCGCCCATTCATTAATACTTGACGGTTCATTCGTTCATTTATTACATTCATCCAATGGTTCGTCCGTTCATAATCTTCTATCAATTTTGGGGATTCGTTACTTACCTTTGGATCAATTCCGAATCTACTTACTTGTCATTTTTGACCTCTGCATAGAAATCAATCTATTTTCTTTGGAGTTCCTACATATTATCATGTCCATATTACCTCTGATAATATTATATACTCTAAATCAGAAAAGAAGATTTCATTATCTATCATGTCCACAATTCATCCACAAATACAAATTTTTGAGCATAGAAGAATTATCATTTTCATTCTCATTTCACCACAAAAAGTCTATTACATTCTCTTAGACTTTCTTACAAATCATAATGGAAATCTATTACAAATTTTGGATTTTCATTCTACACCACAACAATAACCTAATAGAGATCTATCTTCTTCTTTGGATCTTCTCCGTCGGACCTTCTCCGTCAGGTTCGTTGTTGGTGGCAGTTCCTGACTGTCTGGGTTCCAGTGGCGACCAGAACAGCAGGAATCAAACTCTGGTCTTCTCTCTCAGACGAGAGGAGAACCCCAGAGTATGGCAGCCCGAAGGCGTGTTGCTACCAATACAACTGGTGGATTAGGAGCGACCTTTCAGAGGAAACAGGAATGTATCCAACCTTGGAATACAATTCCTAGTTCTCCCGTGAAAGGAACTCTACTACTCGATTTCTCGGGGTAGAGTTGACTCCACCATCCAACTCTCGTATATAAAGGCTCTTCCTACCATCTGAGGAAGACCCTTCTATCTCACGAAGAGTTCTGAGTTGTCTGATGTACGCGTCAAAAGCGTATGAGCTCCCTGATGTAGGTGTCAGCAGGATATTCTCCACAGCATCCACATCACCAATGCCAGTTCTGAAAAAAAGTTTTAGTCGAATTCCTGCAGAAAGCATCAAGAAAGAAGAGATTAAATCGACAGAAATGACATTTGGCACGTACTGGCTAGTCAAGCGTGCATTTTTCAGTTAGAAACATAAAAGCCTATCTTCAACAGCAACAAAAATGGTACGCGGATTTACCATCAAGTTTGGTGCTAAGGATTGGCAAACCCATGTTTGATACAATGCGCAGAAATCGAACATTAGAAAGCATTGCTTTCCTGTTTGAGAGTGAAATCTCCCAAAAATTTCATTCTTAGAGAAGAAGAAAAAGAATAGGAGACGAGTATCTGTGAAACTCATCTATCTATTTAAAGGACAAAGTACAAGTCTATTCTTGGAAAAGATCCGAATAAATAGCGCTCATAAATTATGGAATGAGTGTCACGTGTGCTTTGGAAGACAGCGCAACATTAGAAACAGTCAAAGAGTGCCATTTAATATTCTTCATTAATACACGCTGTTCAAACACAAAAGTTGTACTACATTCTTCAAGACAGGCACTGATGGCCTTACAAAAGACAAAAGAAGAAGTACAACATTTTCAAAAGAAGCATAAAAGACACGCTCTATTTTGCAGAGCGGCTGAGCTTAGTACCCAGTTCTTCTACGCTCTTGACCCCCATACGGTGTAACAGAGCATTCAACATTTCACGCTGTTCTGCAAGGCTGCGTCCATCAGAAGAAGACGAGCCATCCAAGCCAAAATAACTCAAGAAATTATTGGCTAGTTGAGTAGGGTCATCTTTGAACTCGAAGACAAAAGGCTCCGGTTCCGTACCCCCAAAAGTAGGGTCGCCATGGGAACAAAAGCCTAACTTGCGTGCTTCTTCTTCAGCTTCTTCCTTTGGTGTCATGTTGACGTAAGATGAAGATTAAAAATGAATCCTCTCCCTGTTTATATAACAGAGCTCGCCGGCGGTTCATATTCCACCATAAATTGGATGCAATCAGTCTCGAAAAATGAAGAGTCATCATGACATTTAATAAGTTCATTTGGATGTTTTCAAAGAACTTCGAAGTCTTTTCGACTTCCGAAAAAATTAAAGTCATATCAGCGTGACTGATTTTATTTTATCATCTCGTTTTCAAAGTATTTCGAAATAATTTATCATTTTTCGAAAACTTTGAAGGGGGTTTTGTAGGCCTCAAAAATGAAAGTCACGCTGAGTTGATCAGAACAAGGTCCAAAAGTCACGCTGAGTTGATCAGGACAATATTTAAAAGTCACGCTGGGAAACAGCTCATCATTTGTCAGAGTGTAATTATGACTGACAGCACGACAGTCGAAGAATGTCTTCTCGTATGCCACGTATGCACAGAACTCGAGAGATCACAGCCGACTATTGCGTGACTTTCGAAATCTTCTTCAGCAAGACTCAACCTTCGTCAAGTTGGCGTACCAAAAGAGCTTCTTGTCATTTAATGCAACTGACAAAAGCAATCACTGTCAGAGATTTTGTGTCAGTCGAAGCACGTCGAATCAAGACAGCTGGCAGTCCTGCCTCAATCGAGCGTGGATTATGTTCTTTTCCAAAGTCTGCGTATATTTTGAGCTTTCTGCCTCAAGTTTGCGTGGATTCTGAAGTTTCTTCCCTCAAGTCTGTGTGGATTTTGAAGCTTTTCGCCCCAAGTCTGCGTGGATCCTGAAGCTTCTTGCCCCAAGTTTGCGTGGATTTTGAAGCTTTCTGCCCCGAGTCTGCGTGGATTTTGTCTTCAACAAGTCTGCGTGGATTTCATCAAATTGGAGTACGTGGCAGCCATGCCACTGATCTCTCGCCTGTGTGTCCTGTAACTTGCACACGACTCATGCATGATTGCCATGTGTCCAACAGTTACAGGCCACGTCCAGTAACTGCTCACAACCTTGCGTATGTTAAATCTTACGTGATTTTCAACTAGGCACAAGCTGTGAAGACAGTTATCCTTTTAGTTGTTATTTTTGACTCTATAAATGGAGTTCTTTTTCTCATTTATAGTACAGATACATAGTTATCTACTGTCAAAATTTTGAGAGCTTTTCTTCTTCGCATAGTCCAAGGGATAAAGCGATCGTCTTCTAGATCGGATTCCCACAGTTGTAATTTTCCCAGATATACAATAAATAAAGTGAATTTATTTATGAAAAATAAGTGCCTTGGAGGCGCAGTTCGAGAGTTTGGTTCAGGGGAACTAGACCGTTGAGGAGTACGTCGGGGAGTTCTGCCATTTGAGTAGATTTGTTGAGGATCTTACGGAGGCCGGAAAGGTGAGAAGGTTCCGCAGGGGCTTGATCAGGGAGATCAGGTCGTATACCAAGAGCAGCCGCGATGCCACTTTCGAGCAGATTCTGATAGGAGCCATGGCAGCGGAGGACGATCATGGGCTGAAGGAGAAGAGGACGCGAGACACTCAGGGAGCTAGTGGCAGTACGGGCCCGGCCAAGAGTCCCCACTTACAGATTCAGCAGCAGTATCCGCAGCAGAGGACCCACTTACAAATTTAGCAGCAGTATCAATAGCCGAGGGTCTACTTTCACCAACATCAATTTCAAGACCGTGTACCCTTCCAGCAGGTGTAGCAGCAACAGAGGCAACATCAGCAGCAGAGGCAGCAGCAGGCCCTGGGACAGCAGCTTGTTATCCTTTGCCCTTTCTGTAAGAAACCAGGGCACGATTGGGGCGAATGCCGAAAGAGGCTGGGCAGATGTTTGTTTTACGGAGGATCCGACCATCGGCTGAGAGAGTGTCCTGAGTCTTTTGGACGGACAGTTCAGGGAGCAGGAGCTAGGGCTCCGGTGGGCCAGCAGAAGGGATTACCCTTACCAACTTAGCAGCAGAGGTACATGTAGCATCAACAGCAGGCCAGGGAAGGCTAGCAGGGACGAGCTTTCGCCATGGCAATCAGGGATACACAGGCCATTGGAGATCTTGTTGCAGGTTCCGTTCTTCTCAATTCCATTTCCGCAATTGCCTCTTATAACTGTCTTGAAATTCGATTCCATCTGGTCCTTGTTGATTGATCAATTTTGTTCTGTTGTTTATGTGATATGATTGATTTTCTTCTGAGATAAGTCATATGGGCTAGGTCACCTCATTTTTGGGATCTAGAATCTTCGATAGTCGTGTTAGCTGGCATAGTGAGGACATATAGTCAGATTTTGGACGTATTTTTTGGGTGTGAGAATTTAAGGTTTTCGCTGCCAAGCATGCGGTAATGCAAAAATTTTAAATACCATGATTCTAGAGGTATGTACCTTAGTCAAGGACTCTGTGATTATCGTAGCCTTGCTCACTAGCATGACGAAGATTCTGAGTATCATGATTTTGGACAGACGCATATGATTGTCAAACTGTGTGATTTGAGACTATGATTGTAGGGTGTTGACCTAGAAGGAGTACTACCATCTTAATTTCGAGGATAAAATTTCTCTAAGAAGGGTAGACTTGTAACACCCAGTTTTCTAAATGAGGGTAATTTTGAAATTTTGTGATTTTAATTATTTATTTATGATATTTAAATCGTAATATGATTCTTGGTAATTTTTAATTATTTTAAAACTATTTAAAAACCATAACTTGTGATTTTGATGTGCTGCTAGTGAAACCCTAGAGACTGTCTGACCTAGAGCCTAACCATGTGATTGGGATATTTATTTATCATTTTTAGTCTAGGAGTAATTTGGTCATTTTGACTTATTGGAATTATTTGATTAATTATTGGATTGATGGTTGTTAATTTTGACTTCTACTAGTTGTGACTTAAGAGACTAACCTAGATGTTGACTCTAGCTATGGTGACTTGAATAGCATGATGGGACCCTAGTCTAACTTAAGTCAATCCAAGTTAAGTCATTTAGAATCAAGTTTCATATAGGAGAATAAATGATTAGGTTCATGGACTATGACTTAAGGAGTAATTTTCTTTACCATTGAAACTTGGCCCAAGCCCACTAGTCTAAACCCTAACCCTAATTCCACCTTTATTAGGCCGGCCACATTGGGATTCCCCTATAAAGTTCCTCTTTCATTGTTCTTGCCTCTTTTGTAACATTGCCACTTTTTAAAAGGATAGGTAATTTCCATTCTTCTCCAATTCCTAACTCTCTCATTTTAATTCCTTTTTGATTCAAACCTTTTGCAATAGAATCTAATAAGCCTCTACTTGATGTTCATGGAAAGAAATTTCAGTTTGGGAACAATTTGGAGCTTTTGGCTAACAAGGAGGAACCCCCTCTATTGAAGCTTTTTCTTGAGATTGACACTCTTTGGGTAAACCCCTCAAACTCATCATTCTTCCTGATTTCTTTGTATGGTAGACTAGATCTAGGTGTCCCCTAGATATGGTGTATGATTTATAAAAGTTTGCATTGATTTCGTGTCCGTATCGGACACGTACCATAACCTAGTTCTAGGTGTTTGATAGAATGCCTCAATAGATTTTATTTTGCTGTTTTTGAAAAGTAATTAAATGAAAATGTAGATCTATATGTGTGTTTTCATTTCTCCTAGGACTGAACATGGATTTGTGTCATATTCGTGTCGAAAATGGCCGTAGACACACTGCACGAGGATCGTGTTGTCCCATGCTTCACGGGCACTGTAGAGGACACAACACAGTACGGTCTGACATAAAACTTGGTGGACACCTAGTTCACGTGTCTGACACTACACTGACCAAATTTTGTAGGGTACTATCGAGAAGATTGGAAAATCCCACCTGTACTGAATTTACACTGTCACGCACACACGCGAGCAGTGGCTCTGATACGCTCCTCGTTTACGGACACGGCGACACTTGGACCCAATTCAGGGTGATGGACGTCTAGCCCTACTCTGGGCGAACACAGGGACACGTGCACGAGGACACTGGTGTCATGTGTCGAGTGCACGAGCCTGTGACACGCCTGCACGAGGCTGTGTTAGGCAGTTCTGTACACTGTGCACTGACACATGTTTTTGTATACTTTGACACTTCGTGTCCGAATTTATGGACACGTGGACACACTCCACGTATGACCACACATGTCTTACATCTCTGTACACGTGTTTCCCTAATTATTGGGTTTTCCTCTGTCGATTTGGGTTTTTCTATATATTTTCTGATACATGTTGATTCGAGTACTTTCTTAGGTTTAAATGGAATTTGTGGATTTGATTTATAGCTAGATGTTTGTGTATGTATATAACATGTCTGTGATGTATATATGCATGACTGGAAACCATTGTGATGTTGTTGGGTTATGATTAGGGCTTTTCAATGTCTGATTACGGATACTTATATGTTTAACTGAATTGAGATTTAGTTCAAATTTTGTTTAAACCTTTTAAATGTGTTAAACCAAGCTAAATTGATGTTCAGCTGTTAAGGTTAGCCTACATACATTTCCAATTCTGACATTATTGTTTTCTGAGTTTAGGTCATGGTGCACATTGAGATGTCGGGTTACAAATTGCTAAAACTAGGTTTTCATATATGTTTAACTCTCACATGCATTAAGTTATTACAGTTAATGGATAAACTGTGAACCTTTTAACTGAGTTGGTTGTTAATTGAATGATATGTTGCTAACTGAATATACATTGTTTGTAACATGAGATTGAATGTGTTGGGGACACATGATGACTGAATGTTTTGTAAACTGAAACCTTGCTATAACTTAACCCTCACATGTAAACCGAACATTCATTCTGTTTTCCTTAGTTGGTTCCCTCATGTCAATTTCTGAGCTTATATAGGTAATGTTGGTGAATGATGAGATGTTAGCTAACATGTAAACTGGGTTACATTGACTGAAAACTGAGTAGGGATTTTGTAAAAACCTGAGGATGAGAATGTACATGCATTGTATAGATAACTGAGTATATTTATAATGAAATGTTGATGATACTAATGTAGCAGTAAACCTTGGTAATGTATTACATGTTGTGAATGACCAATGCAAATCCACAACCCGAGAATTAATACTGCTCTAAGCAAAATCATGATGTATCCCAATACCTATATGCACACACATGTTAAAAGACACATGCACTCACACATATTTTATATATGGTTGTTAAAATTGAGGTTGGTTGATATAGTATAGGTCCATGCATAATGATGTTCTATACCCACTAAAATTAGTTCACACTACTTAAACCCCTTAATGTAAACCTCTTCTCCTATTGTAAACTGAAAACTGAGCTTGAATGTAATCATGTTGGCCTATACATGCTGCCATGTACCCCTCACATTGCCACACACACCTCACACATGCACACAACCCCCCTTCTCTGTTTTCCTGAGATGCCACCCCTATATATATATACAAGTTGCATTGCAGACACACACCTTGACACTATATACATATGCCACTCACCCTTGTTTCACCCTCACATACCTTACATATTTTCCTTTTTCCTTATATACATGAATTGTAATGTATATAGTAAGTATGATGTAATATGTATATACAAGGATAAATGTATGTATGTATAGGACTATGCAAATAAAAGCATGTAATGCAATGTATAATGCAAGATGATGAAAACCATATATATACATCTATGTAATGTGGAATATGTATAATTGCCTATATAGATGTATGTAATATGTGCTTAAATGGACATGTATGTGTACATGATAGCCTATATTCATTCCTATGTGTGTGCCTATATACTTGAGTGTATATGCCTATATATATATATATAATATATATATATATATATATATATATATATATATATATATATATATATATATATATATATATATATATGCCTATATGTGTACCTTATATGCATAAGTATATATGTGCTTAAATGGACATGTATGTGTACATGATAGCCTATATTCATTCCTATGTGTGTGCCTATATACTTGAGTGTATATGCCTATATATATATAGATGCCTATAAGTGTGCCTTATATATATATATATATATATATATATATATATATATATATATATATATATATATATATATATATATATATATATATATATATATATATATATATATATATATATATATATAAGGCCTTATGCCTATAAGTGTGCCTTATATGCATAAGTATAGGCCTTATATGCATAAGTATATATATATATATATATATATATATATATATATATATATATATATATATATATATATATATATATATATATATATATATATATATATATATATATATATATGATTTTGTGTGTTTAACAGCTTGTGTTAGCCTTGTGTTTGTGTCTATGTGCTAGCGTAGGCTTGGTTAGGCTTAGTGAGACTTGCTGGGATAGGACTTGACCTAGTTGACCTAGTTTGACTAGTATGGTTGACTAGAGTTGACCAAGTGTTGACTTTAGTCTAGTTTGACTTAGACAGCATGCAAATGTATTGTACATTTCATTATTTATCCCATGTATACATCTTGACTTGTGTTGCTCTGAATAGGAGTCAGATACCTCATCTCGGACAATATATTCTCACAGACATTCATATCGCAGACGAGTACATTCTCTGATCATTTCATAACTTGCGTAGGATTATATTCTTGCTCTAGATTACTTTACTTGATGTTATCACGTTGGTAACACGGATTGGTACTATATGGATCCCTTCATGAGATGTTATCCCTTTCGGGAGCATCGGATACTCATGTCTTATGTGTTTCACTTACATCATGTATCTCATGGTTCTACTATCATGAATCTATCATGAATCTGCTTGTGACACATGTACTCTCATGAATCATAGAGCCTTCACGAATCTATTCATGAATCACTCATTATGAGTCAGTAGCGTAGTCATGAATCTTAACGTAACTTGAATGGATCCTTGTGTATTGATTGAGGAAATGGGGGAAGTAGAACTAAATATGTCAATGATTCCAAAGTAGTGTAGTCATGAATCAACTCTTTAGTATAGCCATGAATCACCTCCAGCTGTTCACATGTTTATTTTGTACTCTGATTCACTAGTCACTAATAGTTCTCTACTTATAGTAGATATTTCCATTACAGTTCTCTCTTTTACATCATGTACATTCCTTCAGTTTTTATGTATCGTACTCTCTTGCATGTTTATATTTTCTAACCTGTTATGATCTGCGTGAGATGTATTGTGCTCGCTCCTGTCTTGACTGGACCTGTTGAAAATATTATAGAGGATGATGAGGAGCCCTGCACCCCTTACTATGGAGCTTGCCTAGATGACACTCGCGACCTGGACCCTTGGGCGGTTCAGGCAGCTACTGAGGATGATACCCATGCATAGTATAGATAGATTAGACTGTTCTTTCCTTTCATGTCAGTTGTCTTGATTTCAGAGTTGTATTATTTTGGATATGTTGAGACTTGTATTTGTTAACTTTGATTTATTTTACTTCTATTTGTACCACAGTTTTGAGAATTTTCTTATCTATTCCATCGTGCTATATTCTACCTCTAGACTGTGATTGAGTTGTACCTTCTGTGACTTAGCCACCAGCTGGAGAGTATTCATATTGTGTTAGTTATGTTCATGACCTAGTACAGCGTTCTACTGCCTACACTGCGGCATAGGCTGGACGTACCCACTTCTCGTGCCCCTACACTGGGTGCGGGTCGTGACATCACATGAACATGTCCTAGGGTTAGAGTGTACCCTGTAGCGAGTTGTTGCGGTAACGCAAATGTGATTACCTAGTATCGATACCCGATGGTGCTAACGTCCATCGGCACCCGAATGTGATTCAGAAACAAAGTACTATACACGGCCCTAGGTGTTGCAAATATATAATCAAACAAGAATTTAGAAGCTAAAATTTTTAAACTGAAGTACAAGATTTGACAAGGTACACTTGCCTGGAGTTGTCCGAACTGTGCTTAGACTGCAGTACCAAAGTCTATCCCACTATTTATGAGAACCATACTCTACGCAAATATCTATCAACCCAAATCACAAAAAATTTATACCACACACTATAGTACACGTATGACTAATTACTCCCAACTAGGGAGCTTGCGTCGTTTCTAGTCACCTATTACCTTTTGTTATCTAAGACACTTGTAATTATTATTTCACCTAGAACTAGGTCACACTAGTCGCTATAATCATTATTGCCAATAATATGAATTACAAGTGGTAGATTTGAAATATCAAGTTTGTACCTCGTTATTGGTACCGCAAAAACTATGACACGCGAATCGAGACAAGATAATCAACTGCAGGATTAACAATCTTATCTTGGCGATCCACATGGTCGCCTTGTCAATTTCAGCGATGTGAGATCACTGGAATCGATTGATCTCAGTTTCGATGCACGAATTTCGAAATACAAACATGAATAGGAATTAAATATAATTAATGGTGGTTACATAAAAGACAATCTACAGACGTCGTCAGATGATAAAACAGCCATTACTAATGTGTTCAAAATAGTCAAATTAGCTTGGATAGCGTACCCATAAGTCCAATTTGGACATAGGAGCAAAACGATAATTTTGGATCAAAACGATGTCCATCGTTGGACCCACTTTCCACCAAAAAATATGCTAGGATAAATGTCTCCTAAACCTAGAAAAGTATATGCCCACAAGTCCAGAATGATGATACGAACCCAACGGTACATCTGGAATTGGAATCCGATGAACCGATCTCAAAATGATCCGTTGACCCGGACAAAAAAGGACCCAATTTGTACGAAAATGCGTGTCGGGGCCACGTTGCTCCAAACTCAGCAAATTATATATTAATTTTAGCTAGAACGATTTCATAAGTCCACTGGTGGTGACAGAACTGGAATTCAGAGTCCCGGGTTCAAAATTAGAATTTTATAAGTTAAAAATTACGGTTTCGAGAGGCCAACTTTGGCGTCGATTTAACCAACCAAACGATATCCTATGAAGCTAAAATTTTTATGGCACGAAGATGGTTATACCTGATGTGTATAGAAGCTATGGCACATCAAATAGTGCTATGACAATGGAGAAATACATCTACGAAGTTGGCTCCACATAACTATCCAAAATAAATACAATTATTCGTCCAACTTTGTGGCCAGTTTTGACATAGTAAATGATCGAATTAACGGCAGAAAATTCATCTGGGGGTAGAGCTATATACCAAAATTGTGATGGAATAAAGAGTTCGACAATCTAATGATCGAATATCTCAAAAACTGTGTACGAAGTTGCTATCCTGAAACACAATTCTGGATTCGATTTCGCGCACGTCACGACGGGATTCGAGCAAAATGCAAAAATTGACCGTGCATCTCATTGGGGACGACGAAGGCACGTTAGGGGTATTCATTAGAGTATGCATCGGGCCATGAGGGGTCGTCGGTGAGGTACAGCGGCATGCGGCAGCACTGCCATGCCGTTGTTGCTACTGCCTCCGTTGCTTCCTGGCACTGCTGCCTCACACTCGCATATGATGGTAGTCACCCGACGGTACTGTTGGGTGCATGGTGGTCGCACGACAGTGGCTGCTCTCAACTGTTACCTCGGAGGAAGAGGAAGGAGGAAGAAGATGGAGGAGAAAGAGATGGGTCTCCTAGCGGCTAGGGTTTTCAATTGTGTGATAGAAGAGAATAGGCAAATATATAAATATATATATATATATATATATATATATATATATATATATAGAGAGAGAGGGCGATGAGAGGAGCTGGTAACTCGCTGTAGGTTCATACAGGAGTGCTTTGTACCTTGCTATAGTTCGTACGAGCGAGGAGAAGACAGCAAACAACACAGCAAAGAAAATTAGAAAGAAAGGAAAAGGGTTACGGGTTTCGAGTATTTATGAATCAAACCCGAAGTTTGGAAGGGACTCACGAAGAAGAGTTGTCTCTTCATTTTCCATTGGTTTGGGCCTATGTATTGGGTCAGATTATTAAAGAAGGAATTTGAGCTGTTTTAGCCAAGCTTAACAAATAGTATAGACATTAATATTGTATATGAAATATTGAGGATATTACTACTCTCTAAACCTCAATCATCACTACTATTTCGTAATAGCTAAAATATAAAATAATAATAATATAATGACCTTTAAGTTTACATATTCCAATTCTAACTTCTTACATAATAACACTAGCAGTACTACAAGAAAAAAGATTTTTTATATGCTTAATTTTATAATAATATTATTCATTAATTATATATTAAATATTTATAAAATAGGTATTAGACTAGTAAGATAAGGTACATAATAAGTAATACAATATATATATATATATATATATATATATATATATATATATATACATAGGTGTCTCTGGACGTACTACCTTTCTACATAGGCTTGGTTTGGTTTGGGTTGGGTTAAGTGCGATCGTAACTGCATTTTTTAGTCATTTATGATCATTGATGAAATAATAGCATGTGGGAGCTCAATTTGATGGCACACAAGTGGCATGTGTGTAGTAGACTAAAAATAGATCAAAAATATATATTAGATCGATTAGGTTGGATCGATATCGAGTCCTGAATTTAATTTGGAAGTTAAGTCAAGTTTTACGGTAGATAGTTAAATAGCCTAAATTGACCAGAAAGTTGTGCGAGGTAAATAGAATACAAAAAATAAGTTTGAGTAGAACATGATATATCAAAATGAAGATAATATTATCTACTACAAAACTCATGAAGAAAGTTTCGAGATATTGATATCTCTGGCGCTCCAAAAATCAAAGTCATGGAAAAGTACATTTATGTTAAAAACTAATTATAATAAAATTATTTATTGAAAATAATTCAATTAAACTTTTTAAAAGAACCCTAAAATCCAGGGGGCTTGCATCCTACCCACCTTAAAAAATTTCGTCCTCGAAATTAAACTTAGGCACCGTATAAAAAGGATAGAAGATTTATAACTAAAGGAGTCAGGTACGACTAGTCATACATGTTCATGCAGGATGCTGATGCTACAAGTATTTAGGGTGTATATCCTACCAAGTGCTAGAGTACACCTTAAGTCTATAAGGCAACAATAACTATGGTCGCAATTTTCTTCTTTTTTTTCTATTAAGGTTTCTGGAATATCATATTTCCTAAAACGAAATACGAGAATATAGGTATTACAAACTGCAAAAATCTAGGGGGCTTAAGTACTATCATAGTACTTATTGGTCAAAAATTTTATAAGGAAATTATTATCAATTCAGTGCTACTCCTATATGGTTCAGAATTTCAACAAGTTAGAAGGAATTGACTCGGTCGGTAATAACTAGAGTGAGGTAACATAGAGGGAATTGTAAGTAAAGGGACAAGTTCGAGAAGTTGTAGATCATGGTAAAGATAATCTGATAAGTTCAAGAAGTAATTTTTGGTGAGAACAAGGCATGACTAGGAAGGCATTTAGTCAAAAAATTTGGAAAATATTGTGTCTATGGTATTTAGGCACAAGGGGGTGTAAAAATCAAGGATTTATTTTGAGATTATGACAGGACTAGGAAAGGGATAAGATCATTCTCGATATCATAGTTGGAATGATCACGAAGTTATGGTCGCAAACATAGGATGGCCAAGGAACAAAGAGACGGTGATACAGTCTAATGCTACAACTCTAGGTCACTTAGAATAATCTGTTAGCCAAACAAGCTGAAGGGATTGCACACTAGTTCATACTACGGTCTAGCCTATCTATCAAGTTTCTAGGATAACGCATGATTCCTTAAACAGGCTAGCCTAATCTTAATCCAGAATCAAACTAATAGTATTTGAAGGTCTTCTACCTTATCTTTTCTCCGTTAGTGCACTCCTTGACCTAATCTTCTCAATTGTAACTTCCACTAACACAATATCAAGCTGCTCATAATATAATCTGTCAAGGTCTTCAAATGTCCTAGGTTCTCAAATTTCAACACAACATTAAATTCTTAAGTTTTCCTCTGTCTATGGAACATCTTCACCTCATAAATTTATCATCCACTATGTACTACTCCACTCTAAATTCTATTCATTAATCTATTTTAGGTTACTCTACTTTTCTATCGTGAGATTCTTATTTTCTTCTCATCTCATGTCATTTCATTTATTGTCCTTTTTTCCTGAATGTCTCAATCTTGATTCATGTGTCTATCTACAATCTATGGTGCTGGCTTCCTAACAACATACTTGTATATCATAATCATTTTCCCCTTCTTCTTTTTTTAACTCACTTTTATCTTATCATAAAATTTGTATCATCTATTTCTTCGAGATAACCTACTCTTTCTTTATTCAAATTTCAACTTTCAGGTTGGATTTTACGACTACACAACTTGCTTAAGATATATCCTCTCCATAATTCTTGTTAAGTCGTCGTGGGTAACCATTGTCGTAATTCTCGATTCTCCTTAATTTATTTATAAACTTTCATGCAATTCCAATCTTGTTCCCCTCAAAATATTCTAACCAAAACCTAGTACCACTGCTATAATTCCTTCATCTCTTTATATATCCACTACGTACACCAAACACAATTGTTCCTCTTCATCTCTTTATATATCCACTACGTACACCAAACACAATTGTTCAAGTTACAATTCCTCCAAGATTCCTAACTATCTTGTATTTGACGAAGGGTTTCTGGGTCTGTCTCTTGAGGTACGACTTCTCTAACTCTACTCTCAGATACTTAGTTATAACTAACTGTCGAAGATGGAAGGGTATAGTCAATCTTTAACTCAATCGATCCCTATAAATTATGTACCATACTCTTACAAGTTATAGGGCCAATCTCTTAGCAACATAGCCCATATCTACCCTTTTTTAACCAAAAACAAACATACATTTCTTACAAGCATGCCTATCTTACTCCTATTTGCTAGGGAAGGTTTAAGGCAGGGTCGAATAATTACTTATAATATCTAATACCTCCATCTAACTCTATTAATCATTCTTCTAGTCCCGATTTCTAATAGACCTCTTCAAGGTAGGCTCAACCAATATAGATGGTTGACTAGCCGAACTTAGTCTTACTTATTCCTATTATATTGTCCCTGATACCTAATTCTCCTGGGACAGTTCCTTGTCATCCAAGAAATTTTTTTTTCTATTTTATCATAGTCCTGATTTCTATATCCTCTACGTAAAAATTCCTCAAATTTTAGTTCAATATAACTCCAAGGGTTTATATCTAGTCGTGATCATCATGCTTCATAGTTTTTATCCTGACGGGATCCTTGGGCTCTATTTTCTATTGTCCTTCAGATTGATACTCTTTAATCTAGAAACCAGCAGTGTCCTCCTTTAAGTGATATTTTCACTGACCATAACTTTTATGATCAGAGAATCTTCATATTCTTCAAACTCGATCTAGCTTAGACAATGGTAGCATGGTTAGTCTAATAACGTTTATGTCTCTTGTTAGGGCTAAGTATGTTACCGTACTCTAGTCCACATCCTATCTGGATGGTGTGTCTATAGAGCCTACCCACCTTAGCTAATCACCTAGTCTTGCAAAGCATGGGTTCATATATCCTTCGAGTAAAACTTCTAGCCCAATGTGATAGTTTACATGCTGTTGTCTAACCACCAATTCATGACTCATTGAGTTATCCTTCTCCCAAGTCATGTTGTTTTGAAAATTCTATCGTAGATGTACCACTATCCTTATCCTTGTCTAGTTCCAAGTCAGTCTATGCAACATTCTATTCATATTCGTAGTCATCTCAATCGTTACTGGAAATTCTCCTAACATATCTATAAATATGTAAACCTCTAATCTAATTCTATATATTTTAGTCAAGGGGTTTCTTCTTCAATCATGGGACTTTCTTATATAAACTAAAAACTTGATAGAAATGTCATTCATACCCTATCGATCTGCCTAGTAAAGGCGTCTATCCAACCCGTATGTGCCTTAAATAATCACTTACAGAATGTTATATCTGCCCTAATCATAATCTATAATAAGATATAATCATAATGGTTGATCAATCATAGAAGTTCGCCTTTTCAAGATAGGAAAGGTCGAGGGTTCATAAATGGGAATTCAAGGAAGCTATGATTCAACACAAATATCTATCAACCCAAATTACAAATAAATATATATCACATACTATAGTACATGTATGATGACTAATAACTCCCAACTAGGGAGCTCGGGTCATTTCTAGTCACCTATTACCTTTGGTTATCTAAGACACTTGTAATTATTATTTCACCTAGAACTAGGTCACACTAGTCTCTATAATCATTATTGCCAATAATATGAATTACAAGTGACAGATTTGAAATATCAAATTTGTACCTCATTATTTGTACCACGAAACCTATGACATCACGAATCGAGACAAGATGATCAACTGCAGGATTAGTAATCTTATCTTAGGGATCCACATGGTTGCCTTGTCAATTTCGGCGATGTGAAATCACTGGAATCGACTGATCTCAGTTTTGATGCACGAATTTCGAAATATGAACATGAATAGAAATTAATTATAATTAATGGTGTTTACATAAAGGACAATCTACAGACATCGTCCGATAATGAAACAATCATCACCAACATGTTCAAAATGGTCAAATTAGCTAGGATAGCCTATCCATAAGTCCAATTTGGACATAGGGACAAAACGGTATATTTAAATCAAAACGATGTCCGTCGTTGGACCCGCTTTGCACCAAAAAATATGTTAGGATAAAAGTCCCCCAAACTTAGCAAAGTATATGTCCACGAATCCAGATTGATGATACGAACCCAACGGTTTATCCAGAATTTGAATCCGATGAACCGATCTCAAAATGACCCGTTGACCCGGACAAAGGGACTCGATTTATATGGAAATGCGTGTCGGGGCCACGTTGCTCCAAACTCAACAAATTATATATAAGTTTTAGCCATAATGATGCCACAAGTCCATTAGTAATGTCAAAACTAGAATTCGGAGTCCCGGGTTCAAAATTAGAATTTTATAAGTTAGAAATTACGATTTCGAGAGGCCAACTTTGGCGTCGATTTTAACCAACCAAACGACATCCTATGAAGCTGAAATTTTTATGGCACGAAGATGGTTATACCTACTATGCACAAGAACTAGTGGTGCATCAAACAGAGCTGCAAAGATGGAGAAATACAACCACGAAGTTGGCTCCATGAAACTTTCCAAAATAAACACAATTATTTGCCCAATGTTGTGGCCAGTTTTGATATAATAAACAATCGAATTAACGGCTAAAAATTTAGGTGGATGTAGGGCTATATACCAAGATTATGACAGAACACAGTGTTCGATGATCCAATGGTCGAATTTTACGAAAAATATGCACGAAGATACTCTCCCGAAACACAATTTAGGATTCAATTTTGTGCGCATCACGACGACATTCAAGCGAAACGCACAAAACGATCGTGTATCATTTTGGGGATGATGGAGGCACGTCAAGGATGTCTGCCAGAGTGTGCATTAGGCCACGAGGGGTAATTGGTGAGGTACGACGACATACGGTAGCACTGCCACGCCGCTGTTGTTGCTGCCTCGCGCTGCTGCTTCGCACTGCTGGCTCACGTGTTGCCTCACGCACATACGCGACTGTGGTCACACGACGGCACTGCTGGGTGCATGGTGGTCGCATGGCGGGCGGCGGTGGCTGCTCTCAACTGTTGCCTAGGGTTTTTAATTATGTGAGAGAAGAGAATAGGAAAATATATATGGAGAGGACAATGAGAGGAGCTGGTGACTCGTCGTAGGTTCGTACAAGCGTGCTCTGCACCCTACTACAGTTTGTACGAGTGAGGATAAGACAACAAACAACACATCAAAAAAAATGGAAAGAAAGGAAATAGGTTACGGGTTTCGAGTGTATATGAATTAAACCCGAAGTTTGGAAGGGACTCACGAAGAAGAGTTGCTACTCTTTATTGCCTATTGGTTTGGGCCCATGTATTGGGTCAGATTATTAAAGAAGGAACTTGAGATGTTTTAGCCAAGCTTAATAAATAGTTATAGACATTAATACTACATATGAAATAATGAGGATATTACTACTCTCTAAAACTCAATCATCACTACTATTTCGTAATAGCTAAAATATAAAATAATAATAATAATATAATGACCTTTAAGTTAACATAGTCTAATTCTAGCTTCTTACATAATAACACTAGCAGTACTACAAGAAAAAGGATTTTTCTATGCTTGATTTTATAATCATTAATTATATATTAAATATTTAGAAAAATAGGTATTATACTAGTAAGATAAGGTACAAAATAAGTATATATATATATATATATATATATATATATATATATATATATATATATATATATATATATATATATACATGGGTGTCTCTGGGCGTACTACCTTTCTACATAGGCTTGGTTGGGTTGGGTTGAGTTAGGTGCGATTGTGACTACATTTTTTAGTCATTTATGATCATTGATGAAATAATAGCATACGGGAGCTCAATTGGATGACACACAAGTAGCATATGTGTAGTAGGCTAAAAATAGGTCAAAATTATATATTGGATTGATTAGGTTGGATCGATATCAAGTCTCGAATTTAATTTGGAAGTTAAGTCAAGTTTTACGGTAGATGGTCAAATGGCCTAAATTGACCAGAAAGTTGTGCGAGATAAATAGAATACAAGGAAACAAGTTTGAGTGGGGTATGACATATCAAAATGAAAATAATATTGTCTACTGTAAAACTTATGAAGGAAGTTTTGAGAGATTGACATCTTTGGCGCTCAAAAAATCAAAGTCACAAAAAATTACATTTAATGATCAAAACTAATTATAATAAAATTATTTATTAAAAATAATTCATTTAAATTTTTTTAAATGAACCCTAAATCCAGGGGGCTTACAGGAAGAAGGGTCCAGCCACTCACCTTGATTTACTTGAGGCAAGAGGAAAGAAGGTCTTGTTGTGCTAGACGGTGCCTACGCGATAACGTAAAATTGCACAAGCAATACATCAATACTCTAACCCTCTTTTCTGAGTTTCGATATGAAATACAAAGTTCGAAAATGCAAGCAATAAATTCATCGAATACATTCACAAAAAATCATTAATAAAACCAAAGCCAAAGAAGCAAGTGCGACATAAAAAATAGAGCAACGGGAGGTCTCTTCCGACTCAGCCGCAGAGCCCATCCTCGAAACGCAACCCGCTGAATATGAGACTTGATTCTGAAGAAGTCATTCCATAACGAGGAAATAATCTTAATTCAATCGGTCCCGACAAATGTTTCTTAATCGCGCTCCCTGCATCACGATGAAAAACGGACACGATGTTGGGATTAGGGGTGAGCGTCGGTATAATCGGTCAGTATTTGGTCAATTTTTTCGGTATTTTTTAAAATCGGTATTTGAAAAATCAATACCAATATCGTACCATTTGGAATCGATTTTTTTGGTTTCGGTTAAATCGGTATTCGGTCAGTTTTTGTTCGGTATCGGTATTTTTTTCAATTAATATTTGATCAATTAACACACTTAATATTGTAGAACCTCTTAACCTATAATATATATTTTTTACTTTTTTGCAAGCATCAATTTTAAAGCCAAGCCTCTACCAACCAAAAAATTAATCAAAATTATTAGAACAATATGTAACAAGTCGCAAACACCTAAAAATGAGCTTAAAATATCAAACGCGGTCACTAAGTTTAATCTTTAGTATAAGTTTAAGTAACCAAAATTCACTTCAAAATTCTATGAGAACACAAAACATAAGCTCAAAAGATCAAAAACTCAATTATTAGCATTCTTAACATAAATTCAAGTCCACTAATATCCATTCCAAGTTCTAGGAAACCAACCAAAACAAAGATAAAAATAAAAATGAGTAGTGTAAAATTAATCATGAACAACATTAAAAAATATGTGTGTGCGTGTGTGTGTGTGTGTGTGTGTATGTGTGCGAGCGTGTGTGTGTGAATCGGTTCGGTTCGGTATTTTCGGTGTGGTATTACACTCAAACCGTTACCATTACCATTATACCGTAATTTAGTCGGTTCGGCAATTCGGTATCGGTACATAAATTCGGTTCAGTTTTTCAAAATATTTTTAATCGGTATTCGGTCGATTTTTCGGTATCGATCGGTATTTACTCACCCCTAGTTGGGATAGGGTACTACATAATGTAGGCAGTGGTAGCCGGGATCGATATGGACAGGAGGAGCAAACGATGGTACAAGCAGAGAATGAAATCGATGTTAGGGTCGATGTCAGGAGGAGTTGGTGTGGTGGCACAGGCCGATGGAGGATTGGACGTGATGGTGGAGATGGGTCGGTGGAAGGATGGACGCCAGGGTTAGCTGTGGTGAGACGACGGGGAGTGGTTGTCAAGATCCGAGGGAACTCGGCGAAGATCGGGTTGGTCAAGACAGTAGAAGGAGGTCGAAGGAGAGGGGCTAGAGGCACTTGATGGTGTGGAGGTTCCAGGCGGTACAGGCCGAGCGCTCACGGAAGACACATGATGGATCTGTGGCCTCGACTCGAAGGAGCCCTGGAGCTCGATCGCTCCGGTGGTTCAAGCGAGGGCCGACGGGCAGAAGGTTTGGGTTAGGTTGGCTTTTATAAGCTTTCTTGAGTTTGGATTTCTGAATTCTAGAGGAACCCCCCGATGTCCGTATACCCCCTCGACAGCTTGCATCCGTCGGAGCTGCTGCAACAACGAACATGACCCAGTCGGCCTGTTAAACTCGGCCGCAAGGTACCCCCCCTTTCATTGGTCGTTTTCTTCCATTCCATTCGATCATTTTTAATATATTATATCCTATGGAAGTAATTAACCTAGTTCATGATTTTATAACCCATTAGATCAAATCTTGTCAAAATAATGTTGATAAATCCCTTAAAAACCTCAAAAATTGACTGAAACCTATACCTACACTTGACAGTTTTTTCAATCAAAAACCTTAAATTTGAAGGTGGTTTCCTGTTAGTGTATTAAATATTTAAAAAATCTAATTAAATAGACATGTAGCTACAAAAATAGCTTTGCAACAATATAAGTTTTACAGATTCTTGCTCATTAATTCTCTATTAAAAATCTTTTTAAAAAACCAAAAAAAATTATTTTTGAAAACGTTAAAAAACATTCAATACAGAGTTGGTCCCATCAAACCGGACAACCCATCACGTGTTGATTACATCGAAAGGTGCATACAGTATTCATGGACATGTATGTAGAAACGTTGAGCACCTTTAGAGAGGGGTGAATAGAGTGCGTGTGTACAACGAAAATATAATCATCAATTAAAAATAATATAAGTAGAGTCACAGGTATAAAGTACTGAGCAAACTATGAAATTTAAATACAGAGAGTAAAGAGCATCAGAAAAGCAAACTCATGACACAATGATGTATACTGGTACTCCTCTAAGAGGACTAGTCTAGTCTTGAGTACTCTTGCTCGATGCTAATCCACTATGGCACAAGCTTTAACCGAGCACTTGCAGCTTTTTACAACATGAGTTTTCGTCTGAAAGACTCGTAACTTCAACTGAGGCAAACTTTGAAAACTAGAACATTTTCGGAGAGCCTTCTTTACAACTCGAACAACCAAACTCTAGATTAAAACGGAAAGGCACTTGGCTTGGCTAGAAGTCGTTAAAGGCTAGATATAAAAATGAATAGCTCTGGAATGCTTTTGAATGGAGAAAGAAGAGAGGAATGAATGATTTGGAATAAGAACTTCTTCTTTATTTATAACAGTTTTTGGGGCAGAACTCGGCATGAGTTCGGGTCCTTAAATTTCGTATTTTGAAAAGTGGATACATATATTCGGAAGACCAAAACGTTCTGGAACTGCCATGGTCGAACTCGGGCAGAGTTCGGACCGAACTCGGGCCGAGTTATTTCATGAATATCTGCTCATTTTTGTATAGGCTTTTTGTATGGGTATTTGATATAGGATTGGGTATAGGCTTAGTATAGAATGTGGGGTATATAAGTAGGCCTATTTTGGAAAGTGGAGTTCAGTAGAAAGCCAGTTGCCAATCCGATCAACCTCACATTTTTCTAGACTCAATAAAAGAAAAAATTCAAAATAAAATGTAAAAAATAAAACTTGATCTGCATCTGTAGTTTTTGTACAACGAAGATGACGAGTAGTAGCTTATTGGAAGTATACATTCAGTTTTTGTACTTGTAATGTATTATTTGTCTATCGACCAAAGTTTATATTTTTTTATGTATCCTTTCTCCAAGCTGGACCGTAGCCCAAAGCCACACAGCTGCCCAGAGGAGGATTCGAACCCGAGACCTATGCTCGGGTGGCCTCCCGTACTACCACTAGGCTAGTGCTTTAGGGACACCAAAATTTATGTTGATGATCAAAATCATGTGTGACTATGACCAATGGGCCAATAATGTGGGCTTTGACAGAATTCGAGTTGGTCGCTTATACTGCGCGACGAATTTGATCCATATCCGTCCAAAATTATCGTATCGACAATTTTTGAAAAACATTATTTACGTGTACGCTCATCGTGTCATGATAAGACTTATGTCATTGGATTCACAGTAGTTGACTTGTCCTATGACTCAAGTTTTGTTTGATTCTGATACATTTGACTGGATCGTCGTTTCGTAATCCGATTCGATGGACATTTTTGTGATCGAGTCATCGGAATCCAATTCTGGACATACCATTAAGATCATATCGTCGTTATGGTCTTTTTAGATATATAGTTTGTTTAATTTGAAGTCCTTTAGTTATGGCACATTTTTCTGTGCAAAGTGGGCCCAACTACGGATCCAATTTTAACTTGAAACTGTTATTTTGTTCCTGTGTCCAAATTGGACTTATGGGTACTCTATTTTAGCTTTCTCACCCATCTTGGAACTGTTGGTGATGTTTATTTTAGCATTCAGAGATGTATGTTTTGCTTTCTTCTTTTCTACTTCCGTTGACTTGAAGTGTTCGCCTTCTAGATGTCGTCAAATCATCATAGTACCACCAGGCAAGTATACATTACTATGATTATTGCTTATATATTTTTATTTCAGCATGTCCCATGTATGTTTCATATTTATTTCTTGTTTTATGCTATTAAAATGAGCGTCCAAGATAGACTTTGGTGCAACGAAGGAGTTCATTGTTTCATTTTTGTGATGTATATTGACTTAGAGTTATGAGATCACCCCATGAGTGTGAGGTATTTTATATCTCTCTTGGCCTTAACACATTCTTGACATAAGTTTTGATTTCCATATAGGACACAAACTTGCGTATTCGATTGACCATCAATATGTATGGGTCGTGCAACAGATAGGTTAGTGTATTGTGTTAGAAGCCATAGCCGTTGCCAGTTTGACATGTTGTGGATAAGACTTGGACAATGCCATGGGGGTAGGGAGGACAATTACTAAATATGGGGGCTATTATGTTTTTTTTTTGCACTTGTCGGCCGATAGTGACTCGGACGAGTGCTACTTATGGCCATATTATTTTATTATTATTCGACTAGAAAGCTCATGTGTGTGAACATTGTCCTCATCTGCATTCACATAGATGGTTAGGATGCCCATTTGTATATTTATATTCATTTATTATACCTAGTTA
Source organism: Iris pallida (assembly GCA_029216955.1). NCBI lineage: Eukaryota > Viridiplantae > Streptophyta > Magnoliopsida > Asparagales > Iridaceae > Iris > Iris pallida. Next base: position 1,135,888 of record JANAVB010042018.1, on the reverse strand, counting down.
TTGTATCTTGTTATATCCCTCTAAGGATTTGGTTTTCTTTCAAGTATAGATGCTTATGATTATCCTCATGAGTACGGAGCAAGACCCGATTCGTTGCTTGTAACCGAGGAGGTATTACCCTCTGAGTTTATTTGATTGGTTTAGTTGATGGATTTTATTAGTGCACTTGTCTCTTTATTATTGTTTTAAAGGTCGGACTCTACTCTTACTCTACTTTGGCTTATTATTGTTTTAAAGGTCGGACTCTACTCTTACTCTACTTTGGCATAGTCGTTTGGTAGTGAATTTGTCTCCACCCGACTATCTTATTTCTCTTGGACTACTACTTCATATTTGGTTTCATTGACATTATTGATTAGTCATTACTATTTATTTGTGGATGAGATGTAGATGTAGATGTACCCGTGACTGTTATCATGTTTGTGAGCTGGTGTTCATAATACAACGTATGTGTGTATTTGTGGGTTTCATATATTGTAGTACCCTTTTTATACATACCAGCTGGCATGGTTACGTATTTCTAGTCCTACGTATTTTGGGACTGAGAAGTGACGTTAGAGTTAGTTTATAAGATTATGTTTTAAAGAGTTTTAGGGTTTTTATGCTTACATTTTAGGTTTTGGTTTTGGGGTTACCTTTAGGTTTTAGGATAAATGAATGTTAGGGTTAGGACCATAGTGGACACAATATACCCCTAAACAATATAATACCCAATAAAATATAATAGTAATTATTAATTCTAAACATCATTATTAATTAATCTTAAACATAAATTATCAAATTTAATATACAAAATATAATACTAATTATTATTTATGAATATTAATAACTATTTACTTAAAAAAAAATTAAACAAATATTTTTCTGATAGCCACCCGCATCTTCCTTGTTATTCTTCTTCTCCTCCGGTTTCTTCTTTTCTCTTCTGTTCTTCTCTATATCTCCCCCAACAAACTGATCAGACATTAAATTTATTAAATATTTTCTATTTTTCCAACCAACTGACCAGCCAATCAGGAATAACACGCAGTCAAAAACGTCCTTTAGATGGATGTATTATGCTAAGGAAACACCTATCTGAAAGACATTTTTATGTTTTTCCTACACTTTTCTAGAAAGAAATTTTGCAAAGATATGTCTCTTGGATGAATGTATTTAAGGCAGATTTAGAAATAAATCTTTAGTAAGAAAATGTCCATCAGAAAACATTTTTATGTAAGGTTACGTTCTTGTAATGGACGTATTCTTTGATTCAAATTTTTTGAACTAGTGTCGGTGAATACGGCCTTACGATGGTCGTTTTTATTCTTTTTCTTATAAAATTTGTTCTCCCGTTCTAATATTAGAAAGATAAAATATACTTTGTTGTAACTCATATGGCTTTTCACCTTTCATCTCCTTGTAACCTACATGACCTTTGGCCCTTCATTTCTTCATAACCCCCAACCTCTCTCCCTATATAAAGAGAGGTTGGGATAGCTTGTAAGATGCACTTGTGTGATTGATAATATACGAGAAAGCTTCGTTTCTGTGTGTTTGAGCTTTTGCCTTACGACACGTTATCAGTACCTTGCTCGTGCAACGCCGGAGACCCGACGTACCGATCGTTTTCTCACTTTCTTCCACCATAAGGTAAGAAAGGTAAATTATTTTTGTTAATATACTATTAGACCTCTTACCATTAGTGATGCAAACATTGTTCTTAGTTCAGGCTACATGTTGTTATATATCTGCTGATATATTCGTATCAATCACTGATCACCTAAGTGATATCTCAGTCATATGTCGACCTAACAACATATAATATACATTTTTTTATAGTGATATATCAGCAGTTCTTTCTATATACTAGTAAGTAACCATTCGGGGAGAATAGTCATATGTAGTTCTGTTCTTTTATAGTCATATGAAAAATTTATTTTTCATCCGAATCACTATTGTTACTACTTTTTCTGATTAGAAATGTGAATGCATTGATCTTATACCATGAATTTTGTCATATATTTCTTTAGTTGATGCTAATATAAATGGGGACAAGAGCTTATGTTTAGCTGCATTTTCTAGAATCGGTAGCATGACAAACACAGAATATCAAATGCACGTTTACACTGTCATGCATATTTTCTCTTTAAGAAGAAGATTTTCTTGAGAGATGTAGCAGATCATAAGTTAGAAGCTTTCGTAATATATACTCAGAATTTTTAAAAAAAATATATATATACGAGAAATTTCTTTTATCAAATATATTTTGTTACAGCAATATATTTTGTTACAGAAATTTTGTTACGAAAATATACTTTGGTAAAACACAATATTTTGTTCAAATTTTTTTTATACTTTGGTGTGTTTATCAAATAGTCTGCTGTATATATTTTGGTAAAAGACATTTTTCTGCAATTTTTTAAACTGCCAATTTCAGAATTTTTTTTGTTTAAATAGTACTTATCCCAACAAAATATTTGTTAGTTTTTTTATAAAAAAAAAATTTCATGATTGACGAAGAATTTAAATGCTAACATTTTTTTTGTAATGATGGATTTGGAGAGCCCCAGCGAGCACCTCAGTGCCATCTGCGCCCTGCCGAGCGCCTCAGTAGCAATTTCTTTATGTTACTCAGTGAATTATTGTAACAGATGGGCAGTAAAAATTGTATTTTTTCTCGCTATTTTTTGGCGTCGCTTCATTAGACGTCGGAAAAATAGTTGATATTTTTTTGGGTGCCGCTTGCTTAGGCACCAATTCTTTTGTGTGTTGTTGCCTACTTATGTTGTACGTTTTTTTAGCGTAATGACGTGAAAATTGAAAAATTGTCTTGGCTACATAAACAAATTATGGCACCGCCAAATTTGGGCTCCTAAAACTAACCTTTTTGGTTAATAATTTTTCAAAGGCAACGCTCATTTTGAGCACGCACTAAATTATCACATATTTTGCACAGTTCGTAAATAGCGTGAATTTCTTGAAAAATCTTATTTATTCTTATATTTGACAAAATTTTTATGAAGTCTCTCCGAATAGGCTCACCTATTTGGGTATGATGTCAGAAAGAACTTGGGTCTTGGTTCTTAAGAGGTCCTCGGTGACCCTCCTCCCTCATTTTCCTGCCTGGTCATATTCACGTAGAGCTACTGAAAGGGGTTAACCGAATATTTTTTTTGCTCAAATTGTATTTATAATTATGCATTTTTACAAGAAACTAATTGAACTCTCTATATCGGCCCGTCGATCGATATAAGAAAAAGTTTTAAAACAAAAATTGTTTTTACAAAACCGTTGGTTTTATTTACGATTGTTTGTTGTTGCTTATACAAACCAAATCCATATAAACCTGTCGTTTTATATGTTGACTGATCAAGATTTTTTCTCCTGTTGTAGAAAAATGTCGATCAAGATTGATTTTCCCATCCTTGAAACCTCTGGCAAGAACTACTTGGACTGGACGCAAGACATCCAGAACCATCTAGATACGCAGGGCCTCTTGGACGTCATCTATAATGAGGAAGAGCGTGATGTGGAAATCACTCGCTTAATGAACGCCAAAGTGATGATTCTATTCCGCAGGCATTTATCTGACGCCATGAAGGCGGAGTTCATTGAAATCTCCTCGCCGAAGACGCTATGGGACTCCCTGAAAGAGCGCTTCGACCACAAGAAGATCATATGGCTGCCTGAAGCGCGCCATGACTGGTTAAACCTACGTTTCCAAGACTTCAAGAATGTAATTGATTACAACAATAAAGTCTGCAGGATTCGATCACTTCTCCAATACTGCGGTGATATATTAACCGACAGTGATCTATTGGAGAAAACATACACCACATTTCCTTCCACTGACAACTTGCTCCAAAAGCAATACCGTCAGTCTAAGTTCACCAAGTTTTCCGAGCTCATCACCCAGCTTTTACTAGACGAGAAGAACAATCTCATTTTAATGAGAAACAACAATTCTCGTCCTGCTGGAACAAAGGCAATTCCAATGCCTGATGCAAACGCTCTCCGTGGACCAAATCCACGGTGGAAACGAGACAAGGGCCAGTCGTCCCAGCCAAGGAACAGATGCGAGTTTAAGTCTCATCACCCAAAGCGAGGTTCTAACAAGAACCAATGACCTTTGACTCCTAGGCAGTCTCATGGTAAGAACCAACGGGCCAGTCGTCCCAAAGCGAGAGTGGAAGGCCAAGCGCCTACTCTCTGCTACAAATGTGGTGCTTATGGTCATATGCAACGAACTTGCAGGGCGACCCCCCAAGAAGTTAATAACTATCACAAGGGGCGTCGGGCCGAAGCAAATCTGGTCAACGAGTACGAAAATCTAAATCTTGAAACCCTCGATTTTGTAGCAGAAATGGAAGAATGAATCTCCATTTTCTCTCTATATTTGATTTAAGTCATGAAACTTTTGGTGGTTTGTATTTTCTGTTTTCTCGATAAATTAAAGTTCTATTTCGAGCACTTTCCTCAAATGTGTGACAAACTTTAATTTTCTTTACTTATAGGCATGGACCACGGGGTAGTGGATTGTCTGGTTGATAGTGGAACGACTCACACTATCTTGAGAGATAAATCATACTTTATCTCCTATATGCCTAAAGTAACCTCAGTGACAACCATTTTAGGACCCTCAACCCTTGTTCAAGGTTTTGGCAAAGCCCGTTTTTTGTTGTCCAATGGTACTCCTGTTGAAGTATCAGAGGCCTTATATTCTCCAAGGTCCAGTCGTACCTTACTGAGTTTTAAGGATATTCGAGAAAATGAATTTCATGTTGAAACTGCTCGAGAACATTGCTTCGAGTATCTTTTCATTACCTCCACTCAATACGGCCAAAAACGTATCTTGGAGAAGTTGAAATGTCTTTCAAGTGGTTTGTATCTCACTACGATACAATACATCGAGAGTAATCTCATCATTCGCCGAGCGCCAGTTGAGAGGACTTTTATGCTATGGCATGATCGGCTGGGTCATCCGGGTCAAAATACGATGCTTCGTACTATGAATGCATCGCATGGGCATCCTCTTGGAGGAAAGAATTTTATTATAAATTCGAAAAGCCTATGCCAAGCTTGCTCGATTGGGAAGACGAATCTCAAGCCACTCCATGTGAAACCTACGAGATTAGTTTCTCAATTCCTTGAGAGAATTCATGGAGATATTTGTGGACCAATCCAACCAACATGCGGACCATTTAAATACTTCATGGTTTTGGTTGATGTATCGACTAGATGGTCACACGTAGTGTTATTGTCCACCCGAAATGCAGCATTTCCTAAACTCCTCGCCCAGATTATTAAGTTAAGGGCTAACCATCCGGATTATCCGATAAAGTCTATTAGACTTGATAATGCCGCGAACTTTACATCGAAGACTTTCGATGACTATTGCATGACTTTGGGAATAAATCTTGAACATCCTGTTGCGTATGTTCATACCCAAAATGGCCTAGCAGAAGCTTTTATAAAGCGACTGCAAGTGATAGCGCGGACCTTGGTTATGTGCACCAAACTCCCACTATCTGCATGGGGCTATGCAATTTTGCACGCTGCAAATTTGGTCCGTCTGAGGCCCATGGCCACCCAACCACTTTCTGCGTACCAGCTGATTACTGGATGTGAGCCTGACATCTCACATTTACGCGTGTTTGGGTGCCTAGTCAATGTTCCAATTGAGCCGATAAGGCGTTCAAAATTTGGACCTCAGAAGCGACGGGAATATATGTCGGTTATAACTTCCCGTCCATCATTCGCTATTTAGAGCCCTTGACAGGCGATCTCTTTACCGCGAGACACGCAAATTGTGACTTTTATGAGGCAATCTTCCCGTCGTTAGGGGGAGAAATGCATGCTAACGTTGATGAGGAACGACGTAAATTAGCGTGGCATGTGCCCGCTGTTGCTCATCATGATCCCCCCTCTGCACATAGTGATAAGGAAGTGCAGAGGATTCTAGGTCTGCAAGATATTGCAAATCAAATGCCAGACACATTTAGCGACCTAACAAAAGTCACATCCAGTTCCTGTGAAACATGTTGCCTGCAAGGATAGACGTCCTTGAGAGACGCCATGTTCCTGTGAAACATGTTGCTCCGGTCGAACCCACCGAGCAAAGGACGCTGCCGTCGGCCATCCAGTCCGCCTCTATTCCCAAGAAGAAGGAAAGACCGGTTGGTTCCAAAGATGTTCTGCCCCGAAGTGGAGAAATCTTGTTGAAAGCGTTTTGCCACATGAGATCATTAAGGATCACGACGATGTATTAGAAGAGCGCATTCCAGATAAAACGCCTATTCCTAATCATGCCGATAACCTCGAAATATCCGTCGAGTATGCTAGCTTAGACGATATTTTGAAGTGAAACGAAACTGTCATCGATGATGTGTTCATATACTCAGTGGCCACTGACATTATGAACAATGATGACATTGAACCTCGTAGTGTTGCCGAGTGTCAACGACGAACGGACTGGTCACAATGGAAACAAGCAATCCAGGCTGAACTAGACTCCTTAGCGAAAAGAAGCGTGTTTAGACTTGTTGCTCCAATACCACCCAATGTTAAACCAGTTGGTCACAAATGGGTTTTCCTAAGGAAGCGTAATGAGAGAAATAAGATTGTGCGATACAAGGCTCGCCTTGTGGCGCAAAGCTTCTCACAACGCCCTGGAATTGATTACGAGGAGACGTATTCTCCCGTAATGGACGTCATAGCGTTCCGCTACTTAATCAGTTTAGTAGTTTCCGAAAAACTGAATATGCAGCTCATGGATGTGGTCACAGCCTATCTCTACGGGGATCTAGACACAGAGATATACATGAGAGTCCCTGAAGGACTAAAGATGCCTGAATCAAGTAGTTTCCGACCACGGAATGCGTTCTCGATTAGACTGAGGCGTTCGCTATATGAATTAAAACAATCCGGGCGAATGTGGTATAACCGCCTAAGCGAATACTTGATCGGTTTGGGATACGTTAATAACGAACTTTGCCCATGCGTGTTCATAAAGAAATCCACTTCAGGATACGCAATCATCGCGGTTTATGTAGATAACATGAATCTCATAGGAACCGAAAAAGACTTGTCAGAAACTGCTGATATCCTGAAGAGGGAATTCGAGATGAAGGATCTTGGGAAGACACGGTTTTGCCTCGGCCTGCAGATCGAGCACCGTAAAGATGGAATTCTTGTCCATCAAGCGAACTACACCCAAAAGGTGTTGAGATGCTTTAGTCATTTTGACGTTAAGCCGTCCGCTACTCCCATGATCGTCCGCTCTCTAGACATTACTAAGGACCCATTCCGTCCAAAGGAGGACGACGAAGAGATATTGAGTCCTGAGTGCTCTTATCTGGGTGCAATAGGCGCTTTATTGTACTTGGCCTAATGTACTAGACCGGACATCTCGTTTGCTGTGAATTGTCTAGCTCGACACAGCACCGTGCCAACACGCCGCCATTGGAATGGCATAAAAGATATTTTCCGCTACCTTAAGGGTACTACTGATTTGGGCTTGTTCTATCCCTACGCGATTTTGAGTGAGTCCAACGCTCTTGGCACTCGAAGCAACGCGACCCTTGTTGGCTACGCCGATGCGGGATACTTATCTGATCCGCACAAGGGGCGTTCCCAATCTGGTTATGTCTTTACCATTGGGAACACGACGATTTCTTGGAGGTCTCGCAAACAGACCTTAGTGGCTACTTCAATGAACCACTCTGAGCTACTCACGCTTTATGAGGCGACTAAAGAGTGTGTATGGCTTCGAGCTGTTATTGGCCATATTCGAAGTACATGTGATCTTCCATATGACCCAGATGAACCTGTTGTCGTCTATGAGGACAATAGCGCTGTTATTGATCAAGCGAAACATGGTTACATCAAAGGGGATGCTACCAAGCACATATCGCCCAAGTTGTTCTTTACACATGAACAACAAGCGCTTCAGAAGATTGAAGTGCAACACATTGGATCGGAGAATAACCGTGCAGACTTGTTCACCAAGTCACTGCCAAAACACTCGTTCCAGAAACATGTCAGAGCGATTGGACTTAGGAAGCTTTCAGAGCTAGCCTAAGTGAAACATGTTTTTCGCACCCTGTTGTGTGCATGTGAGGGGGAGCGCCCCAACGAGCGCCTCCAAACGCCATGTTGTGCGTATATCCCGCGCCCTGTCGAGTGCGAGTGAAAAGGGGAGCATCCTGATGTATGCTTGTGTACTCTTTTTCCCTTAGACCAAGTTTTTTTCCATTGGATTTTCCTTGACAAGGTTTTTAACGAGACACATTTCAAATCTCTTATTCACTAAGGACTATTGTGATCAGGGGGAGTATCCAGTGTATACTTCTAAACCATCGTGTACTCTTTTGTCCTTCGATCAGCGGTTTTTTTCATTGAGTTTTCCCTGACAAGGTTTTGACGAGGCACCTTTGCAATGGTTAAGTTTACCCCCATCACACTGACCTGTGTGTACTCTTTTGTCCTTCGACCAAAGTTTTTTTCCCACTGGGTTTTCTTTGACAAGGTTTTAACGATGCACAAGTAGATGGTCAAACTTGAAGATGCAAGCTACAGACAGACGAAGAAACTCAGAGATGTTTACAAGCAGAATTTCTGGAGAGCCAAGTGGGAGTGTTGTAACTCATATGGCTTTTCACCTTTCATCTCCTTGTAACCTACATGACCTTTGGCCCTTCATTTCTTCATAACCCCCAACCTCTCTCCCTATATAAAGAGATGTTGGGATAGCTTGTAAGATGCACTTGTGTGATTGATAATATACGAGAAAGTTTCGTCTCCGTGTGTTTGAACTTTTGCTTTACGACATACTTACATTTTTTACCGTGACATGTCACGAGTCACATGACATTTTGGCAAGTTATGTAAAAAAAAGGCACAAGCTTTTAAGAATAAAAAAAGTTTCCTTTCCCCCAAATCATTCATTCATCCATTCATATTCTCCTTTTCCCCGTAAAAATCACTTTCTTTTTCTCCCCAGCCACCGAGGCTTCCAGCTCAGTTGCCAATGGCGGTGGAGACGTTTGCTCCAATACAAAGAATTGTGTGAGCGAGAGAGAGATCTACTACTGATCCCATTCCTCCTCCACCATAGCCGTCGGATCATAGACTGACCAAAGACCGGACGGCGGCGATGCAGGCGAACGGGGCGGCGAGGGCGGCTGCGGCGGAGATGGCGGACGATCAGAGGGCTCCGGCGGCGGCGGACACGAGAGGGAGGCACCGGATTGTCGCCGAGCTGAAGCGGCTGGAGCAAGAAGCTCAATTCTTGGAGGTGATAACAATAAAAAGCCTCCACCTTTACATTTCTTGACCTGGACTAATTATGAGCTAATTGTTTGCTTAGATCTACTAGCGAAAAAAAAAACTTCTTTTTAGATATTAATTGCATAGTGAGTTGAAAAGAGCAGACATAATCATGGGAAGTTCCTTAATTTGGAACTCTCATCTTCTTTTTGTTTCGAATTGGAAATGTAAATTCTTTTGCTTAAGGTGTCATGTAGCAAACTATACTCTTAGAGCATCTCCAACCCTATTGTGAGTTTAGAAAAAATGGTTGCCATATAGGAATGACAAACTTTCATTCCAAAAATTCTTCTCCAATGCAAATGTAGAATAAAACATGAAGTTGACATGGCAATGACATGGCAAGGAGAATGTGAAGTTGGTTGTCTAGATCTAGACAATGCACTTCACAATGACTTTGCCTCCACATCATCAATTATGAATAGAAATATTTATAAAAAAGTTGAAGAAGTGGAGGAGTTGCCTTGGAAGTTGGAAAAAATACTTTTTATTGTCTCCTCAATACTTTTGCATTGGAGAGAGTTTTTCTATCTCATTGTCTTTTGAGATATAATTTTGCCACATAAACAAGACATTGTCTTGTGGCTCATGCCACATAGGAGCCACCTAAGACTCACAACACTTAACAAGACAATAGGGTTGGAGATGCTCTTAACAATTTATGGAAATTTGGGCGGCAATCCATGGTTGTGTGAGCTTAAATTGCATAGCCAAAAAGTGTGCTTGCCTACCTGCCAAGTGGCAGTCTATGTTTTACGGCGTGGCCACCCTCTTGCTAGTAATAGGCTAATAGCCACCTTTTGCTAAGAATTTGGCACCAACATAAAGGGTTTAGTATTGTTGAGAGTTACTTATAAAAACTTTGTCAATTCTTTTATGGAGCTTTCTTAGGCTCCTTGGCCGACCCCATTTGATGGGAGAAGGCTTGGACAATGTTAGTTTTGTAAATGTCATATCGGCAAACTAAGTACTTGAAAGAAATAGGTGTTCTTTATCGAGCCATGTATGAAGGGGGTCTAGATTTTGCGATCAATAGTTCTAAGGTTTAAATGGATTATTCTTAGAGCACACTGCTGTTTCAGTTGTCATGCAAGCCTCTTGCATGTGGTATCAAGAGTTTGAGATTTTTCACCTTTTAGACCCTAATACAATTTTGAGTCGGCTTTTAATTGTTTGAATAGCAGAGAAGTTGCGTGCTTATTTTCTTGCAAATTCAACTATCATATTCATCCGTTGTACTTGACAACTTAACACACCATGCCTCTTTTCATTTGAACACCTTGTAAACTTTCGGTTTGACCAAGAGAGGTTTAAGGTACATAGATTAAGAGAGGTTCAAGCTACATAGATTATTTGGATTATTCCCACTATCACCAACCAGGGAGAAAATATAGAATGGGCATGTGGTATGAAACTCTATTTTGTGCTTTACAATCTAAAATGTGAAAACAGAAGCCATATTTTTTTAGGAATCGCGCTTAAAGTTTCAAAGGGTAAAGTAAAGAGTTGCAACAGAACGAAAAAAGAGAGAGACTTGAATGAAGTTATAATGGAGAAGTGTTCCTTTTCTACACAGGTTGATTGTAGGTTTTCTGATTTTATTTTTAGGTGGTATCTTCGGTGATCAATGCTTTTGTGTTAGCATATTTAGAGATATACTCATTTCTTTTGTTACACATGCTTCTAAGGCTTGGTTTAGCATTGTTGAAGCTTACTAAAGTGTTATCAAAAGCGCAAGTTCATAAATTGTTGTCAAAAACTGTTATCTAAAGTTGTTTGGTAAATACATAATGAAAGTTGCCGTCAAAACTCAAAAGCAGTAAGATGTTTGGTAAAACCCACTTTTCAGTTCTGAAATGATTGGAAATTACAAAATTATACAGGTACAAAATAGACTGGATTTCAAAAGAAAAACCAATTAATGAAAATTTACGTAAATATGGGTTTGATACGCTGTAGAAGCTTTTGGAAGCACCCTTTTCATTGCTTTCAAAATAAGTTCAAATGAAACTTCTTCTCAAAAAAATTCTGACAAGCCTTAGACCACTTTCCAAAAAAAGGGCGCCAATAATAAGCAATTCCAAACCCAGCCTAAGGCTTCTATAGCACATCTTGGGACTCACGTGGTTTGGAATTGCTTATTGGAGGCTGCTTTTTCTTTTTATATTCAAAGCGGTCTAGGCTGTTTGGTAACAACTTATCGGGGGAAAAAGAATTCACTCAATTCAATTTTGGAGCAACTTTTGTCAGAAGCCTCCCACCTTCTGTCAGAAGTTACTTCTGTTGTGGGCTTTTGAGAAGCAGCATCAATCCCAAAACAAGCCTTAAAACAATTGGTTAGGTGGTTGTATTTTCATCCAGTTACTGAGGGTTTGCTTGGCAATAGTATTTTCACCGATTTTGGGAAATTTTTTATCCGGTCGTTTATGAAGTGTTGAAAAACACCTTGCTTTATAATTTGAGAAATTTTGAGTGGCACCCCACTTTATTTTACCATATTTAAGGTGCACCCCACAAGTTTGCACAAATGTAAGTTACCCCCCACTTTTGACGGATTCCGTCCTTCTTTAACGGTCAACTCCTTTGACCCATTTTTTTTTTTTGACGAAAATGCCTTCTTCTCTACCCCGAACCCCCTTTCCATGACATCTCCGATGTGCACGTGCCTCCGCCGGCTGCCGCCTACGCCCCGGTCCACCCCCGCGCCCCCCTCCACCTCCAAACCCCCCCCCCCTCCGCGTTGCCCGTCGCGCCGTGCCGCCGCTGCTCTTATTTTCCCAAGCTCTGCTGCTGCTCTTATTTTCCCAAGCTCTTATTTTCCCAAGCAACGATGTTTAAGAGCAACGATGGTTCTAGTTGGAAAAACAAGGAGTTTGCAGACCAAGCTCTAGAACCACCCCCGCACATGGTTCAGAAGCTAGTTGGGAAAACAAGAAATTTATCAGTGTTGGTTTTTTGTTAGAGAAAGGAAAGTAGAAGAAAAATAATATTTATAGGAGAGGTGGTATAATCACCTCAAAGAATTCTCAGTTCTTGCAGGCATCATCAAGCAACTCCATTGTCGCTCCCCTCTCCTCTCCGTTGAGCTTGGCCATGTCGATCACCGGAAAAGACTCCATTGCTTTTTTCTAAAAAAATCCTCTTCTAATTTTACTTTTGCTACCGAGACGAGGCGGGGGGGGGGGGGGAGCAGAGGTGGGGAGGGGGTGGGGAGCGGGGGCGGCGGCCGAGGGGGAGGGGGAGTGGGGGTGGGGAAGAGAAAGAAGAAAGAGAAAGGAGCAAGGGTATTTTGGTCTAAGAATTTTTTTTGGACGGAATCCGTCAAAAGTGGAGGTAACTTACATTTCTGCAAACTTGTGGGGTGCACCTTAAATATGGTAAAATAAAGTGGGGTGCCACTCAAAATTTCTCTTATAATTTTTGTGTGTTACTGTTTTTGGTCGGCTCAAAAAACCCCCCAAAACCAAGTGCAATGTAATTTTGGATGTCTTTATAAACACCCAAAATCGAGACGTTTTGAGTGTTTCTATTTTTCTTCCATTTATATCCTTGTCAAAAATATAACTACAACTACTAAAATCCTACCATATTTTTTCTTTCTCATCTTTGTTTCTCTTGAGGTCCCATCTAACGACCACTTCCTCTAGAATGTAAGTTTTTTAAAATTTTGTAGTCCAATTGATGTGGTAGTGAATGATTGTCATAAAATTTTGTGGTCCATTTGATGTGGTAGTGAATATTTTCTCTCAAAATTTATAATTACTACTTGTCAAACCATTTTATGCATATAACTATAGTTTGGGAGGACAATGATATAATCTTTCTTTGAGAGGGTTTTTATTTATATATGGACATGTAAGTAATCTTATTGTTTTTAAAAAACTTTCAGAACCGTTCGTTAATGAATTACCAAGCATGAGTTATATTGGTTTAAAAGCCGCTACTTAAAGCTACCCAAAACCGGATCCCTTATAACCGCTCATAATTGGTACTTTAAAAACACCTCACAACTGCTACCCCAACAATTGTCAAGCAGATCCTGTGAGTTTTCTGAATCACTTTAAATATATCCTTTTCAGCCACATCTTATCATTTAATATTTTCATCAAAAGGTGCAGTATTGTTTGAACCAAACTACTTTGGAACATTATTATATGGATTTTGTTCTTGTGTGGAACTCTATGTTACAAAAGCATTCTTTGTCAATCAGCCACAACCAGGTCAGTCACCATGATGTAAAATTTCAAAGACTACTGAGACTTATTCTGCTGACCAGTTCCATATCCCAGACTATGGTAGTCTGATATCTTGAAAAAGTATACTTGATGGTCCTGAATGTCCCAAATGCTGGGAAATTTCCTGCTAACCTATGATCTTTTTCTTGGATTGAAATGCTTAAGTGATGATCGATTCCCTATGTAACAACTGTGGCATGAAAACCTTCGTTCCTTGATCTAAAATGGTCTGGATAAATTATTTTCAACTGAACTTCTTTAGGTTGGCACTTACCCTGTTGGGTTAAAGCGATAAGGTGCCATGGGGATAGCCTGATCCAGACATCTTGTTGGGCTCGGTTTTTCTATCTGTGCTTTATGCACCTTCTGTATTTCATAATGTACAACAAGCCATTTCATCAAAGACCATGGATGATCTTTGCTTTAAGGTTATGCTCATAGGAAAACCAAATCGCATATTTCGTTACACCAGTCTGTAACTTGGGAGATTGGATTAAACTACCATTGAATCGGTGCATTTTGCCTCCTCTCCACATCTACTTTCTTGAGCCGTATTCCCCTTGGTATTCTCAGGATAATTAGCTTGTCATGCACACTAAATTGTTCTGCGAGAATAAAACAGTTTCCTCAATTTGTGTTCCAGTAAACAGTGGTCCCTGTCTGATCTTAGAAAGCTTGCAGGGACTATATTACTAGCTACAATAAGCGCATTGACTGAATGAATTAACTTTTGTGTCTGATGTATAAGTTTGTACATCCCTTCCTGAAGTAGAATTGGAGGTGGGCTTCCAGTTTCTTGATAACACACATGTAAATACCATTAGATTAAGCATGCAACTATACCTAAAATATGCTCATCCTACAGAGAAAGGATAACTTTATTTTATATGATCACAATTCTATGCAAATTGACAAGTGGCATAGGAGGTTCTATTTTGTTCATAGCAGTAAACTGGTGTTCAACTTGTCCATGGGCGCGCAGGTGTATATATAGACAAATGGCATGGTTTCCACTTGCTAGCTTGATGTCATGATGATAAATAACCATGTCAGCATTAAATTTATCTTTCTACACGTCGTGGTTGTGAAGTCAATTTCCAAATCATGTATCAACTTTTGATCCCTCAGGAAGAACTGGAAGAGCTTGAGAAAACAGAGACGGTATCAACTGCACTTCAAGAGTATGTACAACATCAGCACTCATTTAATACTGAGAATTTTATTCAAGATTATATTTAGAGTTAATTATCCAAATGGTGTCCAAGGAATGTCGTGGTCCCCATTTTGGTGATTGAACTTTTGTTTGGTTAATTTGGTATCTAAGCTTTGTATTTTGGTTTAAAGTGTGACCGGATTAGGTTTCGTTAATGCTTTTGGATGAAAACCATTAAAAATGGACATGTGATGACCACGTGCCGTATGTTTAGGTTTTTTTTGTCATGGCCGCTGCTACGTCGGCTATGAGTGATTGTAGAGCCGTCATTTTGTACTCGACAAAACTATTTGCTTTTGTAGAATTTCTTCGAACACCAATATCCTTCTGAAAATGATAGTCCAACACCAAAAAATTGACAAAATAACCATGAAAAATAAGTCATGTGACCATCACATGTCCATTTTTAACTGTTTTCATCCAAAACCACCAACAGAATCTAGTTCAAGTATAAACCAAAATACAAATTACAAAGCTTAGGTACCAAATTAACCAAAAAAAGTTCAATCACCAAAACAACGATCACGACATTCCTCAGGCACCATTTGGACAATTAACTCTTATATTTATATGGCTGTTTTTAAATCAAAATACTGTCATCTTCTCCAGATTGCTGCAGAAAGTGGAAAGCATACCAGATCCTTTACTACCGTTGTAAATATAAATATCGCCCAACTTTACGTCCGCTGCATATTTTTCCTTGGCTCACGCATTTTCCATGTTATGCAGAACTAATGGACCTATAGACCCACATTGGGACCGGTGGTTCGAGGGACCTCAAGATACGCAAGGTTGCAGGTGCTGGATTTTCTGATTCCGACAGTTTGAAAGAAATACAGAATTGTTTCCTGGTTACCTGTCATTAGCATGTACCTGAACAGAAGATAGTACTAAGATTTTCAGAGGGGATTTCTTTTTCTTGTGAAACATGTGAAAATTCTTTTCAACAGAGTAATTAAAGGTACAAATGGTTGTATCATTTAGATTTCCATGCCCAGTTTCAATCTCTAGTAGTACAGAAAACAAGCTCCAGCTAGTTCTAAAGTCGTGTGGCGTTTGGCCTCCCGCCGACTAGCTGGGCGACCCATCCCAAGCCGTGGTCGAGTCCTTCGCCTGATGTAGCGCAGCAGACTTGGATGTGCCAGTCATGGTTCTTGATGCTATGTCGGGAGAGGGCATGGTTATCTCAGCCGGTGACATTCGGTGCTGTCGATTACTACTATCATAGCATGAGTCCCTTGATAGTAGGTTGCCCAGGAGGTTCTTGGCCGATCTTGTCCCTCCAAATCCCATACCTGATTTACATTATAATGAGTACCAAATACAATACAATGCCAGTACTGAATACGTGTCAAGGTTACAGGTAGGCCTCCTCGTTTGGTTCACGGAAGGGAAATCAATTCCCTTGTGTTTTTCATGGGGATGGGAAAGTAGGATTATGTCAAATTTATTTTCATGTGTTTGGTAAAATAAGAAAAAGCAGTTAAGAAAGACCATTTGATTTCACTTCCAGTGTTTGGTTGGTGGAGGATATATATATATATATATATATATATATATATATATATATATATATATATATATATATATTTTTTTTTTTTAGGCGTCCGTGTAGCAAACTCAGTGTACGGTCGTCGTGCGACGGATCGGGGAATCGGCACCATTCGCCCACGTGTATAAGCGACAAGCCGACCACGCAGCCCGTCGTGCGGCGCTGCTGAGGGCGACGAGAAGACGTCCGCCATAAACGATCGCAGGCTCGATTTTAAGGGCGTCGGCGATCGTCGCCAATATGCGCGTCGTGCGCATAGAACGGGCGGCTGGGCGGAATCGGTAGTCGCAGGCGACAAGAAATCAGTGGCCGTCGTACGGACGGTCACCCTTAGTCGTCGAGGGCGTCTCTTAGGCGTTGTGGGCAAAGCGAGGTGTTGAGTAACTGCCGTCGAAAGACGGTGTGCTGCCGAGCGGAGCACTGGAGCGCGCGGAGTGCGCGGGGTGCGTGTGCACGGCGATGATGACAAGGCCAACGGACTACGTCCACACTCCAAAAGTCGTTCCATACGACAGGCCAAGAATCGTGTGCGTGGGACACACGATTATACTGAGCCCGAAAAAAAAGAAAAAAAGAAAAAAAGAATATATATATATATATATATATATATATATATATATATATATATATATTTATATATATATATATATATATATATATATATATATATTATCAATGTTAAAATAATATTTGATGTCAACATAATTATAGTCAACAAAATACAAAAAGTTAACCGGTAAAATATGCAATAACACATGGCTATTTTTGTCATAATTTTTTATAATAAATATTTGAAAAGGATGAGGGAAAGAAAACTTACCTGACTACAAGTGAGTGATGACAAGGAGTAGCTGTACTGGTGGCCAGATAGGGGAGCAGCGGTTGTGGTGACTGATGGAGGAAGATGAGTAGCTGTGGAGAAGAAGGAAGATGAGTAGCTGTGGAGAGGAGGAGGAGTAGCGCTGGTGGTGGCCGGATAGGTGTCGGAGGAGGTTTTGGGTTTAGGGAGGAGATGAAAATGAACAAATTTAAAGAAAGGGGGAAAAGTGATCGCCGGTCAACTATTATTAAATTGTTAACAACGTCAAACATTAACGTCGCTAATCATCGCATAAATTAAAATATTAGCGACGTGCAGCCTACTACGTCACTAAGCGTCGTTAATATTAAAATTTTAGCGACGTGTAGCGAATCGTAGCAACGTTTGTTCCCATAGTACTTAACAGTAGTCACTATTAGTCATATGTCGTCGCAATCAACGACGTACTGCATATTTGGCGTCGCTAAAATTCTAGAATATAGCGACGCTTTGCACTAGAGTCGCTAATAATGTCGCTAAATGGATTTATTTTGGTAGTGGCACCACGAAACGACACACAAAACCAAGAGCTATCATGAACAAATAGCAAGCCAGCGGTATACCGGTGGTATATATGTGTACATCGTTCTTTATCACAAAACGAGTACTAGACTTGTTGGAAAGAATTGTTATTTCAACAATATACCGACAGTGTATCGTGGTATACCGCCTGCAGTAATACCGTACATATTGCAGTCCAATAAAAGAATTTTGGGCTCCAAATGGGTTCCAATCTTCACCAAATTATTTTCAGACAACTAGGGAAGCTAAGAGAGGGCTCCTACAGCAAGTTGGGACACGTGGGAGATCAAAACTCGGCATCATAAGAAAACCCATGGTATTATCCCAAATCTCCTAGAGTTATCCCGAATCAAACCCAATATCCCAAAGTCCATCACCAACACCAAATATCCATCATATATTATGAGAAAACTGAAACAAAATGCATAGAGTAACAACAATTTATTTAAAGAAAAATAATGAAATCTAATTTTACACAAGTACAAAATGTACTTTCCTTGAATCCAATGAGCTCCTAGCTAGGTCTTTCACTCCTCCTCCTAGATGAGCCTAGTGACCACAATCTCGAGCTCAAGACCTCCTTCTACTCTAGGTCAAGCTCCTAGGGTTGGCTTTAAGGGGAGAAGAAGAAGGAGAAAGGCTACAATGGGTTTTTAGAAAGTGAAAGAGAGTATATAAAGGAAGAAAGAAGAAGAAGGGAAGGGCTATTGGATGAGTGACAACTCATCAACCCATGGCCCTTGTCCAATCATAGCCCTTTTAAGGTAAAACAAGTGACCAATGGTCAAGAGAATAGCCCAATCAGCAATTGCTGACTGTAACAACAGTAATCTAGCGGTATATCGACGATATATTGTCATCATACTGCCTACATGGAATTTTTTTTCATGTTTTGGATTTTTTGGGTACATCGGTCATGCACAGGGCATAGTACAGGTCTATGGCAATGCCAATGGTCTGACCAAGGGTCTACGGCGGTCTAACATATACTATCTTGTCAAAAACGGAAATACAAACTCAATTACATAAGTTAGTTAATCAATTTTAGACATGTCGATTGCGGCTCTCGAGACTCTTAAGAAATCAATATCATGATACGTGAGTCCAGTATCTACAGGTACTAGTAATCCAGGTGTGTGATACCATATCGATACTTGATACATGAAAAATACAATGATACAAGATACGATATTAAATACTTGTATAAATACAGATATTGGGAATGAGGAGTAACAAATTTCGTGGGAGCTTAAAGAAATCATTGGGCTAACATCGAGACCAACTCAACTTACGGGATGGGATTTTTGACAGACTCAATAATTAGATAAGACTCACTAGGTGGACAATTTAGTAGTAATGGTGATAACTCAACGGGTATGACTTGCTCGGATAAAAAATTAATAGGATTTTTTACGTTGTTATAATTTGTGTCATGAAGTGTGTTTGGTACAGTGACAATTGTTCTCATTTTCGAATAAAATGGATCTTGTATGACTGTTTGATAGGGTTGTTCAAATATATATATATATATATATATATATATATATATATATATATATATATATATATATATATATATATATATATATATATATTAGAATAAGGGTAAATTTTATTTCACGCAAATCGCAGTAAAGGTATTACAATACACAATTCTCACATCTCTTCCTCCCCAGTTAAGGGGCCATTACAGATACATCGAATTCTATATTATGTAGAATTCCTACAGGAGGAGTAGCCAATCCCTCAAATATACGTCTGTTATACTCCCTCCAGACGTGCCAAACTGATGCTGCAAGTCGAACTCTAGTAATCTTGGCCCAACCAGGATTAACTGTGAAACGAGGATTAACTGTGGCCATTATTTTCTTTGTAGAGTCATTTACCATTTGAATCATGGTGGTCATTGTTTCTTCATTTGTTCTACTAGAGTATGCTATTAATGAAGATAATTTGTTAAACAAATCACTATCTTCCATGTTTGAATCTAAAATTCTTCCGCTACATAAATTCATAAACATCCCTAAACCTAGGCTCTGGTACCAAATCTAACGCGGGGCAAAGACTAGCAAGGTTCGGTTGGACCTAGTTGGATTATGGGTCACAATTAATTTGGTTAAATGTCAGAATGAGAGCTTAATTGTATTTTTTTATTGATTTAAGTCACACAAAAATTGTAGTAAGGTGGGAAATTTGTCAGGAACTTAGAGATGATCTTTGGAATTTATTGAACAACTGAAGAGTCATGCGCTTCTGTAACAACAAGGAACTCGCAATCATTCATCAATCTCAAATAAACTCAAGAAGAAATGTGGAAAGTTGGTGACGAGTAGTAGATGAAGAACTTCAAATTTAAGATAATCTTGATTTCACACCATTGTACATAAACTCAAATTCCTTTTATTTAACCATCTCTGCCATATTCTCAAGTACCTAGCATTCTTTTCGTAGCATTTGGAAGGTACAATAGATAAAGTACTAATTATTAAGACTCAGAACAACTTACTCAAATAAACCATAACAAATAGATAGAAAATCATATCTTGACTTAATCTACAAAAAAAAAAAAAAAAATACTAATAAATCCAAAAATCGCTAAACCTCATAAGATCATATTGGTTCTCCTTCAATAAATATTAATCATCAACCTTCGTGCTCTAAGAGTTTTTGTATGGATAAGGGGGACTTTAACATTATCGAAGATAATTAGGATTTGATTTTAAGTTTTAGATTATGTATACAAATAAGAGAAAGAGAAGTTAGAGTGTTTAGAGAGGAGTACTAGTGACTGTAATTTTATTTATTTATGAATGATTAGTGATGGGTATTTTTCTTCTGGTCTAAATCAAGGCCTTGAAGGCCGGCGAGTCATGCCTAGACCCTTGTTAGCAATTCGGCAAACGAAAAAAATTCAGGACGACAAAAGTAAAAGTATAAATCTGTGCAGAGCAAATAAAATGCATTAAAAAAAGGGTCAAATATTTGACAAAAGAAAATATTGAGATTAGAAGCTTCACATTCTTAAACACCATCTTTTTTTTTTTCCAATTCGCATGCTTAAAATTACGTACGCAAGTATTATACATATGAAAAAAAATCGTGTATAATACGAGTTTTATTCGGCTGATTGCTACAGACATGATGCCCATTTGGAACCCCACACGTTCTCTGAGATCGTGTAGTTGGATGAGTTAGTAAAAACCTTGACAAAGCATATGATAAAATCTGGTAATTCTCCTCCATCTTACACCAGTCAAAGAGACCAATCTAATACACAGTCACTAGAAGTGACTGACAGGTACGAAACCAGAATTTAATATTGAGAGTAACAATAAATTTTTAAACATTGATTTCTTTTTCCATAAATGTAAAATATATTTACCATAAAAAATGTAATAAAAAAAAACCCTCTTAATAATCTCATGCTCAGTCCCTGAGATTATTACTCAAATAAACCATAACACAAATAGACGCTTCTGGATTATAGAATGATACTCTTTACGGACAAAATGCTTCACTAGAATCATCAATTATGTGTCACTAGGCAGTAACTTGAACATAATAAGGCGCAACTTCCATCATATCACAATTACATAAGTTATCAAATTCATTTAAAAGTACCGAGTGCGATGTCAAGAAAAAAAATGCTCGACTACTTTTACATTAAAAAAACTAGTAATACACAAGGTAGTCAAAGACGTAAGGCGCAAAGAGTCCATATCGCCATTAGGCAGAAGACGAGAATTGGGCTCAAACTATTCAAGAAGACAACAGGTTCCTAAGCTGATGCGAATGTTCCTCGTTCGAAATATGGAGGGACAGACGGAGGTTTGTCAAGAGGGCCTCCTGATCCCAGCTCAGAGGTCCCGAGGCGAACAGAGCTTCCATGGTAGTCCTGTAGGCATGTACCTCCAACTCATGGATGGCGGCGGCAGCTAGCTCATCCTGGGATACGCTCGGATAAACCCTCCCACTTTTGGACGGACACGAAGACGAAGTATCATCTTCGTAAGAACTACTGGCAACGGCAGCTCCAGAATGTTTCCTAGTATCCTGATCTTCTGTGTGTTCTTCTGAGCCATTGCCGCTGCAGCTAGCAACAGAGCACTCGATACTCTCCTCCTCCTCGACGACAAAATTTGAAGGGGTGGAAGATGGATGCATGCAGTTCTTCCGAACCAAATCTTCAGGAAGTAACGTGTTGGTCGGCTGATGAATCTCACGCGCTTCTGAGGCCAGTTCACCACGCAACGAGCCACCATAGACAGCGAGACTCTTGTTTATGGTTCTTGCGGAAGGAAGCTTTCGGACATAACCCTGCTCGTGTCGACACACGGTGTCGGCTTCTTCACGTTTGACATTATCTGCTTCAGATCCCAGGTAGGCTATATGCTTGGTGATATCACGAAGTTGCTTGTTTTCGTTGTCCTGCAAATTAGAATTATGTGAAGGCATCAGAATCTCAGTGACCAGCCAGGAGTAATATATACATAGAAACTAATGTAACAAAAGCAATGCGATGAGAAAACTACGTTTCCCCTCTTTATTCTAAATATACTGTAAAAATTCCAGGTGAAGATAGATATAGTCGTACAAATACTGTTAGCCAGGCACTTTTAGACCTTGAGACTCTCAATAACACCAAGTCAGAAAACCATGATGTATCAGAGGAGAAATTATTCAGTGAGCCTTGATTCTCCTCCACTTGATAGTCTGGGAATTTGAGGATGGGGAGGAGAATCAAGGCTGCCACTCCATCCACTCCCCCAACGAGTGGAGGAGAATCAAGGCTCGTGATGAGCCCGGTGTTGGAATTTCTTCACACTTCGTTTAAAAATCTGAAAATAAAATAAAATATGTAAATGTTACCGGTCTCCGGAAAAGTCGCGTACGTAGCACTGTCTTAAGAGTTAGTCCGGGTCTATGTGCAGACTGTATCCGAACGCTCCTAGTGATAAAATCTCCACTCCATCGGAATCTCGTTGCCGCGCACGACGTAGAGAGAGTGACCCACGACTTAGCTCTGTCCAGAGCGAAAAAGAGGACGAACAGAATGATTCGGGAATACGGAAATTTGGAAAAGAGTTTTTGTATAGGAGAGTTTCTGTATTTTGGAAGAATGAGAAGGACCTCAATATATAGGATGTTGTGTACGTAAAGAAAATAAAGGGCATTAAAATAGACGTTACAAACGTTACATATAAAACAAATGTTAAACACATGGTTCATTGAACCTGCACAAAATTAATGAGTTCAAACGTTACAAAATTAATGTGTGTAACGATCAGAAATTTAATTGAGAAGCAAAAAGATTTTTTAGGGTCTCAGTCCGAACCCGAAGTGGAAATCGAATCGACATTCGGCGCCTGCAGTTGTGGGCACGTACCCACACCCGTTACGCAAACCGAACCGAGCCAAGCCGGGTCGGACGACGACGGCGGCGCGCGCGCGGCCCATAGAGCTCCCACACAATAGTTCAATGAAGAAAAGGAGGGTGAATGTACATGAGCACTATTTGTTGTTAACTCCCATCCGATGTGGGGACTAAAGACATGGAACTTGGACTTTTGCTTCTCTGTGTGTGAGAACAAACACACAGAGCTAACAATCCCCCGTCCCAAAAAAAAAAGGTCAAGTTTCAAAGTAATAGAGGAAAAGAAAAATAAGAGAGGAGTAAGAGAATTTATGGACAGTTGTATACTATGCATAAATGAGATTGACTACAACATTGAATCTCACGTAGTGACTATTGTCTTTGTCTGAAGAAGAGCTTGATGGACTACGCCTTGAATCAGTCTTCTTAAACAAGATTTAGAAAATATCACATATAGTACGTTAGAGGTACTTGGGTCTATCGGGTGGCGCGTTTGGTTGGCCATGCGCACTTTTACACATTCATGAGAGTTGTCTAGGATCACCCTGTCCTATAGTCGCCGCCTTCACGATCTCTCATATAGGTAAGTCCTCAAGGGTTGGTGATAGAAATCAATCCTGCATATCATGCTTAGACTTATTAAGAGTTTAACTCACCATATCCATATCACACAAGGAACACTGTCACCATAGGAATGGGGTACCATTGTACACATGTACAACCTCTTGGGCTTTTATTTGAAGAGAATTTAATCTCAGGGTCAGTGTTCCATAATAGTCACCTAGTCCAGCTTGTTCCTACCCATTGAACCGGCTTCTTGGAATCTCCAGTCAGACTCGGTTGGGTTGCCACTGCTGGTGACTAAACTATGGGCTTAACCCCATCCCCCTCGATGATTCTAGGATTAATGTCCTAGACAGATCCTTCGTCGAGTGGTCTGCAAGGTTCTTTTCGGACTTTATATAGTCAAGAACCACATATTTGCCTAATAGGCTCTTTATTGACTTGAATCGCAGTTGCAGGTGCCTGTTCATCTTAGCATTCACAGAATCATACTTTAGTAGTTCTATAACAAATTTATTATCACAGTTTATAGAAATTGCAGGAACATGATGAACAGAAATAGGTATATGCATAATAAAATTTCTAAGCCATTCGGCTTCTGTACAGGTAGTGTCCAAGGATATCATTTCAGAGTTCATTGTACTTTTGGCAATGATGGTTTGTTTACATGATCCCCAGAAGATTGCAGCTCCTGCTAGGATAAAAATATATCCAGTAGTGGATTTCACATCATATGAATCAGCTACCCAATTTGTATTTGAGTAACTTTCTATGATATCAGGGTGTCTAGTATAATGAAGTTTACAATCTAGAGTGCCCTTAAGATATCTAAATACTCTGTCCAATGCAGTCCAATGTGATTAATTTGGGTTACTAGTATATCTACTTAGTCTTCCAATAGCAAATGCTATCGGGTTTGGTCCTATTTGTTATGTACATAAGGGACCCAATCATCTGTAAATATCTATGTTGTTCTATAGGTGATCCTTCATTCTTCTTGATAACAACATTACTGTCGTAAGGAGTAAGGGCAGGTTTTTTGTCAAAATACTCAAACTTTCTTAGCATTTTCTCAATTGAATGTGCTAGGGATAGAGTATAGCCCTCTTTGCATTTGGACACTTGCATTCCTAGGATTAAGCTTGCTTCACCAAGGTCTTTCATATCAAACTGGTTAGACAGATAATTCTTAGTGTTATTTATCAGTTCCAGTGAAGATCTTAAAATAAGGATATCATCAACATACAAACATAAGATGACACAACTTCTATTTGTATTTTTAGAATACAAACATTTGTCATATTCATTTGACACAAAACCAAATTCTATAATGACTTTGTCAAATTTGTTGTGCCATAGCTTGGGAGCTTGCATTAGGCCATAAAGAAATTTTACTAATCTACAAACCTTCTTTTCTTGACATTTTAGCAATAAAACCTTCATATTGTTCCATATATATTTTTTTCTCTAAATCTCCATTTAGAAATATTGTCTTAACATCCATTTGATGGATCAACATATTACGAATGGAAGCTAAGGCTAGAAGGGTTCTAATAGAAGTGACCCTAGCTACATGAGAGTATGTATCAAAATAGTTTAATCCCTTTTTTCGGGTAAAATCTTTGGCTACTAATCTAGCCTTATATTTTTCTATGGTACCATCTGCTCTAAGTTTCTTTTTGAAGACCCACTTACAACCTATGGGTTTACTACCTAAAGGAAGATCTGCTAAAAGTCGAGTATTATTCTCCATAATAGAGTTATACTCATTGTTAATAGTTTCTTTCCAGAAAAGGGGCATCAGGAGAGGATATGGCTTCTTCATAAGTTGAGGGATCACCCTCTATCAAAAATGTGAAGAATTCTTCTCCTAAATTCTTTTCAATCATTTCTCTTTTACTCCTTCTAGGTTCTATGACTTGTTCAGTTTGAGAAGTTGATATTTGATCATAAGAACTAGTAGATGGAGTATGAGAAGGGTTGGAGGAAGATGAAGAAGTTCTATCCTTAAAGGGAAAAATATTCTCAAAGTAAACTGTATCTCTAGCTTCTATAATTGTGTTACTAGAGATTTTATTTACTTCAGAATGGGTTACAAGAAATCTATTGGCATTGCTATCTAGGGTATCCTATGAACACAATATCTACAGTCTTAGGACCTATCTTCCTCTTTTTGGGTTCAGAAATTCCTACCTTAGCTACACATCCCCAAACTTTGAAGTAATTAATCCTAGGGGTTCGACATTTCCATAACCCATATGGTGTCTTATCATTAGTCATACTGGGTATCATATTAAGAATATAACAGGCTGACTAAAGGGCTTCTTCCCAAAGATTATCAGGGACACCTGAGTTGAGAAGCATGGCATTGACCATATCTAACAGAGTGCGATTCTTCCTTTCAGCAACTCCGTTGGACTGTGGTGAATAAGGAGCAGTTACCTCATGAATTATTCCGTGTTCTTCACAGAAGTTAGTCATTTCATTTGAGGCATACTCTCCACCACGATCTGATCTAAGAATCTTAATCTTTCTATCTAACTGGTTCTCAGCTTCAGACTTATTGACCTTGAATCTGTCTAGAATTTCATCTTTGGTCTTAAGAAGGTAGGTGTAACAATACTTTGAATGATCATCTATAAAAGTGATAAAGTATTTCCTACCGCCTCGAGTCAAACCCTATTGGAATCACAAACGCCACTATGGATAAGTTCTAGGAGTTCGGAATCCCTATGGACAGATTTGAAAGACAATCTAGTGTGTTTGGCTTGAACACAAATCTTACATTTATGTTTATCATCAATAGGAGTCTTAGGAATAAGATCTAAGTTCATCATTCTTTTAATAGATCCTAAATTTGCATGACCTAGTTTGTCATGCCAAACATTGGAGGATTCAACATTTGCAACAACCAAAGAAGGATTTGAAATTTTATTCATAGTACTCAAAATAAAGAGTCCATCTTTTACAAGTCATTTTTCCACAAAAAGTTCATTCTTAGAAAAAACTACTTTATTGGCCTCCATTACAATTTGGTATCCTGAGGCCATAAGTAGAGATCCACTAACAAGATTCCTTCTAACCGACGGCACATGAAGCACATCATAGAGAGGTAGAATTTTTTCTGATGTCATCTTCAGATCTATTCTTCCTCTTACTACAATCTGTGTCGTTGAGCCATCTCCTAGGGTCACACCTCCTCCACCCGATTCTTGATAGTTTGAAAAACTAGAGCGATCAAAAGAAACATGAAAATTTGCTCCAGAATCCAACCACCAATGATCAGAATAGTAATAAAAATTTATTATAGGTTGATAGCTTACAGACTTGAAGGAGCTAGAAGACTCGTTCAGAATCATGTTAGCATCTGGCTTGTTAGAGCCTTTCCCTTTGAAATTTCCTTGGTGATTAGGCTTGGGTTTGCATTGGACTTCTGTTGAGAACTAATAAGGGACTTAGTCCCACATTGGAAAATGTACTATGAAGAGGAGCTAGACTCCCTATAAGTAGTGGAGTAGCCAATCAATAAAATATACAACAATTATTCTCTACATGGTATCAGAGCCAAAACCACAACAACAAAAAATTCCACCCCTTCCCCAACCCGGCAAACCCACCCCCTCTCCCCCGACGCCCCCCCTGCCGCCGAACCCCCCCTGCTGCCCCCGGCAGTTCCCCCCGCCCCCCGACGCCCCCCTTGCCCCGCCCGACGCCCTCCCCCTGCTGCCGCTGACGACCCCCTGCCTCCCCCCCACGCCCCCCCCGACGAACCCACCTACTGGCCCCCCCTCCCGACGTCCCTCCCCCCCCCCGACGCCCCCCCCTCTTCCGACCCTAACTGCTGTCGACCCCCCCTCTTTTTTTTTCAAAAACGAAAAAAAATCCTAATTTGAGAGAGATTATGTGGGCGGTTATTCGAAGACGGATGGACGTCAAATGCTTTATTTGCACCATCTGTTCCTAGAGTACGCCCTCCGGAATTACAAAATACTTTATTTTGTTTTTCCGTTCTCGATCTACAAAATTAGGATCTACATGCGCGCACCAGTGTTGGCCACGTTAACAGCGCATTCGTAAGGTCTCTGTTGAAGACTTTACATAAAGACGAAGCCGATAAAAACGACGACGACGAAGCCGACGAAGACGACGAATCACAGTTGAAGACGTCATGGATTCGATCAGTGGTAAACTGACAGCAGAAGAGATGAAGGCCTTGGTTGATGATATTTTATCAAAGAGATTAACCGAGGCAACCCCACGTGTGATCCATACTGATGTGGATCCGTCACCCTACAAAATGGAGAAGCTGGACAAGCTGGAGACGAAGTTGGAAGGAACGTCCAACTACTTGAAATGGTCATGACAAGCAATGCGGACGCTGAAGGGACGAGGCTTGGTTGGCTACGTCAATGGCCAAACCAAGACGCCAGGTGATCCATCCTCAAAGGAGTTTGCTATTTGGAAAATTGTCAACAATGTTGTGGCTGGATGGTTGACAGCCTCCTTGACCGACCAAGTGTCGGACAATGTAGAGGCGATGGAGGCTGCTGCTGATATATGACGGACTTTGAAGGATATGTACTCAGGCTCAGGCAATCCTATGCGGGTCTTCCAACTGCAGGATGAACTTGATAGGGTGGCCCAGGACGACCGTACCATCTCTGAGTATGCAGCACTGTTGAAGAAGTACTGGTCCGATCTGGATTACTATGATCCTCTTGGGATGGAAGATGCACAAGTCGAACCAGCATTTGCGAAACATTTCCAAAAGTTCTTGGATTATATTTCGCGACAACGGATAATGAAGTTCTTGAAGGATCTTAACCCTGTATTTGAGCATAGAAGGAATGTACTCCTAGCACAGCCCATGCTTCCCACCTTAGAAGAAGCCATAGCTGTCATGGCACAAGAAGAGGCTCGATTAAAGTTGATGCCCAACAAGGGCTATTTCCAGGGAGAGCAAGCCGCTGTTGACAAGTCTGCCCTTGCCGCCTTCAATCAGCCTCCCTCTGTGGCCGGTGTTTGCCACAACTGTGGTGACTTAGGACATTACATCAGATTTTGTCCAAAACCTCTGCAAAGTCAGTCGAGTGATCGTGGATGGGACCGCGGAGGACGTCGAGGTGGTAGAGGTGGTTATGCTGGTAGAAGGGAAAATTACTCTGGAGGACACAAAGCTAATCTGGCGGAGGAAGGGGGAGAAAATCACCTGGCTGAGTTAACCCCTCTTGAGAAGGAGTTCCTCGCGAGGTTACGCAGCACGAAGCTGGGTTCGGACGACAGTCATGGGGCGTCATCTACCTCGGGAGATCACATCACTTGCTTTGCCCAAACCAGCACAGGTATTCCTGCGCGTGCTCATGCAGCTGATGTCCACCAACCAGGTTGGATTATGGACTCTGGACCATCTCGCCATGTCACGGGATCCCGCGGTGAGTTCCAGGACTATACTCACCTACCGACGCCGGAGAGCATTCAGACTGCTGATGGTAACTCCAGCCCTGTCATGGGTAAAGGCACTGTCGCATGCACCCCTTCTCTCACTCTCACTAATGTCTTACATGTTCCGTCTTTTCCTGTCAATCTTCTTTCTATTAGTGCCATTATTCTTGATCTTAACTGTACTGTTTCCTTTGACATTCCTACGGTGACTTTTCAGGAGAAGGGGACAGGACGACGACTCGGGACTGACACATGGCATAAGGGGCTGTGGTACTTGGACAGGACTGGACTGGACAAAGCATTGTCATCTCTGGTAGCAGACACACCACCGGAAGATTCACGGTGCAGTGTAGAAGATGAATTGCTACTCCACCACAAGCGTGTCGGTCATTCTTCTTTTAAAATTATTAGTCGAATGTATCCGTCCTTATACCAAAGGGCTAATAAAGAGAAGTTATTTTGTAATGTATGTGAGTTGGGTAAACATACCAGAATCATGTATGTGAGTTCAGGAAGTAGAAGTTCAGCTGCATTTGATATGATACATTCGAACGTATGGGGCCCTTGTCCTACAACCGGTATTAACGGTTTTCGATGGTTCATCACTTTTATTGATTGTTATATTCGCATGACATGGGTCTACCTTATGAAGAATAAAAGTGACGTCTTTGAGGCGTTTCGAGACTTTTATCGTCGGGTAGAAACACAATATGGTACTAAAATTAAGTGCTTACGGTCTGACAATGGGACGGAGTATACAAATAAGAAGGTTGCTGAGTATTTATCCACTCATGGAATACTACACCAAACTTCATGTGCCTATACACCGGCACAAAATGGTGTAGCCGAACGGAAGAACAGACACCTGCTGGAGGTCGCACGGACGATGATGCTGGCTATGAATGTCCCGAAACACTTATGGGGGCAGGCGGTGTTAACGGCCTCTTATCTCATCAACAGAATGCCATCTCAGGTATTGGACTGGAAGACACCGTTGGAGATGCTTATTGGTGCAACTACGTACACTGTTCCACCGAAAGTATTTGGGTGTGTATATTTTGTCCAAGATAATAGGCCAGGAGTTGGCAAACTGGATCCTAGAGCGGTTAAATGTCTTTGTCGGATACACGGTAACTCAGAAGGGATACGCATATTGGAGCCCAGTTGAGAGGAAGATGTTTGTAAGCATGGACGTTACATTCAGAGAACTGGAACCATATTATGGTTCGGATGACGGTTCAGCGTTTAGTGACACACCTAACATAGAGGGTGTTAGATGTGAGGGGGAGAAAATAAGCCCATCTGTGGTGGTCGGATCGGTCCCATGTCCGGTCGTAGAAAACTGGACGAAAGGGGGAGAAAGCAGTGACTCCGATACAGAAGATGAAGAAGATACATATGTTAAACAGGGGAAGCAGCAGACAATAGAAAAGGAGCTCCAAGTCTACAAAAGGAGACAGCAGAAGTCCAGTACTGTGCCTGTACCGTGCTCTCTGCCTACTGTACCAAGTCCCTCGTCTACTCCTGCTCCAACTCTTGAAGATGTTGCCCCCGATCATAGCTGCTTTCCAAAAAAAATTAACGTATTAATATTTTATTATATTTTCATCTAATTAAATATTTTGCTCTAAATTTTTTTTTATGATATAAACAACAATTGATGTAATAATAATAATAATAATAATATTTTCCTTTCTTATTTTTTTGGGATTTTTATTTTGAAACCCTAAGAAAAGAAAAAAAAGAAAAAAAATTATAATAGAGAAAGAGAGAGAGAGAGACAGCCTCTCTCCCGAACCCTCTCTCCCTCTCTCGAAATCTCTCTCTCTCCCGAACCCTCTCCCCTCTCTCAAAATCTCTCTCTCTCCCGAACCCTCTCTAACCCTCTCTCCCTCTCTCGAAATCTCTCTCTCCCGAACCCTCTCCCCTCTCTCGAAATCTCTCTCTCTCCCGAACCCTCTCTCCCTCTCTCGAAATCTCTCTCTCTCCCGAACCCTCTCTCCCTCTCTTGGACTCTCTCCCTCTCTATATATCTCTTCCTTTCTCACTCTCATCTCCCTATCTCTCTCCATCTCTCTCTCTCCAAACTATGCACACACACCTAAACTCCTTCCCCCCACTCCCACCTGCTGCTGCTGCCGCCGGACTTCCCGCCGCCGCCGCCCGCCTGCCGCCTGTCGTCGGCCGCCGCCCGCCTCTCTCCGGCCACCTCTTCATCCCCCTCTTCTTCCTCCATCATCACCACCCTCCACCACTTCTTCATCCTCCTCTTCTTCTTCCTTCATTTCCATCTCCAACATCATCATCTCCATCTCCATCATCACCACTACCATCACCAAACCCTAACCCCTTAGTCTTCAAAAAAAAAGGGGAAGAAGAAGAAGAAGAAGGATTGGAAGAAGAAAAAGATTGAGCAAGTGAAGGTGGAATTGGAGAAGAAGGCTCAAGCCCTAATCCCCCAATTCCAAACCCAAATCTATTTTTCCAAGGCAAGTCCTCCCTTCCTCCTTTAAATTTCCACCTTAAAATTCTTAGAACAATTTATGCATATTCTAGAACCGAAATCTTGGGATTCAATCTCAATTTTATTAGCTTAATTTCTGAATTTAGGAGTATATAGCCTTCTTGACGTAAATTTTCTTACGTCAAAATTTTTGAATGTTGCTAGTAAATGGAATTTTCCATTTTATTTTCCATTTGCTTTATCTATCATTTTGTATTTATTCTGAATGTTCAGTTAGTTGAGGCTTCAAGTCTATTTTCTTATGCATTTAAAATAAGTGATCCTCTTAAACACAATTATAATTATATGATATATATATGTGTTAAGTTTGTATGATACCATGAGTACATAAACAAAATTGCTACACACACACGACATAAATATTGCTAGAATAAGCACATATGATATGAGTTTTAGGTATTTGTAGATAGGTAAGATAGAGTCATTCATATCGCACGAATGAGGACATGCGGGTACATATGCTATTTTCTAGTATCCAACATAAATTAGTATAGTTGAAGCAAGAGGATTCATTCATTTTTTTTAAATAAGAATATATATATATATATATATACATATATATATATATATATATATATATATATATATATATATAATGTGCTTATGTTGGAAAGATTTATAATAGGTCATACTTAGGAGTAATATTTGTTAATATTAGCGTAACCAAGAATTTCAAACATAAATGCCTAAAGTACAACTTAGAAAATTGTCTAGATGATTATATGAGTTATATTGGAAATTGACAAGAACAATATATATATATATATATATATATATATATATATATATATATATATATATATATATATATATATATATATATATATATATATATGCAGTGTATATATTAATTGTATCCAACATTTTGAGACAAATAAGTATGCATATTGTTATGTAAGAACAAATTTAAGTTAGGAAATTTATTAGTTTTTTTAAAATCTTATATAATATGTATAGTTATGCATATTACCACAACATATGAATGATCCCTCAATACGCATAAATTTTGAATTTAGATTTGCTTATTTATCATGTTTCTAACCAATTGTGATTTCAAGTCTAGTAGTATAAATAAGAAAAGCGATTGCGAAAGTAGTGATTTCTATGACTTGAAAGGTATGGAAGAAGCCGATTGCGGTTAAAATAGGCTTGCTTGCAGGCTAAGGTAAGAAATTGTACTTAAATTTTATATAGAAATGTATATATCATACATGCATGTGATCCGGTGTTGAGAATTGCTCCACCGAAGGGGTCGGCGAACCCAAATTATTAAATGCGTGGTTTCCGGTGTTGAGGGTTGCTCCACCGAAGGGGTCGGCGAACCCAGATTATATTTATATCTCTTGTAAATTTTCAGGGTCTCTAAATACAAAGGAGACTCTGCCGAAAATTTTGAAATTTCAAGAGGTAGTTAAAATCCTGACTTTCTGAAAAAATCGGGTTATTCCCTAAGACCTAAAGTCATTTAGGAAAAATTCTTAGAAAACAACTAGGAAGCATTGGGCGGGGGAGAACAATCTGGATATTCCTAAATAGTCCCATAGCATAATAAATTAAAAAAGCTGATCAGTAAATTTCTACTCATTCGTAAGGCCATGCGAATGGAGTTTGTGAGGCTTAGCTCATGTATTTTCGTTTGCTCAAGGGAGGCAAACTAAGCCCAAGGGAGGCTCTTGATTTCGTGCTTCAGATTTTTACATCTATTACGACAGTAACATCGAACAGATGATTGTTAAGCCCAAGGGAGGCTCCAGGCCGGATACTAAGCACCGTGCCGCCGAATTCACAGCCTGATCCCAGGTTAACGGGATTGTTGATGGAAAACTATTTTATGAATATTCAGGAATTGTTCTCCAAATTGCATTGCATTTTGTTCACTAAATTTGCATCTCACGGTAAAAGAAATTGCCCCTATTAAAGGAAGGCAGTTTTTTCGTTTTGCTCAAGGGAGGCAAAACTATATTGTAAGTTCAAAAGAAGCTCGGAATTTACATCTCACGATGGTAGAAATTTCCCGTTACATGAAGTAAGAATGATGTTCATATTGCTTAAGTGATTAGTACAAAGGCACTTACAAATAATTGTGAATTGTCATATTCCTAATAATTTTTTTTATAGAAAATCTTTACATGCTGATTCTTATTCCAACTTCGTTTAAACGTCTTTGACCCGAGGACTTGCTTGTCGTTTCTAAACGACCTAGTATTGTTCACTAGATTTTGTAGCAGTGTACCAAGTGAAGCCGCTATCAGGTACTGAAGGACAACCGGAGATCAAGGACGTGATGATACCATTGAAGACGTCCAAGTCGGAACAAGAATTCTCTTTCTCTACTTGTTTAAGGTATAATTGTATAAGTTATAGATGGACCCAAAATTGTACTGGGTAAAAATAGTTATGCTCATGTTCAATTAGTTAAAATGTCTTAGTTTCAGATTATTGCTGACCTAAATTTATGTAAGTTATGACCTGCTTTTACCTATGCACGAACCTTACGGGCGACAATCGCGAATATGGATACTGGCGTATTTGTATGTCGCGTAGCCTGGGGATGATGTTACGTACCCGGCTCGCCGTAATTCTGGGAAGCGGGACGTGACACGTCTTTTAGTGGTGGCCCATGCAGGTCAGCAAAGAATGGAAAATCTAGGATAAGATGCAGGTCAGACATTGCATAGAGGAAATAGGATAGGGTGCAGGTCTGACAACCCAAGGATAGGATATAGGCTAAGTTCTAGGGAAACCTATGCAAGCTAAGATAAGATGTTGGTCAAGATTTTGGGGAGACCCTATAGGCTAAGGTATAAACTTTAAAATATGTTTTAGGAAATATCCAAGAGATACCAAATAGAATTGTTTATGTTAGACTGTATTTCATAGTGTCTTTACCTAAATAAAATTTCTATAGTGAGTATCTATGATCATGTGTCGTTACCTAGGTCATGGGTAGTATAAGGATAGACATAATCATTCTAGGCCTATTAAGTCAGGGAAAATAGGACAAGTATTCTCGTCTGAGCTGGTAAAAGATCTAGAAGATTCCTTAAGAATCTTGGACTTGGTATCTCTAGTAAACCCGGAGTTTAAATATATCTTTTGAACCATTACATAGTTAGAAATAGTGAAGGGGTAAGTATAGATATAAATATATTTTGAATGATTACTGGGTAGGAAAGTACTAGCAATAACTTGTCTAGGGTTTTGCCTAATAGTTATTGTATAGAGTATTATATACATATTATATTAAGAAGCTAATTCCTTATTCCTTACTCCCTCTAGACTTCTATCGATGCCTAAGTCCCGACTCGTTCTCTTATATCTGTTGAATTTTCTGTGGTCTGGTTATTTCACAAACCCAATCTCCTTCAAAATTTTCAATTTTGTTGCTTCACTTAACATTCACTAAATGGAAATCTAGAATTGTATCCTCAATCTTTTCTTCCATTTACATCTTTTTTTGGCATCCCTATTTTAGGAATTGTCCTCTATCTAATATCCATTGCAATTTACTCTTTTGATATTTTTCCTTTCTGTGAAGTGAATGCTTTGATTGAATTTTGTGTAAATGATATTTATGTGAATGAATACTTGTTGTGTCTTGACACCTAAAATTTTCTAATGAATCGTGAAATGAGAAGTTGTTGCAGCCATTCGGACTGGCCATCCAAATTGGCGAGGCACATATTCTCGAAACATGATTCAAGAATTCAATAAAAATTTTCGGGGATCAAGACATAAATTTTCATAATGAATTTTTGAACTTGATATTTGAATTTTGATTTCATTTTACCTTGATATGGAATTTGAAAAAAGCGTTATTTAAAAGGACATATAGTGCTTTTGATAATGTAGATTTATGAGTTTATCTTATGTTATAATATTATCTATTAGTTTGATACCAAGATAAAATAACGTTGATGATATTTGGAGAACTTGAAATTAAGTATTGCTTTTGAATATATTTTGGATTACTAAGAATATCATGATCTATAAAGCTACTTCACAATCATGATTCCTACTCATTCTATGGATATCATTGGCGTGGTAGCAAAAGCTGCAGCCATGAATTTTAAAAAGTGAAATAGTATCTTTGTTGCAGCTATATGCGCAATGGCGAGACACAAGGTTACTATATCACGCCAGAAAATGAGGATAAGAAATATGATTTTGAATTTAAAGATCATACATGTTTATGGATTGAAACAACATGGTATCTGACCAATTCTATTTGGTTTTATGGAATTTCAAGAATCTTAATGATTTCTATTATTTTCAGATTGTTCTCATCTTCGTAAAGCTTTTGATAACTATATTTCAAGATATTTTGTTTAATAATTTAATAAATTACTACTTCACCTCTGTAAGGTGGGTAGAATATTTATTTTCTCCGTGATCGTTTTTGAAAAGCTTATCTTTAAATTTAAATTTCGATGACGAAATTTTTGTAAGGTGGGTAGAGTGTCATAGCTGCTTTCCAAAAAAAATTAACGTATTAATATTTTATTATATTTCCATCTAATTAAATATTTTGCTCTAAATTTTTTTTTATGATATAAACAACAATTGATGTAATAATAATAATAATAATATTTTCCTTTCTTATTTTTTTGGGATTTTTATTTTGAAACCCTAAGAAAAGAAAAAAAAAGAAAAAAAAAATTATAATAGAGAAAGAGAGAGAGGGACAGCCTCTCTCCCGAACCCTCTCTCCCTCTCTCGAAATCTCTCTCTCTCTCTCCCGAACCCTCTCCCCTCTCTCGAAATCTCTCTCTCTCCCGAACCCTCTCCCCTCTCTCGAAATCTCTCTCTCTCCCCCGAACCCTCTCTCCCTCTCTCGAAATCTCTCTCTCCCGAAACCTCTCTCCCTCTCTCGAAATCTCTCTCTCTCTCCCGAACCCTCTCCCCTCTCTCAAAATCTCTCTCTCTCTCCCGAACCCTCTCTCCCTCTCTCGAAATCTCTCTCTCCCGAACCCTCTCTAACCCTCTCTCCCTCTCTCGAAATCTCTCTCTCTCTCCCGAACCCTCTCCCCTCTCTCGAAATCTCTCTCCCGAACCCTCTCTCCCTCTCTCGAAATCTCTCTCTCTCCCGAACCCTCTCTCCCTCTCTCGGACTCTCTCCCTCTCTATATATCTCTTCCTCTCTCACTCTCATCTCCCTATCTCTCTCCA
Source organism: Iris pallida (assembly GCA_029216955.1). Lineage (NCBI taxonomy): Eukaryota > Viridiplantae > Streptophyta > Magnoliopsida > Asparagales > Iridaceae > Iris > Iris pallida. The sequence continues at coordinate 1,099,125 of JANAVB010042018.1, read as the reverse complement.
TCTCTCTCTCTCTCTCCAAACTATGCACACATACCTAAACTCCTTCCCCCCACTCCCACTTGCTGCTGCTGCCGCCGGACTTCCCGCCGCCGCCCGCCTGCCGCCTGTCGTCGGCCGCCGCCCGCCCCTCTCCGGCCACCTTTTCATCCCCCTCTTCTTCCTCCATCATCACCACCCTCCACCACTTCTTCATCCTCCTCTTCTTCTTCCTTCATTTCCATCTCCAACACCATCATCTCCATCTCCATCATCACCACTACCATCACCAAACCCTAACCCCTTAGTCTTCAAAAAAAAGGGGAAGAAAAAGAAGAAGAAGGATTGGAAGAAGAAAAAGATTGAGCAAGTGAAGGTGGAATTGGAGAAGAAGGCTCAAGCCCTAATCCCCCAATTCCAAACCCAAATCTATTTTTCCAAGGCAAGTCCTCCCTTCCTCCTTTAAATTTCCACCTTAAAATTCTTAGAACAATTTATCCATATTCTAGAACCGAAATCTTGGGATTCAATCTCAATTTTATTAGCTTAATTTCTGAATTTAGGAGTATATAGCCTTCTTGACGTAAATTTTCTTACGTCAAAATTTTTGAATGTTGCTAGTAAATGAAATTTTCTATTTTATTTTCCATTTGCTTTATCTATCATTTTGTATTTATTCTGAATGTTCAGTTAGTTGAGGCTTCAAGTCTATTTTCTTATGCATTTAAAATAAGTGATCCTCTTAAACACAATTATAATTATATGATATATATATGTGTTAAGTTTGTATGATACCATGAGTACATAAACAAAATTGCTACACACACACGACATAAATATTGCTAGAATAAGCACATATGATATGAGTTTTAGGTATTTCTAGATAGGTAAGATAGAGTCATTCATATCGCACGAATGAGGACATGCGGGTACATATGCTATTTTCTAGTATCCAACATAAATTAGTATAGTTGAAGCAAGAGGATTCATTCATTTTTTTAAATAAGAATATATATATATATATATATATATATATATATATATATATATATATATATATATATATATATAATGTGCTTATGTTGGAAAGATTTATAATAGGTTATACTTAGGAGTAATATTTGTTAATATTAGCGTAACCTAGAATTTCAAACATAAATGCCTAAAGTACAACTTAGAAAATTGTCTAGATGATTATATGAGTTATATTGGAAATTGACAAGAACAATATATATATATATATATATATATATATATATATATATATATATATATATATATATATATAAATTGTATATATTAATTGTATCCAACATTTTGAGACAAATAAGTATGCATATTGTTGTGTAAGAACAAATTTAAGTTAGGAAATTTATTAGTTTTTTAAAATCTTATATAATATGTATAGTTATGCATATTACCACAGCATATGAATGATCCCTCAATACGCATAAATTTTGAATTTAGATTTGCTTATTTATCATGTTTCTAACCAATTGTGATTTCAAGTCTAGTAGTATAAATAAGAAAAGCGATTGCGAAAGTAGTGATTTCTATGACTTGAAAGGTATGGAAGAAGCCGATTGCGGTTAAAATAGGCTTGCTTGCAGGCTAAGGTAAGAAATTGTACTTAAATTTTATATAGAAATGTATATATCATACATGCATGTGATCCGGTGTTGAGAATTGCTCCACCGAAGGGGTCGGCGAACCCAAATTATTAAATGCGTGGTTTCCGGTGTTGAGGATTGCTCCACCGAAGGGGTCGGCGAACCCAGATTATATTTATATCTCTTGTAAATTTTCAGGGTCTCTAAATACAAAGGAGACTCTGCCGAAATTTTTGAAATTTCAAGAGTTAGTTAAAATCCTGACTTTCTGAAAAAAATCGGGTTATTCCCTAAGACCTAAAGTCATTTAGGAAAAATTCTTAGAAAACAACTAGTAAGCATTGGGCGGGAGAGAACAACCTGGATATTCCTAAATAGTCCCATAGCATAATAAATTAAAAAAGCTGATCAGTAAATTTCTACTCATTCGTAAGGCCATACGAATGGAGTTTGTGAGGCTTAGCTCATGTATTTTCGTTTGCTCAAGGGAGGCAAACTAAACCCAAGGGAGGCTCTTGATTTCGTGCTTCAGATTTTTACATCTATTACGACAGTAACATCGAATAGATGATTGTTAAGCCCAAGGGAGGCTCCAGGCCGGATACTAAGCACCGTGCCGCCGAATTCACAGCCTGATTCCAGGTTAACGGGATTGTTGATGGGAAACTATTTTATGAATATTCAGGTATTGTTCTCCAAATTGCATTGCATTTTGTTCACTAAATTTGCATCTCACGGTAAAAGAAATTGCCCCTATTAAAGGAAGGCAGTTTTTCCGTTTTGCTCAAGGGAGGCAAAACTATATTGTAAGTTCAAGGGAAGCTCGGAATTTGCATCTCACGATGGTAGAAATTTCCCGTTACATGAAGTAAGAATGATGTTTATATTGCTTAAGTGATTAGTACAAAGGCACTTACAAATAATTGTGAATTGTCATATTCCTAATAAATTTTTTTTTATAGAAAATCTTTACATGCTGATTCTTATTCCAACTTCGTTTAAACGTCTTTGACCCGAGGACTTGCTTGTCGTTTCTAAACGACCTAGTATTGTTCACTAGGTTTTGTAGCAGTGTACCAAGTGAAGCCGCTATCAGGTACTGAAGGACAACCGGAGATCAAGGACGTGATGATACCATTGAAGACGTCCAAGTCGGAACAAGAATTCTCTTTCTCTACTTGTTTAAGGTATAATTATATAAGTTATAGATAGACCCAAAATTGTACTGGGTAGAAATAGTTATGCTCATGTTCAATTAGTTAGAATGTCTTAGTTTCAGATTATTACTGACCTAAATTTATGTAAGTTATGACCTGCTTTTACCTATGCACGAACCTTACGGGCGACAATCGCGAATATGGATACTGGCGTATTTGTATGTCGCGTAGCCTGAGGATGATGTTACGTACCCGGCTCGTCGTAATTCTGGGAAGTGGGGCGTGACACCCCCGCACTGAATCAATCTGATTCTGATGCGGATCTCTCTGACTCTGATGGTATGATCTCTCCACCACCTATTGCTCCCTTAAGGAGATCTTCTCGCATCAATGCGGGTAAGGCTCCTAGTCGTTTTGATGATTATGAACATGATATTGCCAACTACCTGTCTTATTCTAACATTTCATCGAATTATCGAACCTTCATTGCATCATTAGACTCTACTTCGTTGCCCAAGTGTTGACAGGAAGCAAAGAAAGATCCAAGGTAGAAAGCTGCAATGATTGAAGAACTTGGGACACTGGAGAAAAATAAGACGTGGAAGCTGGTTCCATTACCCAAAGAGAAGAAAACTGTGGGATGCAAATGGGTGTACACAGTAAAGGAGACGTCAGAAGGAAAAGTGGAACGATACACGGCAAGGTTGGTTGCAAAAGGATACACACAATCATATGGCATCGACTATGATGAGACGTTTGCTCCAGTAGCGAAAATGAGCACCGTAAGAACTCTGGTCTCCATTGCAGCAAACTATGGGTGGAAGCTATACCAGTTAGATGTGAAGAATGCCTTTCTCCATGGGGACCTACAAGAAGAAGTATACATGGAACTCCCGCCAGGGTGCTACGCTACAGAATCAGACGGAGGGACGTCACATAGAAAAGTGTGCAAACTAAAGAAGTCGCTATATGGACTCAAGCAATCTCCTCGAGCCTGGTTTGACAGATTCAGAAAGGCTGTTACAGGCATGGGATACCATCAAGCAAATGCAGATCATACGGTCCTTCTTCAGCATGCAAGAGGCCACATCACTATACTTGCTGTATACGTGGATGATATAGTAATCACAGGTAATGATGAAGTCGAGATCGCTAAGCTGAAGTCAAAACTCGCGAAGGGGTTTGAGTTGAAGGATTTAGGAGCGATGAGATACTTTCTAGGTATCGAGGTGTGTGAAGGCGAACAAGGAATTGTTCTCTCACAGAGAAAATACGCACTAGATCTGCTGAAGTAGACAGGAATGCTGGAATGCAAAGCAGCAGTCACTCCAATTGACCAGAAGTGCAAGTTGGGAGCAGAAGCAGGAGAGCTAGTTGATCGTGAAAGATATCAACGACTTGTAGGGAGATTGATTTATCTGGGGTACACTCGCCCTGATATCTCATTTGCGGTGAGTGTAGTAAGTCGCTACATGCATGATCCAAGAACGGGTCATATGGATGCAGTGTTTCAGATCTTGAGATATCTGAAAGGGACGCCGGAGAAAGGGCTATGATTCAAGAAGAATGGATGTATAGAAGTTGAGGGATACTGCGATGCAGACTGGGCGAGCTGCATAGACGATAGAAGGTCTACCACGGGATATTGTGTCTTTGTAGGAGGAAACTTGGTCTCATGGAGAAGCAAGAAACAGTCAGTGGTAGCACGGTCTACAGCTGAAGCAGAATACAGAGCAATGGCTTTAGGAGTGTCGGAGTTGCTGTGGGTAAAAGCGTTGCTGACAGAGTTGAAACTGGACAAGGGAGCACCGTTACGTCTTCTGAGCGATAATCAAGCTGCAATAAGTATAGCTAACAATCCAGTTCAGCACTACACAACGAAGCACATCGAGATCGATCGATTCTTCATCAAAGAGAAGCTGGAACAAGGGATACTGAAGATTGATCATGTTCGCTCAGAAGAACAAGTGGCAGACTGTCTGACTAAGGGCCTTAGTTCATTAAGTCTGTCGAAGCTATGTAACAAGATGGGAATGATTAATATCTATCGCCCATCTTGAGGGGGAGTATTGAGAACTAATAAGGGACTTAGTCCCACATTGGAAAATGTACTATGAAGAGGAGCTAGACTCCCTATAAGTAGTGGAGTAGCCAATCAATAAAATATACAACAATTATTCTCTACAACTTCTATATAGTTTACCTTAGCTTTGGAATCAGATCTAGCTATGGACTCTAACCTAATCTGTTTTCTGTTCTAAGTCTCTTTAAAACTTGAGAATAAGATTCCAAACGGCTGCAAAAATTTATTTACTCAATAAAGATGGTTTAAGCTGAAATTAACAATTTAAATAATTTTAGTAATCTACCTTTAAAATTTTAGTTTTTCAAGTTTTGATAAGGTTGGGTTAGCTGTATGGGCCGGATCCCAGCAAGCGGAGGTTCACTAGGAACACTTAAGTACCGGTCGCTTAGACGAAATATTATTTCTAAAATAAGCAATTTGTGTAACAAAGTTAACGGTAGAAAATTAATGGCTAATATATTGTTGATATAGGTAGGCAAAATTTGACACAAATATTCGTATACACGTATTTGTATGTTAACGATAATTAAATTAAAAAGAAAGATGTTAACAAGGAGCAATATATATTGGACTAGCAATTTTCAATGGAATGCTTCAGGGCTAAATGAGATTGACAATATGTATTGCCAATATAATAAATTGTGATATTGAAATAAATGGCAATGTGAATAACAATAATTATAAATGGTAATTTATCACCATGCCAATGAAGCAATATTTAACAGTAAATATCGATAGTTAACAATTGCAAATATAGGCAATTATAAGGCAATTTTGCTAAGAAACTTTTGTAAGCAAGTTATTAAGTATCAACAAACTTTGGTAAGATAATTTATTTAAAGAAGCAAGCAAACAACTTGCAGTATACGAAAATGTAGGCTATTCAGAACTCAATTTGTAAGCAAGCAAAGAACTCAATTTTCTTGCAAGCAAACAAGCAACTTGTAAGCAAGCAAACAACTTGTAAGCAAGCAAAGCACTCAATTTTATAGGCTAATATATTCAGAAGCAATCAAACAACTGTGTATGTAACAGTAGGCTAATAATTATATATATGAAATATATAGTGATGACAAATATAACAGCAAGCAATTCGTTGTGTTCCGTTTGACCTATCCGATAATAGATACAAGAACAAGTGTGCGACCATTGACCTATTTGATCCGTGAAAGATGTAGCAGCAAGCAAAATTGTAAGCAAAAAAAAAAAGTATTCCGTTTATAGGTGAAGTGAATATGACAGCAAGCAAAAATTGTTATTGGTGAAGTGAATATAACAGCAAGTATTTGTAATAGTAATAATTGTATAAGACGAATAACTCTTAGATTGTTGGAATTTTTTCACACTTCGTTTAAAAATCTGCAAATAAAATAAAATATGTAAATGTTACCGGCCTCCGGGGAAGTCGCACACGTAGCACTGCCCTAAGAGTTAGTCCGGGTCTATGTGCAGAGTGTATCCGAACGCTCCTAGTGGTAAAATCTCCACTCCACCAGAATCTCGTTGTCGCACACGACGTAGAGAGAGTGACCTACGATTTAGCTCTGCCCAGAGTGAAAAAGAGGACGAACAGAATGATTCGGAAAGACGAGAATTTGGAATAGAGTTTTTGTATAGGAGAGTTTTTGTATTTTGGAAGAATGAGAAGGACCTCAATATATAGGATGTTGTGTACGTAAAGAAAATAAAGGGTATTAAAATGGACGTTACAAACATTACATATAAAACAAATGTTAAACACATGGTTCATTGAACCTGGACAGAATTAATGAGTCCGAACGTTACAAAATTAACGGGTGTAACGATCAGAAATTTAATTGAGAAGCAAAAAGGTTTTTTAGGGTCTCAGCCTGAACCCGAAGTGAAAATCGAATCAGCATTCGGCGCCCGCAGATGTGGACACATACCGCACCCGGTACGCACGCCGAACCGAACCGAACGGCGGCGCGGCACGCGCGTGTGGCCCATGGGGCTCCCACACAATAGTTCAATGAAGCAAAGGAGGGTGAATGTATATGAGCACTATTTGTTGTTAACTCTCATCCGATGTAGGACTAAAGACATGGAACTTGGACTTTTGCTTCTATGTGTGATAACAAACACACATAGAGCTAACATTCGGCTCACTCAATAATTTCTCGTATCAGAGACACACTATATATATATATATATATATATATATATATATATATATATATATATATATATATATATATATATATATAAGGGGTCTTCAAAATGACTTCAAATTAAGCCATCTAAGTCGTGTGTATATCATCGACCATTTCATTTAAAGACAATTACGGAAGAATATAATTTTAAACTTTCTCTCTCTCTTTTTGTGCATAACCAAATACCCCTTTTGTAAGCCCCTGAATTTAGGACTTATTTTTTTAATTTTATAAATCAATTATTGCAATAGATATTATTATTTGATTAAATGCTCTTTACCGTGCCTTTGACTTCTGGAGCATCAGGGATGCCAGTCTCTGGAAACTTCCTTCTTGAAGTTTGTAATAGACGAGATGTCACGCCCCAGAACCAGAATACTGAAGAACGGGGACGTGCACAGCCAGCTACGTATAACGGAACGGCAACCATCCCGCTATACGGTCACGGCTGTCTAGCTATGTGAGGGTACGCTACAAACCATCAGTCTCTTAGGGTCAAATCAAGCCATTGTCTCAATCTCAACAAGTAATGATAGTAACAAGATATCAGACCACCAAATATACAATTGTAAGGCGTCCCAAACATTACATATCTAGGTGATCATGAAGCTAGTCGTACAAAATGTAAGGACTAGCAAGAGTTAAGTCATACATGATCAACCTCGAGTTGCCAATCATGATTACAGCCCGTAGGCAGATAGAAAGTAAAGTGCATCGAGCTAACAAGTGCTCGTCGGCTAAACGCCTCAAAAGAATATCAGTTAACAATACAGTGGGAGAAACAAAAAGAGAAAACCCACTCGTTGCCCGGGTTCCGTCTAGTGTTCACCATCGGGCTGGAAAGCAGGTAGATCCTTTGCTGCTGCTCCGGTATCTGGCCATACAAAACCAGCTGGGTCAGACCCCAGAAAGAGCAAGTGCCACAAAGGAGGCCACGAAATAAGAACAAAGCCAGCAATCAGCACAATAATATAATTACATAATAAGAGACAGTAATTTAAGAAAAGGGCATGATAGTTAGATATAAAAGACAAATCTTGTACAGAATCGATAAAAGACAGAACATATGGAAAGGCATGACAGGATGATATACGATGAGATGACCATGGGACTATTCAGATAGCCAGGTTACAACCCGTAAACCAAATAAGGACCGGGATTGTAACCCTTTGTCTGAACGGAACTTGGTTTCTCCCACCATTTATCGGCAAGATAAAATACGTAAATTCAAGACTTGCAATTAAACATGATTAAGGTAAAGCACGAGTAATCATGTCATGTCATGACCTTGCACAGGATCAGGACAGGACAAGAGGGACTAGACTCCATCCAATCAATCACGGCCAAGCAAGTACTACGGCTTACTACTTTAACTAACTAGGGTTATCACAGGCCTGATTACTAACAAGATGCAATAAAAATTCCAAGTCCGGTTACCTGTTTGTTACTACCTGAATGCTCCCAGCAAGAAAAGGAAAAGATAGCATGATATAGCAGACACACTGTAGTAAGATACATGTGTCCTAAGGTACCACGCTCGACGGCGGGCTGGAAGTGCGCTCATCTCGACGGATAGCAACAAATCCCATGTATATATATATAAGGCCGGGACCAAAGGGGCAACAGGTAACTGGGAAATTCTTCATGAACTAATTGATCAATCTAGTCATTAACCTAGCCAGATTCAGTATGAATCCCTGACCGTGGGAACCAGGAAGTCACGTCCTAGACATGATGCAAGACAATACGAGTGGATTGCACAAGCAAGCAGGAACACCCACGGTGTCAAGACAGGTCAAGCTAAGTTATCAAGTCATGTCAAGTCAGGAGTGCGCCGCCACGGGCCACTATCAAGTTATCAAGATAATTCATGTCAGGGTACTTGTCAGGAGTGCGCCACGACGGGCCACTATCAAGTCAGGTTGGTCATGTCAGGAGTGCATCATTACGGGTCACTGTCGTGTTATGCTAGTTCTTGTCATACCGTGCCATGTACAATAGTCATTCCAACATATTAAGTAAAATCAAGTTCATGACAAAAGGCGTAAGGATATAAAATGGGCGTAAAATATCTAATAAAATACTAATATAAATAGGACTATAGAAGAGCCAAGATCAAGAAATAACAAATTCATCATAGACAAGTAGGTTGTGCAGGGTATGTACTGCGCAGGGTGCCAAGTGCGCAGGGTGAGCTGCGCAGGGTACCAACTGCGCAGGAGTCAAAGGGCACAGCGTTAAAGGGGCACAGGGGATGTACTGCACAATGGGTCATTGCGTATGGACCAAGGGTACAGGGGCTGCCTTGCGCACTGATTGGATTGTGCAAGGGAGGATTGCGCAAGGGTAAACTGCGCAGAGGTAGACTGCGCAGAGTATGGACTGCGCAAGATCAGGTTACGCAGGAATGGATGGCGCAGGGTCAGATTGCGCATGAGATGGATTGCGCAGAAGTGGACTGCGCAGGAGCAGATTGCGCATGAGCAGACTGTGCATGGGCAGACTGCGCATGAATCCATGCGCAGTCGGTTTGAGCGCAGTTCGCCAAGGGGCAAGCTGCGCGGTCGGCGCTGCACTAAAGAGCGCTGGCCGAGGGGGATGCGCAATCCAGCACTGCGCTAAAGAGCGCAGGCTGCAGGCTGCTACTCCAGGCCGAGAAGAACACCAAGAACACCAAAAATTCAAATTTTCATATCTTTGTCAAATCAAAGCCAAATCTAGATTTTCAAAGTTCTAACTTGAGTAAAATTGAATTCTCTTCCACATGGAAGCATCAAAACCCACAAAAATCCAACCAAAATATATCAAAACTATGTAAATCCGAAAATAGTTAAAACCTAGATCTAGAACAATGGAAACTCCAAATCACAAAATGTCAAGTTCTAATGTTGATCTCCATGGCCTAATCTAGCTAATGGACAAATAAAAAATGGTTCTCATGTGGTGGTAAGGTGCACTTGCCTAATGGGTTGGAGAGTTGTGTGGAGGAAGAAGAAGAAGAATTAATGGAGAAAAATAATGAGGAGAAAGAGTGTTAGGTAGGGATTTTAATGGGGGAGGATAAGTTGTGTTGAGGGTGGAGGTTAGCTAAGATGGTCCAATGCATAATAAACCAAACCAATTCCTTCTCCTATCCAAATAAAACCAAGCTCCATTAATCAGAATTAATTCAGGAATGATAAATGACAATTAAACTACAATGCTAAGTATGAAATATACCACAACTTAACTGGTCAAGAAAATGAAAAAATACTGGTCAAAATACGATCACGTATAAAATACGTATCACGAATTTCGGGGCACTACACGAGATTATCTTCATGTTGATATATCGTGTCCCACTCGAACTCGTTTCCTTGTGCTCTTTTTGTATCGCGCAACTTCGGGTCAACTTAGACCAATTAATCGTTGAATAATTATTTCCACTTTTATCTTTGATCATCGTTTGCACGTTACGTTGACTTTTAATTTAGGAGCACCAGACTAGTCTTTTTCTTGAAACCAACTTGTCATGCCTGATCTACTCGAGACGCTCTTCACCCATGACCTTCATGTCCCACTCAGACACTCCATTTTATGCTCCATTTTCTTCGCACAACTTTCGGTTCAATTTAGGCCAATTAATTACCTACCGTGAAACCTGATTTAATTTCCAATTTAATCTCGGGACCCGACATCGACCCAACCTAGTCGATCCCAAATAGGGACATGGCCCACACGAAGCCTACTACCCGCCTGACACTTGTGTCTCATTTATTTGAGCCCCCGCATGCTACTTATTTGTCCATAATTTTAAATACCCATTTTAATTCAATTATTGCCTCCTGTCCGATTTTGACCCGACCCGGCTCGACCGGACCCGAGCCCAAGCTCCATATTGTTCTTTCATGACTGTCCAAATATCCCACATAATTTTTCTATTTTTCCTATTTTAAAAATATCTATTCCCTCTCTCACTAAAATATCTCTCTTAAATATCTTTTATATATATATATATATATATATATATATATATATATATACATCTCTCTCTCTCATCACTCACACCTCACCCCTCTCTCCATCACACACAAACCCCCCATACCCGTACAGGACAACACCCCCTTTATTCTATAATATCACATTCTCTCTCTCCCTCTCTCATTAATAATACTTACACCTACACACACACACACTTATTTCTCTCTCTCTTCTCTAACTCACACACACACCACACCATTTCCCCCATGTTGGCCGACTTCCACTCCCCCATGGCCAGCCGAGCCCAGCCCCTGGCCGACGGCCAAGCACCACCAGCCACCTCCCTAGGCCGAGACTCCCCACTCTCCTCCTTCTCCATCTTCTTCTTCATCACCTCCCACCTTCATCATCATCATCATCATCATCATCATCAACCTCCACCACCGCAACGGCCGACCACCACCCCCGACCGCTGCCGTGCCTCCGCCGTCGTCGAGCCTGCGCCGCTCGCCGCCCCCGCACGGCCACAGCAGCAGCATCTACTGCAACACTGGCAGCAGCAGCGGCAGCAACATGCCGCGCGCGCACAGCGGCCACGGCGCCGCCGCGGCCGTCGCTGTCACCAGTGAGCCCCCCCGGGCTGCGCATGGGCCGGGCGCACACCCCCGCACCCTCCCGTGGCGGCCAACGTCCTCCGGGACGCGCCGTCTAGACGATTTCAGCGTTTTCTCGAAATTCCGTCGACGCGCGCGCGGACGAAATTCAGAATTCGCGTTTCGGGACAGCAACTTCGCGCACATTTTCCGGAAAATCCGACCGTTGGATCGGCAATTTCTTCGCTCCGTCTCAATCTCGGTATATACCCCTTCATCCCTCTCAAATTTCACCCGTAATTTTATCGTTTGATACATCAAAACCGGCCACCAAGTTGACGTTTTAATTTGAACTGTTATTGGACAGTTTTGTGGAGCCAACTTCGTGGGTTCGTATCTTCGTCATCGCAGCTCCGGTTGGCGTGCTACCAGTTCCGGTGCACAGCTGGTATAACCCTCTTCCTGCCCCCTTTAGATTTTATTTCAGTTTGAGCTTGTTAGGTCAGTCGAATTCGACGCCAAAGTTGGCCGTTCGAATTCTTAGTATTGCACTTGTAAAATTCTATTTTTGAACCCGGGACTCCGGATTCAAATTCTGACACCACCAGTAGACTCGTGGCATCGTTCTAGCATGTTTTCATATAAAGTTTGCTTGATTTGGAGAACGTGGGCCCTGGCACGCATTTCGGTGCAAAGCGGGTCCCACTTTTTGAGTCAACGGGTCATTTTGAGATCGGCCCATCGGAATCCAATTCCGGATATACCGTTGAGTTCGTATCGTCATTCTGAACTCGTTGACATATAATTTGCTGAGTTTTGAGAAAATTAGCTCCGACACGCTTTTTCGTGCAAATCGGAATTTCAATGTCCTGGTCAACGGACCAAATTGATATCGGGTCAACGGAATCCAATTCTGGATATACCGTTGGGATCGTATCGTCATTTTGGATTCGTGAACATATAATTTGTTAGGTTTGGTAGACTAGAATTCTTGCACGTTTTTCGGTGCAAAGCGGATCCGACACGGACACCGTTTTAACCCGAAATTACCTTTTTGTCCCTGTATCCAAATTGGACTTATGGACAGGCTATTCTAGCTGATTTGACCATTCTGGACACGTTGGTGATGTTAGTTTCATCATCCGACAACATCTGTAGGTTTTCACCCTATTATTATAATCTTTCTCCTTTTGTGGTATTTGAGATCCATCGATTCCAGTGATTTCACAACTACTGAAATTGAATGTGTTGACCCTGTAGATGTTTGTAGAGACTAGCTTTGACCCAGTTTGACCATGGTTGACTACTTTGACTGAACGTCGAAGTAGAGTCAACATTTGACCTAGGTTAGACTAGTTTTGACCATGGTTGACCACAGTTGACTATTTTGACCAAAAGTCAACCGGAAGTCAACCGTAGCCTAAAATTGATTTGAACTGGACCAGAGTTGACCAGTTGACCCAAAGTCAACTGTTAGTCAACGTTAGTCAAGTTTGACCTAGAGTTGACCAGTTGACCAGTTGACCAAAAGTCAACTGTAAGTCGACCATTGACTTAGATTGACCTAGTTTGATTTGCTTTGACTTGTCTTGACCTAGTTTGACTTAGTATGACTTGATTTTACTTCCAAACCCTTATATTGATACAGTATTCCACCTATAGGTCCTCGAGGCACTGTTCTTGGACCAGTTGACATATTCCACCAGATCACAGGCGAGTACATTCTCTGATAATATTTCTGTTTTATGATATCGTCTATGTTTCTTGTATTTAGTGTAGATATCCTTGTTCTCTTGACACATTGTTCACACGGATTGGTATTTCTCTGGATTCCGTCATGAGATGTTATTCTTCGCTTTCCTTGGTATATCATGTGCAAGCCTTTCTTGTTCCTTGTGCATTGTATAGACACGATTCCTGCGAAGGCTAGCTACCCTCGTGGAGAATCGCGTGTCATGATGTGTCATGGTTGGATCCACTATACTAGTCGGGGACGGGTAGTATTAGTGTAAATGTGTGATCATTATCCGCCTTGTTTATTCTTGTAGACCTTGAATGCTACCAATCCTACACTCCACGTAGGATTGGCTGATCAGTAGACCTTGTGCAGACCCAAGCCGACCATATATTGTAGCTAGTACTCACACACCTAGATATATGATTCTTGATTCTTGTACATGCCATGATCAGTTTACTTGCCTTGTTCTAGCTCTAGATTTACAGCTTACCTTGCCATGATACTCACATGTACATTTCATAATTTCTTGTATATTCTCTTTATTTACTGCTACATGTTCAATATCGTATAATTAGAACTGTTATTTGAGATTTGTGCTCGTTCCATCCTGACTGGATATGTTGACAAAATTTTAGGAGTAGTTGTGCCCTCAGTATTGGACTTCATGATGTTGCTAGCTGAGGTGGATCTCACTATTCATCTATGTGAGTTGTTTGGTAGTTATCGTTAGTTAATCTTGTTGTTTCTTCTTTATTCCTGTCTTATGATCATTATAGATTCTAGTTGTTCTATTGATATTATAATTATTTCTTGTCTTATCTTCCTTAGTTTTCGTGATGTGACATGAGTACATTTCATAGTTATGGATCTTAGATGTTGTAGTTAGTATAGTATACTTGACAGCGTTCTACCGCCGATACCGCGGCGTAGGCTGGGCGTGGCCCACGTAGTCGTACCCGTATATCCGGGTGCGGGTCGTGGCACGTTTTTAGTGGTGGCCCTTACAGGTCAGTCTTTACAATTAATGCGAAGTCGTGGTAGTACTTGAGCTTATCTGTACTACTACGAGCCTGCCCTAGGATTTAGATTGAGTCATGGAATATTTTAGGATTTTGGTACTCTGTCACATATTAGGAACTCTTGGTAGATTCCAGGGATGACCCCTGGGAATCTTATTACGAACTTTTCGAAACTTTTCCCATTTGTTCCTGTCCATCCTGATTTCTGAAATATTTGTCCGTATCAAACTTTATTCTTTCTTGGAATGAGTTTGCGGACCCCAGAGGAAGGTATAAGTTGAACTTATATATCTTCTAGGTTGAGACGGGAATATGATTTGCCAGTCTCATATCAGGTTGAGATTGTTTTAGATTATATTCCAATGATTTCCTTTATCTTGACCTAGATCGTACCTTTGGGACTTCTCCTGAAAACTTTTCCTAAATCCTGTCTCGAAATCTGTTCTGTTAGTTTTCATTACTTATCCTTGATTCGTCGTTGAATTTTGAATCTTGATGTTCGTTCGTTGTTGACTTTAACTTTGTATCTAAGATCAGTTTTTATGAATAGAGTTAAGATATTCTGATAAACACATTCGATGAGAACAATAAATGTCTACTTTATTTATGGAGTTTAGAATTTATTGCAGTCATACTAGCTAGCACGACAGGGACGTGGAGCCTGATGTTGGTTATACTATCCTAGTTATGGAATTTGGATTTTCTTGCAGCCATACCGGTTGGCGTGGTAAGAATTCCAGATGACATGATTTAGGGTGTATACCTTAGTTATGGTCTCCATCGTTATTGCTGCTATGCTTACTGGCGTGGCAAAAATTCTGGCAACATGATTTCGGGAAGACGTATATGGTTATCAGATTATATTTTAAATCGGATCACTTTGTTATGACCGGATAAGCAAGAACAAATTCGTATCATCATTTTTTCGTCTTGGTCAACTCTGTCTATCTACAGCTTAATTAGGATTTTCTCAACATGATTGTTGTGTTCCATCTTCCTATGATTTGACTAAACTCTTCTTCGCTAACCACTTGGGTACTTCTTCTTGTCCTTCCCGATAATTGTTGAAGGTGCCTCATGGGTTGATTCAGGGAAGGTTCGAAAGGTAATTTATCCTTGTATTACGGAATCGGGAGTTTGCATCCAGAGAAATACTGGCGAGGCATGACTTCGGATAACGGCATCATAGTTAAATATGTTTCTCGAATTCTACTTGGACCACTCCCTAAGCATTTTGACTAACATCTCCTTTATTTTACAAGAATTGTTTGAAATTATTTCACGGATATTAGCCAAGTTAAGTTCAGGAACCTATATTATCTGGCGTGGCAGCTGTGCACTGCAGCCATCCGTCGTATTATGGAACAAGGAAGTTAATCGCAGCTAGATGCACACTAGCGCGATAGTAACTTCATGTGACATAATTACGGAGGTATATAGTTCTTGAGTTTTACTTCGACTACGTCCTATGTATTTCGTTTGGCCTCGTACTATTCTTGGAAATATTTCGATAATCTCTCCTGTCTTGCTTGACCCTTACCTTGTCTGAATATTAATATGGATTGCTAGACCCCGTCTTAGGCCCTGTTACCTTCTATTTTGATGATTGGATAGCCAGACCTAGTTAACAGATTCTGTAGTATAACTATAATATGCTATTATGTGTGATTGTGATGAGTATATTTTATTGGGGATTCATTGGGTTAAGCTTAGGGGCTGTTTGGTACGAGGGGAGTGAGCTGCAACTGCTAGCTTTTGCTGCAACTGTCCTGTTTTCAATAGAGTTTCATTGTTTGGTTCCCCGTTAAATTTGTGCAGTAAGTGACTATATTCTGACACATTTCAGAATATGTCTCCCCATTTCTCTACTTTTCACTCCCCTCTCACTTGCAGCCCAAAAGAAGGGGAAGCGAGATGCAAGTAAGGCGAGGTGGAGAGAGAAAAAAGAAACACTAGAAGCTTGTTGGATCTGGCGAATGGTCACCAGCTCCAGTCGTCGAGGAGGTTCACGAGCCGGTCGTGGTCGTAAAAATCCCAGAGGCTCGCCGGAAGAGTAGGAGGTGGCGGTGGTGGAGAGGTAGCGGTGGGGTGGGGAGAGGTGGTGGTAGGAAGAGTAGGAGGTGGCGACGGTGGTGGTGGTGGTGGTGGGAAGAGTAGGAGGTGGCGGTGGTGGTGGTAGGAGGTGGCGGTGGGAAGAGCAGGAGGTGGCGGTGGTGGTGGTAGTGGTGGTGGGAGCAAGAAGAAGAAGAAGAAAAGTAGAAGAAGAACGAAACAAGAAGAAGAAGAAGAATCCCAAAAACAAACCTGTGAAGAAAAAAGAGAGCAGAGCATCCATGGCTTCCCAAATGGAAGACCTGAGAATTTTTTTAAATTTAAATATCTGTTTGGGGTCCGGATCATCCAATTAATTAGTTTAGTTATGATAATTAATTAATTTAATAATAATAATAATAATAACTATTCCTATTTTTACTAGTAATAATAATAGTAACAATAGTAATAATTAATAGTGGTAATTTATAATACATTTATATTCTAATATTTTGATTTAAATGAGAAATATTTAGGTTTAAATAATTGGGGGTAAGCATACTTACGTTTACCATCCAACCTCAACATCCACTTTCAACAACCATCCAAACAATCAAACTCATTTTTCTCCACTTTCAACAACCATCCAAACAACGAACTCATTTTTCTTCCACTTTTACCAGACAAAAAGTACTACATCCAAACACATTTTGGAAAGTGCCACTTGCTGCAAGTGTACTGAAACTCAACTTGATGTAAGTGGCACTTTCACACTTTCGGAGACCTACCACGAACCAAACAGCCCCTTATAGGACAGATATGACTGACTGACTATAGTGGACTTAGAAACCATTAAGAATGATTAGTTTGATAGTATAGATTGGTTTTAAGGTATCTAAGAAGGAGTAATGAAATCTTATATTTAGTGACTACGGATTTAGGACTAGAATCTTGTGCTTAGATTTGAGGGTTTATATTTAGGAGTTCTTGAGTAAAAGGGAGAAGGCTCAACGCCCAGAATAGGTTTTGAATGTATAATTTCATGGAGCTTGTGATTAGTAGGATAAAGATACTTAGGACGGGATAAGGAAACAAACAAATTGCTATTGAGATTGGAATTTTGGTTGATGGCCAATCATTGTTGATATATACGTATCTCGAGGATGACCTATATTTTAGAGTATATGTAAAGGTTTTTATTGATATGAAGATTCTAAGGGGTGAATAGACATAGTTTTTATGGAAGAAGCTTGATGAACCTGAACCAAAATACCAGTAGAGAGAAAACAGCATAGGTGATCACAATGGTAGCAGATTGAGTACAGTACCCATAGCAGTTGCATGTTTTAGCTTGACCTATAGGATGATTTTACTTTCGAGGACGAAATTTTTATAAGGTGGGTAGGATTGTAAGCCCCTGAATTTAGGGCTTATTTTTTTAATTTTATAAATCAATTATTGCAATAGATATTATTATTTGATTATTATTTGATTAAATGTTCTTTACCGTGCCTTTGACTTCTGAAGCATCAGGTATGTCAGTCTCTGGAAACTTCCTTCTTGAAGTTTGCAATAGACGAGATTATCTTCATGTTGATATATCGTGTCCCACTCGAACTCGTTCCCTTGTGCTCTTTTTGTAACGCGCAACTTCGGGTCAACTTAGACCAATTAATCGTTGAATAATTATTCCCACTTTTATCTTTGATCATCGTTTGCACGTTATCGTGACTTTTAATTTAGGAGCACCAGACTAGTCTTTTTCTTGAAACCAACTTGTCATGCCTGATCTACTCGAGACGCTCTTCACCCATGACCTTCATGTCCCACTCAGATACTCCATTTTGTGCTCCATTTCCTTCGCACAACTTTCGGTTCAATTTAGGCCAATTAATTATCTACCGTGAAACCTGATTTAATTTCTAATTTAATCTCGGGACCCGACATCGACCCAACCTAGTCGACCCCAAATAGGGACATGGCCCACACGAAGCCTACTACCCGCCTGACACTTGTGTCCCATTTATTTGAGCCCCCGCATGCTACTTATTTGCCCATGATTTTAAATACCCATTTTAATTCAATTATTGCCTCCTGTCCGATTTTGACCCGACCCGGCTCGACCGGACCCGAGCCCAAGCTCCATATTGTTCTTTCATGACTGCCCAAATACCCCACATAATTTTCCTATTTTTTCTATTTTAAAAATATCTATTCCCTCTCTCTCACTAAAATATCTCTCTTAAATATCTTATATATATATATATATATATATATATATATATATATATACATCTCTCTCTCTCATCACTCACACCTCACCCCTCTCTCCATCACACACAAACCCCCCTACCCGTACAGGACAGCACCCCCTCTCTTCTATAATATCACATTCTCTCTCCCTCTCTCATTAATAATACTTACACCCACACACACACACTTATTTCTCTCTCCTCTCTAACTCACACACACACCACACCATTTCCCCCATGTTGGCCGACTTCCACTCCCCCAAGGCCAGTCGAGCCCAGCCCCTGGCCGACGGCCAAGCACCACCAGCCACCTCCCTAGGCCGAGACTCCCCACTCTCCTCCTTCTCCATCTTCTTCTTCATCACCTCCCACCTTCATCATCATCATCATCATCATCATCATCAACCTCCACCACCGCAACGGCCGACCACCACCCCCGACCGCTGCCGTGCCTCCGCCGCCGTTGAGCCTGCGCCGTTCGCCACCGCCGCGCCCCCGCGCGGCCACAGCAGCAGCAGCTACTGCAACACTGGCAGCAGCACCGGCAGCAACATGCTGCGCGCGTACAGCGGCCACGGCGTCGCCGCGGCCGTCGCCGTCACCGGCGAGCCCCCCCCGGACTGCGCATGGGCCGGGCGCACACCCCCGCACCCTCCCGTGGCGGCCAACGTCCTCCGGGACGCGCCGTCTAGACGATTTCAGCGTTTTCTCGAAATTCCGTCGACGCGCGCGCGGACGAAATTCAGAATTCGCGTTTCGGGACAGCAACTTCGCGCACGTTTTTCGGGAAATCCAACCGTTGGATCGGCAATTTCTTCGCTCCGTCTCAATCTCGGTATATACCCCTTCATCCCTCTCAAATTTCACCCGTTAATTTTATCGTTTGATACATCAAAACCGGCCACCAAGTTGACGTTTTAATTTGAACTGCTTTTGGACAATTTTATGGAGCCAACTTCGCAGGTTCGTATCTTCGTCGTCGCAGCTCCGGTTGGCGCGCTACCAGTTCCGGTGCACAGCTAGTATAACCCTCTTCCTGCCCCCTTTAGATTTCATTTCAGTTTGAGCTTGTTAGGTCGGTCGAATTCGATGTCAAAGTTGGCCGTTCGAATTCTTAGTGTTGCACTTGTAAAATTCTATTTTTGAACCCGGGACTCCGGATTCAAATTCTGACACCATCAGTAGACTCGTGGCGTCGTTCTGGCATGTTTTCATATAAAGTTTGCTTGATTTGGAGAACGTGGACCCTGGCACGCATTTCGGTGCAAAGCGGGTCCCACTTTCTGAGTCAACGGGTCACTTTGAGATCGGCCCATCGGAATCCAATTCCGGATATACCTTTGAGTTCGTATCGTCATTCTGGACTCGTTGACATATAATTTGCTGAGTTTTGAGGACATTAGCTTCGACACGCTTTTCCGTGCAAATCGGAATTTCAATGTCCTGGTCAACGGACCAAATTGATATTGGGTCAACGGAATCCAATTCTGGATATACCGTTGGGATCGTATCGTCATTCTGGATTCGTGGACATATAATTTGTTAGGTTTGGTAGACTAGAATTCTTGCACGTTTTTCGGTACAAAGCGGGTCCGACACGGACACCGTTTTAACCCGAAATTACCTTTTTGTCCCTGTATCCAAATTGGACTTATGGACAGGCTATTTTAGCTGATTTGACCATTCTGGACACGTTGGTGATGTTAGTTTCATCATCCGACAACATCTGTAGGTTTTCACCCTATTATTATAATCTTTCTCCTTTTATGGTATTTGAGATCCATCGATTCCTGTGATTTCACAACCACTGAAATTGAATGTGTTGACCCTGTAGATGTTTGTAGAGACTAGCTTTGACCCAGTTTGACCATGGTTGACTACTTTGACTGAACGTCGAAGTAGAGTCAATATTTGACCTAGGTTAGACTAGTTTTGACCTTGGTTGACCACAGTTGACTATTTTGACCAAAAGTCAACCGAAAGTCAACCGTAGCCTAAAATTGATTTGAACTGGACCAGAGTTGACCAGTTGACCCAAAGTCAACTGTTAGTCAACGTTAGTCAAGTTTGACCTAGAGTTGACCAGTTGACCAAAAGTCAACTGTAAGTCGACCATTGACTTAGATTGACCTAGTTTGATTTGCTTTGACTTGTCTTGACCTAGTTTGACTTAGTATGACTTGATTTTACTTCCAAACCCTTATATTGATACAGTATTCCACCTATAGGTCCTCGAGGCACTATTCTTGTACCAGTTGACATATTCCACCAGATCACAGGCGAGTACATTCTCTGATAATATTTCTGTTTTATGATATCGTCTATGTTTCTTGTATTTAGTGTAGATATCATTGTTCTCTTGACACATTGTTCACACGGATTGATATTTCTCTGGATCCCGTCATGAGATGTTATTCCTCGCTTTCCTTGGTATATCTTGTGCAAGCCTTTCTTGTTCCTTGTGTATTATATAGACACGATTCCTGCGAAGGCTAGCTACCCTCCCGGAGAATCGCGTGTCATGATGTGTCATGGTTGGATCCACTATACTAGTCGGGGACGGAGAGTATTAGTGTAGATGTGTGGTCATTATCTGCCTTGTTTATTCTTGTAGACCTTGAATGCTACCAATCCTACACTCCACGTAGGATTGGCTGATTAGTAGACCTTGTGCAGA
>JANAVB010042018.1:1037855-1072855 GCA_029216955.1 Iris pallida | reverse complement strand
CGAGATAAACTTCTATCTCCGTGACACATCCCATATCCGTACCTAGGATCAGCATGTCGTCCACGTACAGATAAACGATTACACCTCTTCCATCAGTGAACTTTGTGCAAACACACTTGTCCGTCTCGCTGACCCTATAGCCATTTGACCTTATAACCTTGTCAAACTTCTCATGCCACATCTTGGGAGCCTGTTTAAGACCGTACAAGGATTTCATCAACTTGCAGACTTTGTCTTCAAGACCCTTGATGACAAATCCCTCTGGTTGTTGTATGTAAATCTCTTCGGTCAGCTCGCTATTTAGAAAAGCTGTTTTTATATCCATCTGATGTATCACCAACTTATGTATTGCTGCGAGAGCAATCAACATTCTGATAGTGGTCATCCGGACTACTAGAGCATACGTGTCAAAATAGTCGATCCCCTGCTTCTGAGAAAATCCCTTGGCTACTAGCCTAACCTTGAACTTGTTAATAGTTCCATCTGCTTTCATTTTCTTCTTGAAGATCCATTTGCATTCGATGAGTTTCGCTCCTTCAGGAAGATCAACCAACACCCAAGTGTTATTAGAGGTGATTGAATCAATTTCATTGTTTATCGCCTCCTTTCAAAAAACAGCATCTCTGGTCTTCATCGTCTTATCATAGGTAAGCGGATCTGCTTCCACATAATAGGTGATAAAGTCATTTCCGAAGTCTTTCAGCCTCCTCACTCGCTTAGTTGACGGCTCAGCGAGCTCTGGTTCAACAGTTGTTTCGACAACAACTTCTTCTTGGACTACGTTCTCATTGGAAACTTTAGTTTCCAGCGCACCCTCATTATTCTCCGGAATATTCGCAAGAACAATATTCTTGTGCCTTGCAAACTTATCTTCAAAATATTTGCGAGGTTCAATAATATGATTTAATTCAATATCAAGAAATCTCCGAGCATCTCTCTTCTCGGCATAACCCAAGAAGATCGTCTTCGTAGTCCTTGTCCCGAGCTTCTGAATCTTCAGATCTGGAAGCTTCACATATGTCAGACACCCCCACACTTGAATGACATTCAAGTTTGGTATGATCTTGAACCAAAGTTCATGAGGAATGACGTCTGAAGTTGCATGCGGCACTCTATTCAGAATAAAAGTAGCCGTTAATACAGCTTATCCCCAGTAGCATTTTGGAAGACCCGCAATCAACAACATTGAGTTTATCATTTTTGTCAACGTTCTATTCTTCCTTTCTGCTACTCCGTTAGATTGAGAAGAATACGGAGCAGTAGTCTCGTTGATAATTCTATGTTCTTTGTAGAACTATGCGAATTCATGAGACCGGTACTCTCCTCCCCAATCACTTCTTATTCTCTTGAGTTGTTGTCCAGTTTGCCGTTCAGCCTCGGCCCTGAACTCTTTGAATTTCTCGAACGCTTCGTCTTTAGCCTTGAGCAAGTAGACGAACGCATACTTTGAGAAGTCATCGATGAAGGTTATGAAATACTTCATCCTGGCCTTTGTAGAGAATTATTTGAAGTCACAGATATCGGAGTGTATTAACTCCAGAAGATCTGTGCTTTGATTAACCCGAGTAAAGGGTTTCCTTGTGATCTTCGTCTGAGCACATACTTCACACTTTTCTATCTTACCCCCACATTTGGAGATAAGTCCTAGACTAGACATTCTATTTGTTCTTTTACAATGAATATGTACTAGTCTATTATACCATAACTCAAAGTATAACTAGAATAAGCGATTGCATTAATAACATTAGACTGATTTACATGCTGAATATTAAACATTCCTTCGGTATAAAATGCTTTCCCCAAGTATGTTTCCTTTATGAACATCACCATCTGGCCAACATTGATGTCCATTCTTAGGCCTGCGTTACAGAGGAGGCCTCCAGAGATCAGGTTCTTTGCGATAGCAGGTACATGCTTCACACCTTGAAGCGTCAGAGACTTCCCTGAAGTCAGCTTCAACACCATCGTCCTGATCCCTTGCACTTCAGCTTGTGCCTGATTCGCCACCATAACTTCAGAAGTTGGTATGTAGGTGGTGAACCATTTCTTGCTTGAGCAGACATGGCAAGTGGCACCAGTGTCTACCCACCAGTCAGAGTCAGCCCCCACTGCAGTGACCTGCACAATTATTGCAACAACGTCAATGATCATTTAAACCTTACTAGGCTCACCTTGCTCTGATTGCTTGGGCTTAGATTTGCATTCACTCTTGAAGTGACCATTCTTACCACACTTGAAACAAGCCAAATGGGACTTTGGCTTTTGTTGCTTGAAGAAAGTCCCCTTTGTTGGGGTCCTTCTTCTTACTGTGGGAAGCCGCCTGCTTTCCCTTAGATTCCTTGGTGTGAACCAAATTGGCGTTAGCCATCTGTTTGGACAGAGCGGCCACCTTCAGTTGAGCCCTCATCTGGTCCTCAACATAGATTTCTTGAAGGAGATCTTCGAAACTGATCTCCAGTTTCTTCCTATGCATGTTTGCATAGAACTTACTCCGCCCAGCGGGGAGCTTAGAGACGATCCCTCCAACAACAAACTTGTCGGTAAAAGGCATCCCCTCATCTTCCAACTTCTGTCGCAGCTTCAGGAACTCCTTCACCTGCGACAGCAATAGTCTTCTCGTCTTCAAAGAGCAACTTGTGATATTTTTCAACGATAAATATCTTGCTCATGTTTTTGTCATCTTTGTACAGTTTTTCAAGAGACTCCCATATCTCTCTAGCAATATTCTTCTTAGAATATGATTCTGCCAGGGAGTCCTCCATAGCATTTAGAATGAGAAGCCTACAGAGGCTATTCTCCCTTCTTCATTTGGTCTTGACTTTTAGTAGCAGCAGTAATTGCGGCTGCAGACCCAGTTTCTGGAACAATTGGTTCTTCTTCGGTTAGCATATGGTTAACTTCAGAAAGTTGAAGACTGAGGCAACCTTCCTCTTCCAGACTTGATAGTGCTCTCTATCAAATTGCTCTAACTTGTTGAAGTTAGGATTGATGAGTGAAGCACGAAAGTTTTCCATCTTGTGAAATCAAGCTTTGAGTTTGATAGTCCCGGGGCATAATTTTTCGATGGAAAACTGAAATTATGCAACACTTCGAAGAAGGTGCACGACAGAGATCCCGGAGGATTCTAAGAAACGAATACTAATTTGTCACTTCGAAGAAGGTACAGAAGAATTCGTAGCAGTAGCAGCGATATTCCACTAACAGTTTCTGATTAGATCAGAACTGTTTTCGTTCTGAACGAGTTGCAAGTGGAGTAAAGATGAACAGAAGGTTCTGATTAGATCAGAGAAGGAAAGAGACTGCTGGGGTAAATGATCATCGGCGCTCAAATCTTGATTCGCCCCACACGAACAGCTTCCAGGAACCAGCAAGTTCGACGGAGAACTTCGGAACACTCCGCTCTTCTGACTCCTCGGATGGCGCGAAACTCTGCTCTCAAAGTACCTCTCTTCTCTGCTCTGAACTTAGAGAATTTCGTAAGGATATTTCTGATGATCTGAACTCTATGCTGAGAGAGAAGAGAGAGACTTTATATAGGTGCGCCTAATAACTGCTTGGTATGCAGAAAGTTCAGGACATAGAAAAAATCGCTTCGAACGTTTCGTAACCGCTCAAATCGTGCACAGATACGATTGAGCCGACTGGCGCACAACACGGGCCAATTAGCGCATAACACGTGCTAACAGCGCACAGCGTGCGCAATCGCACACCGCTGCATCAACTGCGCACACGCGCACTACGTGCCAACTGCGCATACGCGTACTACGCGCCAACTGCGCGCCAACTGGCACGCTACTGGGCCGCGCCACTGGGCACGCCACTGGACAGCGCCAATTGGTCGCGTCATCTGGTCGCACGATCGGAAAGTGCGCCAGCAAAATACCATATTACGCCTCATGAGCCCGAGTCCGAGTCGCTAGGCCCCTTTAGCTCAAATGGAATAAATTCCAACAGCAAAAAGCATTAATGCTTTAACATGGAGTCTTATCCTTACCTCATAGTAAAATCACCCACATGGTTCCCTCCTTAGGGTCACCACCCCTTGTGCATATCTCAACAACACATACCAAGTATATATTGAGATACACTTCATGATGCTTGTCCAATGTGGGACTAAATAATGCTAGGCATGTATTGACAGCAAGCGCTCTCTACATGTTCAAGGAAAAGCTCCAACAAAGCAAACCTACGACCACTCAGAATATGATCATAGCTTTGAAGGATATGGTAAGTTAAGAGTTTTTGGTGTATTTTAGGATTAGTCTATAACTTGTTTAGTAGATTCGGTCAAATTTTTAGTCAATCTTTAGATAGACTCAAAGTCAAATTTATCTTTTTATATGTATCATTTATCTATTATAATTAAGAAAATTCTCTCCGTTGGAGAGTAATGGTTGGTTTCCTCCAAATTATTACCTCCATATAATTTTAAGCTTTCCACATCTCTTCCATCTCCATGCCTACCAACATAGTATCAGATCTTCCATCTCCATGCCCATCTCTGTATCATGAATCACAACCTGGTATCAGAGCAGGTTCTATGACCGTCAAAGGAACATTTGAATCACACAACCAACGGGTTTGATGATTGTCGAAGGAACATTTGACCATTTGTCGGTGGTATCATCATGGTCAACCTCCTTCG
This sequence comes from Iris pallida, assembly GCA_029216955.1. Lineage (NCBI taxonomy): Eukaryota > Viridiplantae > Streptophyta > Magnoliopsida > Asparagales > Iridaceae > Iris > Iris pallida. The sequence continues at coordinate 1,068,210 of JANAVB010042018.1, read as the reverse complement.
TCGTGTAGGCAACATGTGGAGGATGAAAAAGAAAAAGAAGAGAGAAAAAAGAAAAAAAAATTGAAGATGAAGTTAGGAGATTGTTACAACTTACAACCATGCTTTGATCATTTGTAATAGAGCTCCAGTAACGAAGCTCTTCAATAGGCTAATCGTCCACTCATCATGCATCTTAGCTCCGTCCTCCGGCACCCCTATCCAATCCTTCAATGCCAACGCTCACCTACCGGAGACCTACTTCGACGAGGAAGCACTCGACATAAGAAGTCGTCGCTACCGTTCCGATGGTATCTCCCGCCAAAGATCTCGTCGTGGTGACGAGGACAAGCTCCCCTTAGAATAAACTTCTTAAGTGAATAAATTATAAGAGTGAAAAAAACTACCATAGCCAGAAAGAACAATGTCCATTGTCCTAGTTTCAAAACTGTATCTCAAAGGCAAGAAATGAGATGAAGAGGAAGAAGAGAAAAACAAAAAACTAGACTGAAAGAAGAGGAAGAAGAGAAAAACAAAAAACTAGACTGAAACCTCTCTACAGTGACTAACTCGCGTCATTCTCTCAGTTCGGATCACATTCTGGAGAGTTGCAGTAGTAGCCACCATTATGAGTTGGAGCAATGCATCCTCAGAAGAAATAAAAAGACGATGATGCCTCTTATGGCCATGAGTTATGCGCCTACTAAGGTATCTGAAGAAAAATATCCAAAAATAGGCACATGACCCTTTTTTGGACATTTTTCTTCAGTATCTTACTGTTTCTTTGGTTTGGTTATGTGGATAGGTTCTCTTTGTGCTCCTCTTTGATAGGTTCACCATTTGGTTTGCTTCTGGTTTTTGCTTCTTATTTTCTTTGATAAGTTTGCATGGCCTATTCCATTTTCTTTTGAAGATTGGAACCAAAGAAAGATACAAGCATCATATCGAGAATTTAAGGGCTTCAAATTAGCAAACTCTAAAAGTTCAACGACTCAACTCGATATTTACGGGCAAGAAGTTTGTGGATCAAGCATTTTTTTTATGGGCTGAGATGACGACTCAACAGTGTAGGGGCACCCTACAATAACAGCGCCGAAGTGTCAACAATAGTGAGAACGGCAAGTTAGAGGCAAGTTATATGTCTCATTTGAAGGGCAACGACATGGTCGTATATCACAATGACAAGGCATGCATCGAGCATAGCTAGGACCGAGAGCTAGAAACGAAGGTTCTAGGCCTCTTTGGAGGGACAACGGCTTGGCAACAAGTCGGATCGAAGTAGATTTAATAATTAATATTTATTTCTTACAAGTTGAGCATGGTTATTCATCTATCAACTCATAATCATACTCAACTTGAGAGGGAGGATATAGGGATATAGAGCGAGTGGTAACAACAGCCGCAACAATATATGATGCAGCCAACAACAAAAGATATTGCACATCAGTAGCAAAGCTAGATGAAGAATAAAGAACAAATAAGACAAAGTGGTCGGACAAAAAGTATGTATTGCAAGTTGTATATGTTTTCCAACATGTTCAACTTGAGGGGAAGTGATTTAGTCAATCTTTAGATAGAGTTGAGAGTCATATTTATCTTTGGGTTATTTACACTAGATAACCCTAAGTTTTGGGTTTATAACACGGAATAATCCTACTTTTAAACTAAATAGTAAATACATTAACCACCCCTCTCTTTAGAAAAAAAATTAAAAATAGGGGTAGTTAGTGTTATAATTTTTTATTTTTATTTTTATCTTAAAGTAGGAGTACCCCATATAATAAACATAAAACATGGTAGTAGTCAGTGTATTAGTTTAAAAGTAGGGATAACCCGTGTTATAAATCCAAAACTTAGGAATAATTAGTGTAAATAACCCTTTATCTTTTCATATGTATCCTTTATCTATTATAAATAAGAAGATGCTCTCCGTTGGAGACTAATGGTTGATTTTCTCCAAATTAGTGCCTCCATACAATTTTAGGGTTTCCACCATATCTTCCAGCTTCATGCCTACCTCTGTATCATGAATCCCAACAATAGCAAATTCTATAAAAAGAGACGCCTAATAGTCACTTATCTCCGCCTCGTGTTGTTATCGCTACATAATTACATAGTAACACCTCAAGTACTTGTGGCAACATAGTCATGTTTGAGGGACAGACCAACAGAGTTTGGAGCAAGATACCAAAAAGAGGGCCAATACTAATACCTGTAGGCAGTATCATTTGGGACTTTTAGCCGAATTGATCTGAAACTGCATGAGAAAGTCTGCATGGAGGTAATATTTGAAATCAATGGGACACAAAACCAGACAAAATTTGTTTGAGGTAAGCAAAAATTTACCAAAACTGGCCATTGAAAAGTTCTACTGAAACCTCTCTACAGTGACTAACTCGCGTCATTCTCTCAGTTCGGATCAAATTCTGGAGAGTTGCAGTAGTAGCCACCATTATGAGTTGGAGCAATGCATCCTCAGAAGAAATAAAAAGACGATGATGCCTCTTATGGCCATGAGTTATGCGCCTACTAAGGTATCTGAAGCAAAATATCCAAAAATAGGCACATGACCCTTTTTTGGACATTTTTCTTCAGTATCTTACTGTTTCTTTGGTTTGGTTATGTGGATAGGTTCTCTTTGTGCTCCTCTTTGATAGGTTCACCATTTGGTTTGCTTCTGGTTTTTGCTTCTTATTTTCTTTGATAAGTTTGCATGGCCTATTCCATTTTCTTTTGAAGATTGGAACCAAAGAAAGATACAAGCATCATATCGGGAATTTAAGGGCTTCAAATTAGCAAACTCTAAAAGTTCAGCTACTCAACTCGATATTTACGGGCAAGAAGTTTGTGGATCAAGCATTTTTTTATGGGCTGAGATGACGACTCAACAGTGTAGGGGCACCCTACAATAACAGCGCCGAAGTGTCAACAATAGTGAGAACGGCAAGTTAGAGGCAAGTTATATGTCTCATTTGAAGGGCAACGACATGGTCGTATATCACAATGACAAGGCATGCATCGAGCATAGCTAGGACCGAGAGCTAGAAACGAAGGTTCTAGGCCTCTTTGGAGGGACAACGGCTTGGCAACAAGTCGGATCGAAGTAGATTTAATAATTAATATTTATTTCTTACAAGTTGAGCATGGTTATTCATCTATCAACTCATAATCATACTCAACTTGAGAGGGAGGATATAGGGATATAGAGCGAGTGGTAACAACAGCCGCAACAATATATGATGCAGCCAACAACAAAAGATATTGCACATCAGTAGCAAAGCTAGATGAAGAATAAAGAACAAATAAGACAAAGTGGTCGGACAAAAAGTATGTATTGCAAGTTGTATATGTTTTCCAACATGTTCAACTTGAGGGGAAGTGATTTAGTCAATCTTTAGATAGAGTTGAGAGTCATATTTATCTTTGGGTTATTTACACTAGATAACCCTAAGTTTTGGGTTTATAACACGGAATAATCCTACTTTTAAACTAAATAGTAAATACATTAACCACCCCTCTCTTTAGAAAAAAAATTAAAAATAGGGGTAGTTAGTGTTATAATTTTTTATTTTTATTTTTATCTTAAAGTAGGAGTACCCCATATAATAAACATAAAACATGGTAGTAGTCAGTGTATTAGTTTAAAAGTAGGGATAACCCGTGTTATAAATCCAAAACTTAGGAATAATTAGTGTAAATAACCCTTTATCTTTTCATATGTATCCTTTATCTATTATAAATAAGAAGATGCTCTCCGTTGGAGACTAATGGTTGATTTTCTCCAAATTAGTGCCTCCATACAATTTTAGGGTTTCCACCATATCTTCCAGCTTCATGCCTACCTCTGTATCATGAATCCCAACAATAGCAAATTCTATAAAAAGAGACGCCTAATAGTCACTTATCTCCGCCTCGTGTTGTTATCGCTACATAATTACATAGTAACACCTCAAGTACTTGTGGCAACATAGTCATGTTTGAGGGACAGACCAACAGAGTTTGGAGCAAGATACCAAAAAGAGGGCCAATACTAATACCTGTAGGCAGTATCATTTGGGACTTTTAGCCGAATTGATCTGAAACTGCATGAGAAAGTCTGCATGGAGGTAATATTTGAAATCAATGGGACACAAAACCAGACAAAATTTGTTTGAGGTAAGCAAAAATTTACCAAAACTGGCCAATGAAAAGTTCTACTGAAACCTCTCTACAGTGACTAACTCGCGTCATTCTCTCAGTTCGGATCAAATTCTGGAGAGTTGCAGTAGTAGCCACCATTATGAGTTGGAGCAATGCATCCTCAGAAGAAATAAAAAGACGATGATGCCTCTTATGGCCATGAGTTATGCGCCTACTAAGGTATCTGAAGCAAAATATCCAAAAATAGGCACATGACCCTTTTTTGGACATTTTTCTTCAGTATCTTACTGTTTCTTTGGTTTGGTTATGTGGATAGGTTCTCTTTGTGCTCCTCTTTGATAGGTTCACCATTTGGTTTGCTTCTGGTTTTTGCTTCTTATTTTCTTTGATAAGTTTGCATGGCCTATTCCATTTTCTTTTGAAGATTGGAACCAAAGAAAGATACAAGCATCATATCGGGAATTTAAGGGCTTCAAATTAGCAAACTCTAAAAGTTCAGCTACTCAACTCGATATTTACGGGCAAGAAGTTTGTGGATCAAGCATTTTTTTATGGGCTGAGATGACGACTCAACAGTGTAGGGGCACCCTACAATAACAGCGCCGAAGTGTCAACAATAGTGAGAACGGCAAGTTAGAGGCAAGTTATATGTCTCATTTGAAGGGCAACGACATGGTCGTATATCACAATGACAAGGCATGCATCGAGCATAGCTAGGACCGAGAGCTAGAAACGAAGGTTCTAGGCCTCTTTGGAGGGACAACGGCTTGGCAACAAGTCGGATCGAAGTAGATTTAATAATTAATATTTATTTCTTACAAGTTGAGCATGGTTATTCATCTATCAACTCATAATCATACTCAACTTGAGAGGGAGGATATAGGGATATAGAGCGAGTGGTAACAACAGCTGCAACAATATATGATGCAGCCAACAACAAAAGATATTGCACATCAGTAGCAAAGCTAGATGAAGAATAAAGAACAAATAAGACAAAGTGGTCGGACAAAAAGTATGTATTGCAAGTTGTATATGTTTTCCAACATGTTCAACTTGAGGGGAAGTGATTTAGTCAATCTTTAGATAGAGTTGAGAGTCATATTTATCTTTGGGTTATTTACACTAGATAACCCTAAGTTTTGGGTTTATAACACGGAATAATCCTACTTTTAAACTAAATAGTAAATACATTAACCACCCCTCTCTTTAGAAAAAAAATTAAAAATAGGGGTAGTTAGTGTTATAATTTTTTTATTTTTATTTTTATCTTAAAGTAGGAGTACCCCATATAATAAACATAAAACATGGTAGTAGTCAGTGTATTAGTTTAAAAGTAGGGATAACCCGTGTTATAAACCCAAAACTTAGGAATAATTAGTGTAAATAACCCTTTATCTTTTGATATGTATCCTTTATCTATTATAAATAAGAAGATGCTCTCCGTTGGAGACTAATGGTTGATTTTCTCCAAATTAGTGCCTCCATACAATTTTAGGGTTTCCACCATATCTTCCAGCTTCATGCCTACCTCTGTATCATGAATCCCAACAATAACAAATTCTATAAAAAGAGATGCCTAATAGTGTTGAGAAACAATAAGAGGACTTTTAGTCCCACATCGGAAAATGTAGTATGTAGAGGAGCTAGACTCCCTATAAGTAGTGAAGTAGTCCATCAATAAAATTATCCAACAATTATTTTCTATATGGTATCAAAGCCATAACTCTCTCTCTCTCTCTCTCCACAAAAAAAAAAAAAATTCTTGCCGACCCCCCTTCCCTTGCCGAACCCCCCCCCTCGCCGACACTCCCTCGCCGACCCCCCCTCGCCGCCCCACCACCAGCTGTAGCCCCCTAAGCCGACCCCCCCTCGCCGACACACCCCCGACCACCCCCCCCCGATCCCTCCGACCCCCCCCCCCCGACACACCCTCGCCGACCTCCCTCCCCCCCCGCCGAACCCCCCGACCCCCCTCCCGACACACCCTCGCCGAACCCCCCGACCCCCCCTCCACGCAGACCCCCCCCCAACCCCCCCCGGCCTCCACCAGCAGCGCCCCCTCCCCCCGGACCACCAGCGGCCCCCCCTTCCCAAACCCTAACCCTAGCCATCCACCATGTCTAACCCTAGCCTTTCCATCTACTACAAACCCTAGCCGTCCTTCTTTTTTTTATTCTTTTCTGAAAAAAAGGGCGTATTTCGAAGACAGACGGCTGCCAAATACTTTATTTGCACCAACTCTGATCCTCGCTTACGCCGTTTGGAACTAACAAATGCTTTATTTGTTATTCCTTCTTCACATCTGGATCTCTACAGAGACTGATCATGTCTTCTCTGGTGTCCTGACGTGTTCACTTTACATGCGCACGCCGGTGCTGGCCAAGTTAGTAGCGCATTCGTAAAGTCTGTGGCATCGAAGAAGACGACGTAGACGAAGAAGACGACGAAGTGTGGGAAGTTGCCGACTCCGACGTTGAAGACCCGAAGAAGACGACGAATAGAGTTCACAGTTGAAGAAGCCATGGATTCGATCAGTGGCAAACTGACGGCCGAAGAGATAAAGGCCTTGGTTGATGATATCTTATCAAAGAGATTAACCGAGGCAACCCCACGTGTGATCCATACTGATGTGGATCCGTCACCTTACAAAATGGGGAAATTGGAGAAGCTGGAAACGATGTTGGAAGGAACGTCCAACTACTTGAAGTGGTCGCGGCAGGCGATACGAACGCTGAAGGGGCGTGGCTTGGTTGGCTATGTCACTGGCCAAGCCAAGGCGCCAGCCGATCACTCCGCAAAGGAGTTTGCTGTTTGGGAGATTGTCAACAACGTAGTGGCTGGGTGGTTGACTGCCTCCTTAACCGACCAGGTGTCGGGCAATGTCGAGGCAATGGAGGCTGCTGCTGATATATGGCAAACTCTAAAAGATATGTACTCCGGCTCAGGCAACCCCATGCGAGTCTTTCAACTGCAAGATGAACTCGATAGGGTGGCCCAAGACGAACGTACCATCTCTGAGTACGCAGCCCTGTTGAAGAAGTACTGGTCTGATCTGGATCATTATGATCCTCTTGGGATGGAAGATGTACAAGTCGAACCGGCATTCGCGAAGTACTTTCAGACGTTCATGGCTTATATTTCGCGACAGCGTATGATGAAATTCCTGAAGGGACTACACCCTGTATTTGAGCAGAGACGGAATATCCTTCTATCCCAACCCACGCTTCCGACCTTGGAAGAAGCTATAGCCGTCATGACACAGGAAGAAGCTAGACTGAAGTTGATGCCCAACAAGGGCTCCTACCAGGGGGAGCAAGCCGCGGTTGAGAAGTCTGCCCTTGTTGCCTTCAATCAACCTCCATTTGTGGGTGGTGTTTGCCACAATTGTGGTGACTCCGGACGTTACATCCGATTTTGTCCAAAACCCTTGCGCAATCAGTCTAATGATCGAGGACGGGGTCGTGGAGGCCGACGTGGTAGTAGAGGAGGATATACTGGTAGAAGGGGCGGACACAAAGCAAATCTGGCGGAGGAAGGAGAGAGAATCAACTGGCTGAAATAATCCCGCTTGAGCGGGAGTTCCTTGAGAAGTTGCGAGGCACAAAGCTGGGTTTGGCCGACAGTCCTGGGGCGTCTTCTACCTCGGGAGATCACATCACTTGCTTTGCCCAAACCAACACCGGTAATTCTGCACGTGCTCTTGCATCTGTCCATCAGCCAGGATGGATTATGGACTCTGGGTCATCTCGCCATGTCACGGGATCCCGTGGTGCGTTTCAGAACTATACTCCCCTACCATTGCCGGAGAGTATTCAGACCGCTGATGGTACATCCAGCCCTATAATGGGTAAAGGCACTGTCGCATGCACCCCTTCCATCACTCTAACCAATGTCTTATATGCTCCGTCTTTTCCTGTCAATCTTCTATCAATTAGTGCCATTATACTTGATCTTAACTGTACTGTTTCATTTGACATTCCTACGGTGACTTTTCAGGAGAAGGGGACAGGACGACGACTTGGAACTGGCACATGGCATAAGGGGCTGTGGTATTTAGACAGAACTGGACTGGACAACGCATTGGCATCCTTGGTAGCAGACGCACAACCAGAAGCTTCCTATCGTAGTGTTGAAGCCGACTTGCTACTCCACCACCAGCGTGTCGGTCATTCCTCTTTTAAAGTTATTAGTCGAATGTATCCGTCCTTATATCAAAGGGCTAATAAAGAGAAGTTATTTTGTAATGCTTGTGAGTTGGGAAAACATACCAGAAGCTCGTATGTGAGCTCGGGGAATAGGAGTTCAGCTGCTTTTGACATGATACATTCGGACGTATGGGGCCCTTGTCCTACAACCGGAATTAACGGTTTTCGATGGTTCGTCACCTTTATTGACTGTTATACCCGCGTGACATGGGTCTACCTTATGAAGAATAAAGTGACGTCCTTGAGGCCTTTCGGGACTTTCATCGCCGGGTGGAAACACAATATGGCGCTAAAATTAAGTGTTTTCGGTCTGACAATGGAACGAAGTATACTAATAAGAGGGTTGCTGAGTATTTTTCCACTCATGGAATACTACATCAAACTTCATGTGCTTATACTCCGGCACAAAATGGTGTGGCTGAGCGAAAGAACAGACACCTGCTGGAAGTCACACGGACGATGATGCTGGCTATGAATGTCCCGAAACACTTATGGGGGCAGGCTATATTGACGGCCTCTTACCTCATCAACAGAATGCCATCTCAAGTATTGGACTGGAAGACACCGTTGGAGATGCTTACTGGGGCAACTACATTCACTGTTCCACCGAAAGTTTTTGGATGTGTGTGCTTTGTCCAAGATAATAGGCCAGGCATTGGCAAACTGGATCCTAGAGCAGTTAAATGTGTCTTTGTCGGTTACACGGCGACTCAGAAGGGATATGCCTGTTGGAGTCCAGTCGAGCGGAAGATGTTTGTAAGCATGGACGTTACATTCAGAGAACTCGAACCATACTATGGTTCGGATGAAGGTTCAGCATTTGGTGACACACCTAACACAGATGGTGTTCGATGTGAGGGGGAGATAATAAGCCCAAATGTGGTCGTCGGATCGGTTCCATGTCCGGTTGTAGAAAACTGGACGAAAGGGGAAGAGCACAGTGACTCAGATACAGAGAATGAAGAAGAAGATACATATGTTTCCTAGAGGGAGCAGCAGACAAGGAAAAAGGAGCTCCAAATCTACAGAAGGAGACAACAGAAGTCCAGTACTGTGCCTATGCCGTGCCCTGTGCCTACTGTACCAAGTCCCTCGTCTACTCCTGCTCCAACTCCTAAAGATGTTGCCCCCGCACTGAATCACTCAGATTCTGATGCGGATCTCTCCGACTCGGATGGTATGATCTCTCCACCACCTATTGCTCCCTTAAGGAGATCTTCTCGCATCAATGCGGGTAAGGCTCCTGCTCGTTTTGATGATTACGAACATGACATTGCCAACTTCTTGTCTTATTCTAACATTTCTTCGAATTATCGAGCCTTCATTGCATCGTTAGACTCTACTTCGTTGCCCAAGTGTTGGCAGGAAGCAAAGAAAGATCCAAGGTGGAAAGCTGCAATGATGGAAGAACTTGGGACACTGGAGAAAAATAAGACATGGGAGCTGGTTCCATTACCCAAAGGGAAGAAAGCTGTGGGATGCAAATGGGTGTACACAGTGAAAGAGACGCCAGAAGAAAAAGTAGAGCGGTACAAGGCGAGGTTGGTTGCAAAAGGATTCACACAGTCATATGGCATAGACTATGATGAGACGTTTGCCCCAGTAGCAAAAATGAGCACCGTGAGAACTCTGGTCTCCATTGCAGCGAACTATGGGTGGAAGCTGTACCAGCTGGATGTGAAGAATGCTTTTCTTCATGGGAACCTGCAAGAAGAAGTATACATGGAGCTCCCGCTAGGGTGTTACGCGACAGAATCAGACGGAGGGACGTCGCAAGAAAAGGTGTGTAAACTGAAGAAGTCGCCATACGGGCTCAAGCAATCTCCTCGAGCCTGGTTTGACAGATTCAGAAAGGCTGTTACAGGCATAGGATACCGTCAAACAAATACAGATCATACGGTCTTCCTCCAGCATGCAAGAGGCCACATTACTATACTTGCTGTATATGTGGATGATATAGTGATCACAGGTGATGATGAAGTCAAGATCACTAAGCTGAAGTCAAAACTCGCAAAAGAGTTTGAGGTGAAGGATTTAGGAGCGATAAGGTACTTTCTAGGTATCGAAGTGTGTAAAGGCGAACAGGGAATTGTTCTATCACAAAGAAAATACACACTAGATCTGCTGAAGGAGACAGGGATGCTGGGATGCAAAGCAGCCGTTACTCCAATTGACCAGAAGAGTAAGCTTGGAGCAGAAGCAGGAGAGCCTGTTGATCGCGAAAGATATCAAAGACTTGTAGGGAGATTGATTTATCTGGGACACACTCGCCCTGATATCTCATTTGCGGTGAGTGTAGTGAGTCGCTACATGCATGATCCAAGAAAGGGTCATATGGAAGCAGTATTTTAGATCTTGAGATATCTGAAAGGAACGCCGGGAAAGGGGCTATGGTTCAAGAAGAATTGACGTATAGAAGTTGAGGGATACTGTGATGCAGACTGGGCGAGCTGCATAGACGACAGAAGGTCTACCACGGGATACTGTGTTTTTGTAGGAGGAAATCTGGTCTCATAGAGAAGCAAGAAACAGTCAGTAGTAGCACGGTCGACAGCTGAAGCAGAATACAGAGCAATGGCTCTGGGAGTGTCAGAGTTGCTGTGGGTGAAAGCATTGCTGACAGAGTTGAAGCTGGATAAGGGAGCACCATTGCGTCTTCTGAGCGATAGTCAAGCTGCAATAAGTATAGCTAACAATCCGGTTCAGCACGACAGAACGAAGCACATCGAGATTGATCGATTCTTCATCAAGGAGAAGCTGGAACAAGGGATACTGAAGATTGACCATGTCCGCTCAGAAGAACAAGTTGCAGACTGTCTGACTAAGGGTCTTAGTTCATTAAGTCTGTCGAAGCTATGTAACAAGATGGGGATGATCAATATCTAACGCCCATCTTGAGGGGGAGTGTTGAGAAACAATAAGGGGACTTTTAGTCCCACATCGGAATATGTAGTATGTAGAGGAGCTAGACTCCCTATAAGTAGTGAAGTAGTCCATCAATAAAATTATCCAACCATTATTTTCTACAAATAGTCACTTATCTCCGCCTCGTGTTGTTATCGCTACATAATTACATAGTAACACCTCAAGCACTTGTGGCAACATAGTCATGTTTGAGGGACAGACCAACAGAGTTTGGAGCAAGATACCAAAAAGAGGGCCAATACTAATACCTGTAGGCAGTATCATTTGGGACTTTTAGCCGAATTGATCTGAAACTGCATGAGAAAGTCTGCATGGAGGTAATATTTGAAATCAATGGGACCCAAAACCAGACAAAATTTGTTTGAGGTAAGCAAAAATTTACCAAAACTGGCCAATGAAAAGTTCTATAATTGGCTGAAACTTCCTGAAATAAGGCCAATATTGTCCAAAATGTTCTAAATTCTTATCGAAACTAGCCAACATGCTTATTCTATTTGGTTTTCTTTAATTTTCCATGTTTTGAGCATAGATATGTAGCATACCTACTAAAAATTTTAAAAAAAATCAATTTCTTATTAAAAGAAATAATACAATTATGCTAATATTCACTGAAAACAACGTGAAACCATATAAAAGATTTAGAAAGTTAAAAGTTTAGCGTTTTGTTTCTTTTATGTTATATTTTCATTTCCATAAAATTTTCCCGAAAGTTCGAAACTTCAGATACACCAATAGTTCAACCAAAATTGCTAAACTGTCTATAATCACAGACTCACAGAGAGTATCGATACCAATAACCACATGGCATTTGAAAACCTTAGTTTGGAGTTATGAACATTGAAGAACTAATGGTAACCTACAATGTAACAAAGATAGCCTTCAAATGGATGGTAGACAAAAGAAGGTCCTGTCTGTCAAATTCAACAGACCAAAAAGGGGAATGTAGCCTTTAAACCTAGGAAAGGTATATACATATGGAGTAACTCAATTCTAAGGGGCATACTAGTCAGGATTTAAGACAGATGTGCAGCATGACAAGTCACAGTAACTCGGTAACTATTCTTGTAAGCAAATGATTATCAAGTGATTTACGAAAGTATATTAATTGACTTTCTCCTTGGTAATTGCAAAGGGGTTACTATGAAGAACAAATACTTGATGGCTGATGACAGACATTTTTCTGAATTTGGTGCCAAAAAAAGGAATAAATTAAGCGCGCACGGGAGGACATCTAAGTCTGTTAAACTAGGGAATAACATACCAAACATATAGATGAAACTATTACACGATAACATTGCCAACCAAGCAGAAAATGTTTCCAAGAAGAGAGCAGCTCAGATTGTTATGAAAATTGTCAACTAAAATGTCTTTGTGCTCTGATATGGATATAGTTAGCTCAATAGCAAAGAGGGCCACAGTGAGTGATACAACAACTCCACAGTAACTAAACTAATAGGGTTATTTACATTAACTTCCCTATGGTTTATGTTTATTACACGGACCTATCTTGTTTTGAAAATAATTACACTAACCTTCTGTTGGTGCTTTCTTTACATGGAGAGAGCTTGCTCTCAACATGCCTTATAAAATTTTAGTCCCACATCGGAAATGCACCATGAGTTATCTCAACATATATACATGGTTGTGTTGTTGAGAGATGCACATGGGGTGGTGACCCTAAGGAGGGAACCATGTGGGTGATTTTACTAGGAGGTAAGAATAAGGCTCCAAGGATTAAGCATTAATACTTTTGTCATTCTCTTGGATTATTTCCATTTGGAGCTAAGTCCCAAAGGGACTTAGCGACTCGGACTCGGGCTCATGAGGCGTAATGTGGCGTTTTGTGGCGTTTTGTTGGCGCACTTAGCACGTCAGCAGTCATGCGGCTCATATGCGGCCATGCGGTCTTATGCGGCATGCGGCTCATATGCGGCCTCATGCGGTCCATGTGGCTCATGCGGCCATGCGGTTCATGCGGCTCATGCGGCCATGCGGTCCATACGGCTCATGCGGCTCATGCGGTCCATGCGGCCATGCGATCCATGCGGTCCATGCGGCTCATGCGGCCATGCGGTCCATGCGGCTCATGCGGTCCATGCGGCTCATGCGGCACATGCGGTCCATACGGCTCATGTGGTCCATGCGGCTCATGCGGCCATGAGGCTCATGCGGCCAGGCTGCTGCTGCCGCATGGAGGGTTCCGCTGACTGTGCAGACTACAAGTCAGTTATGGAAAGACTGATTCAATGCGATTAATTCAGATCCTATCTTTGTGGGATTTGAATTAATTTCGTTGCTATCTTTGTGGGATTTGAATTAATCTCGTTGCTATCTTTTTGGGATTTGATTCAATCTTTCCATAACTGAAGAGGCGGCTAGGGTTTCCACCCTCTCTCTATAAGTACTCTCTTCTGGCCTCCTTTGTAGTTAACTACGAAAATAGAAGTCAGAAAAGAAGAAAGAGAGAGAGTGCTGCTGCCGCCATTGCAAGTCCGTCCGAGGAGTCAGAACAGAGGTGACTTCGAGCGTTCCACAAGTTCTTCAAACTTGCTGGTTCCTAGAAGCAGATCGTGTGGGGCGAATCTTGCTTTGAGCAACGGTGTTTTGATACCCCAGCAACTGTTCTTCATCTAATCTTTCTCTAGATTATTGTAACTCGTTCTGTCCCAATTGCAACACGTTTGCAAGGAAGAACGAGAGATCTTCTCTTCTCTATTTCTCTCCTCCATATTGTAATCGGGTTATTTGGTTTTGTATCTTCGTAGATCTTTGTTGCATCTGTTTTACCATCTTTGATCAAGCCCCGGGAATAACAATCTCTAAGCAAGATCCTTATAGATGGAAAACATTAATGTTTCGCTCGTCCAATCGGACTATTGCAAGTTGGAAAAGTTCGATGGAGAACATTATCAAGTCTGGAAGAGAAAGGTTTATCTAACTCTTCAACTAAAAGACGTTGATCATGTTCTGTTGGAGGAAGAACCCTCTGTTCCAGACACTGGATCTACTGCCGCAATCAATGCGGCTACCAAACTTCAGGCCAAATGGAGAAAGGAAAATAGCATCTGCAGGCTTCTCATCCTGAATGCTATAGAGGACTCCCTGGCAGAATCCTACTCGAAGAAGGAACTTGCCAGAGACATATGGGAGTCTGTGGAAAAACTATATGAAGAAGACAGGAACAGGAGCAAAATGTTTGTGGTTGAAAAATATCACAAATTGCTCTTTGAGGACGAGAAGTCCATGCTGCCACAGGTGAAGGAATTTCTGAAGCTACGTCAGAAACTGGAAGACGAAGAGATGCCCCTTCCCGACAAGTTTGTCGTTGGAGGGATCGTCTCAAAATTTCCTGCTGGACGGAGTACCTTCTATGCAAGGATGCACAGAAAGAAGCTAGGCATTAGCTTGGGAGATCTACTTCAAGAGATCCATGTTGAGGACGAGATGCGTTCCCAACAGAAGGTGGACACTCTGTCCAAACAGTTGGCTAAAGCCAATCTAGTGCAGACAAGAGATCCCAAGGGGAAGCAGGCGGCTTCTCATCCCAAGAAGAAGGACTTCACTAATCTAAAAGTGAAGGGTCCTTCATTCAAGCAACAGAAGACTAAGTCCCACGTGACTTGTTACAATTGTGGCAAGAAAGGCCACTACAAGAGTGAATGCAGATCCAAGCCTAAACAATCAGAGAAAGGTGAGCCTAATAAGGTTTTATTGGTTTCTAACATTGTTGCTATGATCGCACAGGTCACAACTGTGGGGGTTGACTCTGACTGGTGGATAGACACTGGTGCGACTTGCCATGTCTGTTCTGGCAAGGAATGGTTCGTCACATACCAGCCGATATCTGAGACGGTTGTCATGGCGAACCAGGTCCAAGCTGAAGTTCTGGGGATCGGGACTGTGGAGCTGAAACTCACTTCTGGAAACACTCTGACGCTTCAAGGTGTGAAGCATGTTTCGGCGATTGCCAAGAACCTGATGTCACGCCCCGCTCCCGTAGGAGCGATCGTCCTCGCTAAGGCGTGATGCCGCACGAGCCTAGATTGCGCTCGTGCAAGGCGGGTTCCATAACGGCCGATTTCAGCGGCTGCGACGGGATCGTCGCACAGAAGTCCCAAGCAGAGACATTGAATGATAGCAGCGGAAAGTAGAACCAAACACAAGTTATTCAAAAGAAGCTCTTTATTGATATTGAAGCAAAGATTACATTAGGGCACAAGGCCAATATTACAAGTCTCTCAAGCTCACTCATCTCACATTACAAGTCACTCAGCTCTCTCTCATCTCTCAAATCCAAGTCTTGAGCCGGCAGAAGCTTCGGAAGGCGATGTCCATACATTATGTCCCGTATAAGTCTTTACTCCATGCGGCCGCACGCTTCGAATCACCAAGGAACTCCATGCCACGACGCATCCAAGCGAGCTCCGCGTCACGAGCTTCTACCTGTGCCTGCACATGTAAACTATGTGGGTGTCAGTACTCAACTGTACTGGTAGAATGAGCTCCTCGCCCACCCATACAAAACCAACACGTTTACTTTACTTTGTGCAACATAGTCCCTTCTTATCAATTGTCTTTCTAGTCTCGCCTTAGGATCAGTTTTATGACCGACGCCTTGCTGATTTTGTGTCTTTAGACCATCTCGTGCTTGCAACGAATGTTAACTCAATACCTTGCCTCAAGACCCTTCTCGTGCCAACAACGTTAAACTATCGAGTCGTGTTTGCCTTACGGCTTAAAATCAGAGATGCAACTACGCGGTAGTACCCAATTTCCTTACGACCGTGCTACAATTCCCTTGTGCCGTGCCTCGCGACTCAGTGCAACTCAACCATATCGCCGCCCCGCGGCCACCCTTTGTTACTTTGATCGCCAACTGACCCAATCAAGACTTGTGGGTTAAGCGTCACTCGACTGACTTTGCCTTGCGGTGGTTTCCCGACTTAAACTCAAACAACTCAACCAACTTATACAAACTTATATGCCGACAACTGAAGACTCGACACCACATCTCGTGCCGAAGCACGTCGCCTATGTTGTATCCATTCTTAAGTCCAAACATTTGTATTCTAACTTGTATCCACATTCAACAACTCAACTCAATCCAAAGGCACCCACGCGGATTGCCGCCATGCCGACTCATCTATATGATTTGGTCACTGACTCCTAGAGCCATCGCGGACTCCTCTTAGCTTTTGTTAGACGGGTGCCCCTTTCAGCGCAAGGTAGCTAGCCCCGCTGCAAGTCCCCGCCTAACCCGTGCCAAAAGCACAGCTAAATTAATTGTTTCCCAATGCCCGCATCGGTCCCGAGGCCCCGGGTTACCGTGCGGGAAAACTCTCACCTTGTCGACAAGTTGTCCATAACCATGCAAGACTCGACTCAAACTGACGTCTCACACAGTCATGCTACCTCTAGTGTCACCATTTCTTTCAGGGCCAAGTTCAATATTTCTTTCTTATGAGACCGCCTCGCCGACATGTAGCCGCGAGCATACTTCTTTCTTATGAGACCGCCTCGCCGACATGTAGCCGCGAGGCCTCGTCGACATGTAGCCGCGAGCATACTTCTTTCTTGACCTTTTTCCAAACTCAATGAATCAACCGTGGTTCATGCCTTAATACTAAGTCCGTGCATCGTGCCTTAGGCCCATCGTGCTTCTACGCGACACTATCGCCCAACTCATACTTCATACAACTAGCTTTGACACCGTAGGACTTCATGGCTATAATCAGCCGTAGCACTCATAGGACCGTGCTTGGAATGACTTAGGTCGACTGCCATCACTTTGCCTAACTTCACCAAGCCTACAACTTAACTCAAGGGACGAGCAAAGGCTATGCCAAGCCTTGCATCATGGAAGCGTGCATGCTTTACCGAGCATTTATGCGGACGACGCCTATGACTTAGGCTACGTTCATACTTCGCCTACTCAACCAACTTTCCTTCTCCCAAGCCACGGAACGAAGGATCGAGTGTCATTTTCAAAGCACGCCGTGTACCGACTCTATGACGGCCGTTGGACCTTTCCATATTCTAACTCAATTCGACCCGTCGGGATTATTCCCTTTAGCTATGTGAATTCGTCTCTTTTATTATCAAGCCTGCTTGTGCAAGTTGAAAACATGCAATTTATTATGTGAAGGCTAAGATGAGGCAAGTTCACCGAAACTACCCCACCTGAGCGAGCGGGCGCCTCGACCGAGCGATGTCTCCGAGTAGCCGTTGCAAGGCTAAGTCCGAACGCCGTCGGCGTTTTGATTCCTCCGATTGACTGAGCGGGACGGGGCACTACATCATACACCACTCAGAAAAAGTTTCGTCCTCGAAACTAACTGAGTACACTTATCGACTTATCATTCGAACGTTCAACAACTCTCGCGCACACTTCGCCTATGCGTTTCCTCAATCCAAGCCACGCTCGCACTATGCTCAATCTTTTCTTTGAAACTATTTCGAAATCCTCAACACCTTTCCATTCCTCTAGTTCACTCGATTCAATATATCACTTAGTTGGATCGTGCACATATTCTAGGCGTCCCCAAAATACATGCATTTCAGCCAAGCCTCGTGATAGAGAATCCACCATCACCACTCGAGTCGGATCGTGCACATATTCGGGCGCCCATGATATACGTGCATGTCAACCGAGACTCGCGAGTGATGCCTCCTTAACTCATATCGCTTCGCGCTCGGACGTCTGCCTAACCGCTAGGCTATGTCTTTTGGCTAAGGTTATTCGTCAGCATTGGAATCATAGTTCCCAAACAACAATATCAACACTGACCCCATCCTAAGGTCAAACCAAGTTGATAGTACGGGTTTTCTACCCAAGCTCGCATCACTCCGATTTCTAAACATCGAACATCGATTCCCTATGCACATCCCAACATTCGTCGCACGGGATCTGAGTCATTCAGCAAAGCCATCCTACTTCAACTTACGTTCAACCAAATTCCACAACGTATCAATATCGTTCGTTCAACAAACCATCTTGCATAGACTATCTCTTTGAACACGTTCGACATAATCCGCCTATCAGTCCTTCCAAGTTAAGCACGCTAAGACACGATTCAACTCTAAACCATAATTCACATTTCATATTTCCTAAGTCATTCATCCCAATTCACGTATTCGATCACGAGGTCATCTGACTTAACAATACGTTGCGCCCCGATCTCACGCGAGTCAGATTATCCACGGTGGGCACGAATCACCATGCACGCTCCCGCGAGATAACCATTCTCATCGGGACGTAACTCATGTTTTGTGTCTAGACTAATTCATTCTCGATACGCGGATTGGACTTACTCCATCCTCAAGTTTATTCAATCATCAATCGCAAGTCCTACAAATCCTCGAATTCACCTTCGCGTCAAGCCAACAAGTCGAGACAATCAACGTGCTGCGTCCTGATTTTCCGAGTTCGATCATTCCCGCGACATGAATCACCATGTCAACGCTCACGCGGAACGATCGTCCCAAATCCGATGCAACGCATGTGCGAGGCTTGAGTTGCACTCGCGCAAGACAAGAATGTCGACGCTGTGGTTATCCGCGTAACCATCAAGACACTTTCATTTTCATCCAACATTCATCTTAATCATCATCCAAAGCATAGCATCCAATCGAACAACAACACTTGCACGATCGTCTTTTGTCGAGTCAGAGTACCCCCGAGTTATCGCATATCGATCTTTGATACGCCTCAATACCATCGACGATATGCGTAACCTGACGATCTTCCTTTGCAACCAAATTTTGAGTCGTGCAAATGATGCTATCGTCCGATTTGGATAATCTCCTCGACATTCAAATTCAAGTTCGATCATTATCCCTCGAATCATTCACGACATCAACTTCCTCAAACCAAATTCACGTATCGTTCATCCGTTTATCTTAAGTCATCGACCAACGTATTTCCTCAATTCGCATCATTCCTTTATCAATCGATCGACATCCCTGAGGCTATCGCATACACCACTCAGGGATGAAGTCATTCAACAAATTCTCAACTTATCATTCGAATCAAAATCGACTTCTTCAAATTTTTCGTTCGAACCATTCCTCGAATTCCAAGCACGCTCATCTATATCGCATCGACGTTATCGTCGCTCGATAGCACCCCTATCGATAGTCGACTCACTTTACTCAATCGAGTTCAACTCATTCTTGCTCGACACTATTCAATTCCCGCACTCGACTTTTCTAAGGTCGACGCAACTTTGGTGTATATGCCCAGCCCGACTTAGCCAACCGTGCTTACGCGAACCATCTTTTTGTTTTGTTGTCAAAAACTGTTCTCCTACATTTTGCAAAATAGATAGACTTATTGTATGGACATCCCGTGGGACAATTGAGAGAGAGCGCACCAACGATATCAACTTGCGGAAGCAACAGAGTCTGCGGAAACAACGAGTTAAAGAATTCAATCGGTTATCCAAGGACGTAAAGCCGTGCTCTGATACCATTATGTCACGCTCCGCTCCCGTAGGAGCGATCGTCCTCGCTAAGGCGTGATGCCGTACGAGCCTAGATTGCGCTCGTGCAAGGCGGGTTCCATAACGGCCGATTTCAGCGGCTGCGACGGGGTCGTCGCACAGAAGTCCCAAGCAGAGACATTGAATGATAGTAGCGGAAAGTAGAACCAAACACAAGTTATTCAAAAGAAGCTCTTTATTGATATTGAAGCAAAGATTACATTAGGGCGCAAGGCCAATATTACAAGTCTCTCAAGCTCACTCATCTCACATTACAAGTCACTCAGCTCTCTCTCATCTCTCAAATCCAAGTCTTGAGCCGACGGAAGCTTCGGAAGGCGATGTCCATACATTATGTCCCGTATAAGTCTTTACTCCATGCGGCCGCACGCTTCGAATCGCCAAGGAACTCCATGCCTCGACGCATCCAAGCGAGCTCCGCGCCACGAGCTTCTACCTGTGCCTGCACATGTAAACTATGTGGATGTCAGTACTCAACTGTACTGGTGGAATGAGCTCCTCGCCCACCCATACAAAACCAAAACGTTTACTTTACTTTGTGCAACATAGTCCCTTCTTATCAATTGTCTTTCTAGTCTCGCCTTAGGATCAGTTTTATGACCGACGTCTTGCTGATTTTGTGTCTTTAGACCATCTCATGCTTGCAACGAATGTTAACTCAATACCTTGCCTCAAGACCCTTCTCGTGCCAACAACGTTAAACTATCGAGTCGTGTTTGCCTTACGGCTTAAAATCAGAGACGCAACTACGCGGTAGTACCCAATTTCCTTACGACCGTGCTACAATTCCCTTGTGCCGTGCCTCGCGACTCAGTGCAACTCAACCATATCGTCGCCCCGCGGCCACCCTTTGTTACTTTGATCGCCAACTGACCCAATCAAGACTTGTGGGTTAAGTGTCACTCGACTGACTTTGCCTTGCGGCGGTTTCCCGACTTAAACTCAAACAACTCAACCAACTTATGCACAACTGAAGACTCGACACCACATCTCGTGCCGAAGCACGTCGCCTATGTTGTATCCATTCTTAAGTCCAAACATTTGTATTCTAACTTGTACCCACATTCAACAACTCAACTCAATCCAAAGGCACCCACGCGGATTGCCGCCATGCCGACTCATCTATATGATTTGGTCACTGACTCCTAGAGCCATCGCGGACTCCTCTTAGCATTTGTTAGACGGGTGCCCCTTTCAGCGCAAGGTAGCTAGCCCCGCTGCAAGTCCCCGCCTAACCCGTGCCAAAAGCACAACTAAATTAATTGTTTCCCAATGCCCGCATCGGTCCCGAGGCCCCGGGTTACCGTGCGGGAAAACTCTCACCTTGTCGACAAGTTGTCCATGACCATGCAAGACTCGACTCAAACTGACGTCTCACACAGTCATGCTACCTCTAGTGTCACCATTTCTTTCAGGGCCAAGTTCAATATTTCTTTCTTATGAGACCGCCTCGCCGACATGTAGCCGCGAGCATACTTCTTTCTTATGAGACCGCCTCGCCGACATGTAGCCGCGAGGCCTCGCCGACATGTAGCCGCGAGCATACTTCTTTCTTGACCTTTTTCCAAACTCAATGAATCAACCATGGTTCATGCCTTAACACTAAGTCCGTGCATCGTGCCTTAGGCCCATCGTGCTTCTACGCGACACTATCGCCCAACTCATACTTCATACAACTAGCTTTGACACCGTAGGACTTCATGGCTATAATCAGCCGTAGCACTCATAGGACCGTGCTTGGAATGACTTAGGTCGACTACCATCACTTTGCCTAACTTCACCAAGCCTACAACTTTACTCAAGGGACGAGCAAAGGCTATGCCAAGCCTTGTATCATGGAAGCGTGCATGCTTTACCGAGCATTTACGCGGGTGACGCCTATGACTTAGGCTACGTTCATACTTCGCCTACTCAACCAACTTTCCTTCTCCCAAGCCACGGAACGAAGGATCGAGTGTCATTTTCAAAGCACGCCGTGTACCAACTCTATGAAGGCCGTTGGACCTTTCCATATTCTAACTCAATTCGACCCGTCGGGATTATTCCCTTTAGCTATGTGAATTCGTCTCTTTTATTATCAAGCCTGCTTGTGCAAGTTAAAAATATGCGATTTATTATGTGAAGGCTAAGATGAGGCAAGTTCACCGAAACTACCCTACCTGAGCGAGCGGTCGCCTCAACCGAGCGATGTCTCCGAGTAGCCGTTGCAAGGCTAAGTCCGAACGCCGTCGGCGTTTTGATTCCTCCGATTGACTGAGCGGGACGGGGCACTACACCTGATCTCTGGGAGCTTGCTCTGCAACGCAGGCTTGAGGATGGACATCAATGCTGGTCAGATGGTAATGTCCAAGAAGGGAACATACTTCGGAAAGGCTTATCAAACCGAAGGAATGTTTAAAATTCAGCTTGTCAACCAGTTTGATGACATTAATGCAGTTTCATTCTCTGATTATTCTCTTGAGTTGTGGCATGATAGACTAGGACATGTTCATTGTAAAAGAATTAACAAAATGTCTAGTCTAGGACTTATCTCCAAATGTGGGGGTAAGGTGGAGAAGTGTGAAGTGTGTGCTCAGACGAAGATCACAAGGAAACCCTTTCATCGGGTCAATCGAAGCACAGATCTTCTGGAGTTGGTGCACTCCGATATCTGTGACTTCAAACATTTCTCCACGAAGGCCGGGATGAAGTATTTCATAACCTTTATCGACGACTTCTCAAAATACGCGTTCGTCTACTTGCTCAAGTCTAAAGATGAAGCTTTCGAGAAGTTCAGAGAGTTCAGGGCCGAAGCTGAACGACAGACTGGACAACAACTCAAGAGGTTAAGAAGTGATCGAGGTGGGGAGTACAGGTCTCATGAATTCGTATCGTTCTGCAAAGAACATGGAATCATATGCGAGACTACTGCTCCATATTCTCTTCAATCCAACGGAGTAGCAGAGAGGAAGAACCGAACATTAACAAAAATGATGAATTCTATGTTGCTTACTGCAGGCCTTCCAAAATGCTACTGGAGAGAAGCTGCATTAACGGCCACTTTCATTCTGAATAGAGTGCCATATGCAACTTCGGACGTAACTCCTCATGAACTCTGGTTCAAAGTCAGACCAAACTTGAATGTCATTCGAGTGTGGGGGTGTCTGGCGGATGTGAAGCTCCCAGATCTGAAGATTCAGAAGCTAGGGACAAGGACTACGAAGGCGATCTTCTTGGGGTATGTCGAGAAGAGTGATGCTAGGAGATTTATTGATATTGAGTCAAATCATATCATCGAATCTCGCGATGCTGAATACTTTGAAGACAAGTTTGCAAAAGACAAAAACATTGTTCTTTCGGACATTCTGGAAAATGATGTAGGTGCAAATGAGACTGAAATCTCATATGGGTCAGTAGTCCAAGAAGAAGTTGTTGTTGATGAACTCGCAGAGCCGTCAGCTAAGCGAGCGAGGAGACCGAAAGACTTCGGAGATGACTTTGTCACCTATCATGTGGAAGCAGATCCGCTTACCTATGATGAGACGATGAAGACCAGAGATGCTATCTTCTGGAAGGAGGCAGTGAATGACGAGTTTGACTCTATCACCTCCAATAACACATGGGTGTTGGTAGATCTACCTAAAGAAGAAAAGCCCATCGGATGTAAATGGATCTTCAAGAAGAAGATGAAGGCAGATGGAACTATTGACAAGTTCAAGGCCAGGCTGATAGCCAAGGAATTTTCTCAGAAACAGGGAATAGACTACTTCGACACGTACGCTCCAGTAGCTCGGATGACCACCATCAGAATGTTAATCGCTCTAGCAGCTATACATAAGTTGGTGATACATCAGATGGATATAAAGACAGCATTCCTGAATGGGGAGCTGACCGAAGAGATTTACATGCAACAACCAGATGGATTTGTCGTCAAAGGTCTTGAAGACAAAGTCTGCAAGTTGGTAAAATTATTGTATGGTTTGAAGCAAGCTCCCAAGATGTGGCATGAGAAGTTCGACAAAGTTATTAGGTCAAACGGCTACAGAGTCAGCGAGACGGACAAATGTGTTTACACAAAGTTCGCTGATGGAAGAGGAGTCATCGTTTGTCTGTACGTGGACGACATGCTAATCCTAGGTACGGATATAGGCTATGTCACAGAGACAAAGAAGTTCCTCTCAACCAAGTTCAGTATGAAGGACTTGGGGGATGCAGATGTCATCTTGGGCATAAAGATCATCCGGACAGACACTGGAGTAGCGCTGTCACAATTTCACTACATTGAGAAGATGCTCACACGCTATGGGTATAAGGATCTTCCCGGGATCGATACGCCATACAGGTGTGATCAGAAGCTGAAGCCAAACTCGAGGGAAAGCGTCAGGCAGCTGGAGTATTCTAGCATTATCGGAAGTTTAATGTACGCAACCACTGCCACAAGGCCTGACATAGCTTTCGTCGTGGGAATGTTGAGTCGGTTCACAAGCAATCCAGGGGTTGAGCACTGGAAAGCTGTGAAGCGGGTGATGAGATATCTCAAGAAGACTCAGACATATGCACTGCACTACAACGGGTATCCGACAGTAGTAGAAGGCTTCAGTGATGCTAGCTGGTGTTCAGAGGTGGAAAGCGAGAGATCCACAGGAGGATATGTCTTTTCCTTGGGTGGAACTGCTATATCGTGGAAGTCGAAGAAGCAGACTATACTCTCTCGTTCCTCCATGGAATCTGAATTCTATGCACTTGAAATTGCAGCAGATGAAGCAGAATGGCTTCGGGAGCTCATGTATGATCTTCCAGTGGTTGGGGCACAGATACCGGCGATACCGATATACTGTGACAACCAGACGACTGCGGCGGTGGCATCAAATAACCTCTTCAACGGAAAGAAGAGGACTGTGCGGTTGAAGCACAGGGCAGTACACGATCTTATCAAAAGAGGTGTAATTGCAGTGGTTGATGTACGGAGTCAGGAGAACCTGGCAGATCCATTCACAAAGGGCCTCAAGCGCCAGTTGGTCGATGACACAGCTTGTAAAATGGGCTTGAAGGCATTCTGATAGTGTGTCTTTGTAATCCTACCATAAAGTTTTATGCTATTAGTTCAAAGAGAAATCTACTAGGCATCTAACTTTTGGTTCAAAGGAGGATCACTGACTGGGAAACTATCAGGTAACAGTGGGTACTTGTTCTCTGGAACATGGAAGGGATACGGACCCATAACCACTGTTGTCTACTATGTATTTTCTGCGGAAAAAACAGATCCTGTGGAAGGTTGGCTTAGACGCCTTAATGAGTTCTCAGGCAGAGTGAATGCCTGGTGTGCTTTACAGGAAGCACGGTAGAGCAGCACTACAAGGAGTGAAACTCCATGCTACAGTGGGGTGACTCCACCATGAGGTTCCCAGGTCTGGGGTAATGCCTCGGCTTTGCAAGCCAAGTCGTAGCGGTATAGCACCGCAAATAGGCAGGTAGCCTAATGCTGTATGACGTAATTAAAGAGTTGTAGACAGCATTACAAAGGGGAGGATGGCCCCATGTTACAGTGGCACGACACCACGATGAGGTACCCAGGTAGGGGTAAAGCCTCGGCCTTGCAAGCCATGTCGTTGTGGCGTAATACCGCAAGGAAGCCTTAGGCTTCATACTGAGTAGATTGGCACTACAAAGAGGCTGAGACCTCATGCTACAGTAGTATGACACTACGATGAGGTTCCCAGGTAGGGATAATGCCTCGACTTTAGGCCATGTCATAGCGGCGTAGCACCGCAAGGAAGCGCAAGGCTTCATGCCATATCTCTTTAATAAAGAACTCACCTATAGTGTATGGAAAGAGATATCAGGCCGTCTCTTGAGGGTAAACTTGTAGACGTCCAAAATTATACACTGAAACCAGGCTGGCACAGGGCCTTTAATGTGCAGCTAGAAGCACACGTAACTACACTTTGTGAGTGGAAAGAATTACAATTGTGGTACAGAATTCAAGGCGTAGTCCATTCTTGTATCACACTGTTATTTAACCCATGCGGGAAGATTCAAGTCATCAGCGACATCTATCCTAATGCAAAATGGACAGTTATTGTGGGAAACGCTCAACCCTGGACACATATATATGTTGTGATATGTGGGGGATTGTTGGTGCTTTCTTTACATGGAGAGAGCTTGCTCTCAACATGCCTTGTAAAATTTTAGTCCCACATCGGAAATGCACCATGAGTTATCTCAACATATATACATGGTTGTGTTGTTGAGAGATGCACATAGGGTGGTGACCCTAAGGAGGAAACCATGTGGGTGATTTTACTAGGAGGTAAGAATAAGGCTCTAAGGATTAAGCATTAATGCTTTTGTCATTCTCTTGGATTAATTCCATTTGGAGCTAAGTCCCAAAGGGGCTTAGCGACTCGGACTCGGACTCGGACTCGGACTCGGGCTCATGGGCTCATGAGGCGTAATGTGGCATTTTGTTGGCGCACTTTGCACTTAGCACGTCAGCAGTCATGCGGCTCATATGCGGCCATGCGGTCTTATGCGGCATGCGGCTCATATGCGGCCTCATGCGGCTCATGCGGCCATGCGGGCCATGCGGTCCATACGGCTCATACGACCATGCGGTCCATACGGCTCATGCGGCTCATGCGGTCCATGCGGTTCATGCGGCCATGCGGTCCATGCGGTCCATGCGGCTCATGCGGTCCATGCGGTTCATGCGGTCCATGCGGTTCATGCGGTCCATGCGGCTCATGCGGCACATGCGGTCTATGCGGTTCATGTGGTCCATGCGGCTCATGCGGTCCATGCGGCCATGAGGCTCATGCGGCCAGGCTGCTGCTGCCGCATGGAGGGTTCCGCTGAATGTGCAGACTACAAGTCAGTTATGGAAAGACTGATTCAATGCGATTAATTCAGATCCTATCTTTGTAGGATTTGAATTAATTTTGTTGGTATCTTTGTGGGATTTGAATTAATCCCGTTGCTATCTTTTGGAATTTGATTCAATCTTTCCATAACTGAAGAGGCGGCTAGGGTTTCCACCCTCTCTCTATAAATACTCTCTTCTGGCCTCCTTTGTAGTTAACTACGAAAATAGAAGTCAGAAAAGGAGAAAGAGAGAGAGTGCTGCTGCTGCCATTGCAAGTCCGTCCGAGGAGTCAGAACCAAGGTTCAAAATATCGGTATCGGTATCGGTATCGGACATTTTGTACGAGGATCAGTATCGGAAGTATCGGCGGTATCGGCGGTATCGGATCGGAGTATCGGATTTTGGTATCGGCAGTATCGGCAATATTAAATAATTAGTAAAAAAAAATTAGGAATTTTTTTAACATATTTAAGCATTATTTAAATATTTTTAACTTTTTTAATTATTATAATTGATTATTCGTACTAATTACTATGTCATTAATTGATTAAATAATTATTAAAAAAATCAGATTTTTTTAAACATATATCAGATTTTTGGTAATCGGCAGTTTTTTTAAACATAGTCATCCTTTGTGATTGGTTTAACTGCGATATACAAGATTACAACTTTTCTTCATTTCCGTATTTTTAGTTTCAATTTTACTATGTCATTAATTGTTTATTCGTACTAATTGAATCTTGTATTGTTTTATTGCTACAGGTTCAAATTTTGACGAATTAAGAAGCATAAAGGGAGGCACAAGATATTAGAAGCAATGCAAATGGCTGGACGAGACAAAAGTCACAAGACCCATTATTATATAATTAATAATTATATTTGTTCAGACATTTTTAAAATTTATGTAAATAAAAAATTATTTATAATTTTATATCTAGAATTTTAGTTTTATGCATTGTTACAAATGGTTACAATATAATCCATGATCCAATTATTTTGTTTCAAAATATACGAAAATAAAATTAGCTACATGATTTATTTTGAATTTAAAATTTCAACAAAAAAACACTTGGCCAGAAAAATTCATTGGGACTCTGGCCTATCCCTTTCTTTTTATTTCATGAATAAAAATCTTTTACAATATGTATGAAGTACATGTCATAAAGTGTACAAATAAAAGAATGAATACAAAAAATGAATATAAAAAATGAATACAAATGAATACAAATATATCACTAAAATGGTTCGTAATTATCGTAATCGTCCCGATATGGTTGTTGGTTATAAGGATAGTAGAGATTGATATCTGTATTATTGAAAAAACTTGTCATGTTGAGGCCATCAAATGTAGAAGGTTGTTCTGCGGCTTGTGCCTCTGGAGTATTGTATGGATAATAACTTGTAAATGAACTATCATATGTGGTGTTGTAATTGTCCGAAGGAGTAGGCACATCACGATAGCTAGATCCTCCAGCATATACATCATCCATACGGTGCTCTCTAGGTTGATGATCACTTGACCAGTCTCCAGAGTATTCATGTGACTGGTCTCCAGGATTTTCATAGTCATGTGACTGGTAAACACCAGTCGGAAGTGTAGCTCCATCTCCTCCACTATCAGTACTGTCGTCTTTATCGCTGTCGACCTGTCGAGATGGTACATTTTGTGTTTTCTTTCTTTTTTCAGGCCTTCGAGGATTCGCGGCAGTATCTTGTGGATCGATATCCAAGTTATCATCTAACCATTCATTATCTCTACCATCCAAGACTGGTGCTTCTTTTTCTCTAGTCCAAGCTGTGAGTGGATCTTGATCGTGAAATATCGCATCCAAATCTATAACATTTTGATCATTTCCTGATCTTTGTACATTTCGAACCCTCAATCTCATATTATAATGGACGAAAACCAGTTTTTCTAGTCTCGCCATTGTAAGTCTATTGCGGGGACGAGTATGGATGAGAGAAAATGTTGTCCAGTTCCTTTCACAATTGGAGGAGGACACCGTTTGACTCAGGATGCGCACAGCTAATCGAGTCAAATTTGGAGCATCCTCCCTAGCATATATGGACCACCACTCAGCTACAAAAGTAATAAAATATGTTAGTTTCTGTAAATATTTAACTTTACCTAATAAATATTTTGAAGTATTAAGTTATTAACTACTACTACCAGGGAGACATCGAGTTACAGCACTTTGAAATTGATGTGAACCGAATGCACCAGTTTTCAATCGGAACCTTTCCGCCTACAAAGTGATATTACACAAGTTATGACATTAAATATTAAATATTTTAAAGATGAAAAATTCAATATCAAACAATAGTTACCTCTCTGTTTATATTGAGGCGTGTTTCATTGTCATTTACCATTCTATTAACGACGCGATGGAAGCCATTTAGCACCTCATCGTCGTTTACAACATCGTTAGCATATTGGTACTTGGGATTCAAGAAATAGCCTGCAAAATAAAAAAATAGTTTAAAATTCGTATAAGCATTATAAAAGATATATTATAGGGTATTCAATTTATAGAGTACTTACCGGCTGCATGAATATCTTGATGTAGTTGATTATTCCATCTTTTATCAATTATTTGCCACCACTTCTTGTACCCTTTACCAACATTCTTTTTTATCATGAATTTGGCTCTGTCCATAGCCTCATAAAGATGACCCATCTCAGCTTTATCATCACTATCAACCATCCTTAAAACTTTTACAAGAGGTCCAAAAATTGCAGTGACCCCTGCAATATCCCTCCAGTAAGTTTGACTGTCGATTAAGCCGACAACTACATTTGCCTTTTCTCTATCTTTGCGATTGAGTTTCATGTAGTTCTCCGCCCAACCCCTTGTATTTGTCATCCTTTTTAAATCATCCTTATGTGCAAGGATGGAATCTAAAGCAAGAAAATTGGTAGCGAACCTAGTGATGGCTGGTCTAACCAATTCTCCATTATGGGTCTCGGTTCTCATGAGGCTAAGAGCCCAACCATGATTGTATATGAAACAAGTCATTTCTTGAGACTTCTGTATTAGTGGTTTAATACTTGTATCATTAGCTATATCTTTCAACATTAGATCTATACAATGTGCTGCACAAGGAGTCCAGTATAAGTTTTTTCTCACCTGCACACAAACATACAAATAATAAATATAATGCAGCTTTATTTAAAGTAATAAAAATTCAGTATAAGTGTGTTCTCACCCCCATTAACTTTATTCCTGCCGCCTTGTAGTTGGAGCCATTGTCAGTAACTACTTGGACGACCCTTTTTTCTCCAATTTGATCTACAACTTCATTCATCAGTCCAAATATGTAATTAGTATCTTTGTATTTGTCAGATGCATCTACAGATTTAAGAAATATGGTTCCTTGTGGAGAATATACAAGAAAGTTAATGATGCATTTTCTGTTCTGAGTACTCCATCCATCGCACATAATTGTGCACCCATATTCATCCCAATATTTATGAAAGGATTTCAAGTACTCCTCTATGTCATTTATTTCCATATCTAAGTATGTATTAGATATCTCATAAGGAGTTGGACCTTTCACTCCACTCCCACAAGCTGCTATGCTGTCTATCATCGGTTGGTAATGTGGACTTTTGGCAGCATTGAATGGTATATTATTGTATATAAAATTTTTTGCTATAAATCTTCCTATATGCTCTTTAGCATTCTTTATTTCCTTAAGGGCACCCTTTATTTTGGGTTGTTTTGCCCCTTGTTTTCTTAGGACATATGGGTCCATACTCCTTCCCC
>JANAVB010042018.1:940355-1035355 GCA_029216955.1 Iris pallida | reverse complement strand
TAATCTTTCTCTAGATTATTGTAACTCGTTCTGTCCCAATTGCAACACGTTTGCAAGGAAGAACGAGAGATCTTCTCTTCTCTATTTCTCTCCTCCATATTGTAATCGGATTATTTGGTTTTGTATCTTCGTAGATCTTTGTTGCATCTGTTTTACCATCTTTGATCAAGTCCCGGGAATAACACCTTCCCTATGTTTTATGTTTATTACATGGACCTCCCCTATATTTTGTGTTTTATGTAAATGGTTATTACACTAACCACCCTTAAAACATAAAGCATAGGGGAGGTATGTGTAATTATTTTCAAAATAAGGGACGTCCGTATAATAAACATAAAACATAGGGGGATTAGTGTAAATAACCCGAACTAATATGTAGCCAGAGGAAGATTTTGATAGAGTCACATCTTCATCAACAGGGCGGGTGGCAGTCATAGAAGCCAAGACATACATGTCAGACACAAGCACTTGACCATATCCCTCCATATAACAGAGAAGAATGAAAATCTCATTAGGAAACCAATACATAAAAAGACTTTGCCACTATATATGTACAAGACATTTGTGTAGTCTTCAACTGAATTCAATACATAACGAAACTTGAAGGAAAGATAGCCATGCAAAGTTGCCTCAAAAGAGATTGAGATGGTAGAAGGATTTAAGGAAAGATATGGCCATTTGATATTAAGAAGACAAGATAAATCTCAAGTACAAGTTAGTCGAACAAGAGACTTTAATAAAGGATTAAAAAGAATGGTTCAAAACCGGCAAATTCGAACACAACATGAAGGCTGAAGGTCTGAAGTGATAATGTGGCAATCTGTCCATATGAGTTGATAGTGTTGGGAACGCGGTGTGACCCGAACCGGAGTTGGCTCATGAGGTGCGATATTGAATTGGGCCCATATGCCTTAAAAGACAATTCTCAAGTAAGGCATGAACCAATCCCAATTATCTACACCTCATGATCCCACCTCCTACCCGATGTGGGACTAAATTGCCAACTCCATTGTCACCTCTTTGAGTACTCAACCGGAAACGAGATACAATCCAATAGACAGCGATTATTGGACACCAGGTGACCAAAAGAACTGGATATGATGGTTAGATCAACAGTTAAATAATTATTGGACACAAGCAGACAAAAAGAACTGGATATGATGGTTAGATCAACAGTTAAATATATTTCCAGTTCAGAGACTGTGAATGTACTAATAATCATGAAATTGTGCATGGAACCCTCTTGTACTACACATTACTATCTCATTTTCCTTGGTATATATTGATCTTAAGAAAAAACAAATACTCATAAAATCCAAGGCATAGATATTGGTATGAAATAAATCGAAAGAGTTATGTACCTCTCCTAGCATTGTCCATCGATTATCATGCCAAGCTTGGCGCATCCTCAGGTCAGAGACATGAAACTTTTTGATTCGGGCAGAGCCGCATAGCCTAACAATGTACCACTTGTCGCCCAGGACCTTGGCGATCTTCGCAACCCTCCATGAACGGAGATCAAACGCCTCAACAACGTCTCCAGAGACCCACTTCTCCTCTCCATGCACTCGTGGGGGTCGGGGCCTGACGTCTTTCCCGTGCACCTTCTCCTCGACGACGGGCTCTCCTCCGCCGGTCAGAAGCAGCTCACATCTGACAGTATACCTACGCCCATCCTTTGACAAAATCCTAGCAGGAACCCAAGAACCATAGGCTTCCTTTTTCCTCCTCGACACCTCCACCCAACTCCCTTCCCTATACCTCATGACTATAATTCACCTTTAAAAGTCTAACCCTGATTGAAAAATAATACATAAAATTGTGAAAAAAAAACATTGCTAAATTCTGAAAATAAATAAATCTTCAAAATCTACCTGATCTGCCTGAGCTCAAATAACTTTCACCAGCAGAGGAAAAATGGGCATGCGGATCATCTGACAGAAGAGGAACAGTAACCACCTGAATGAAAGATTCCAACCACAAATATTAGTTTAACTTCTTATTCTCCCCTTCAAGTCAGAGCACATCAAAGGAAACCATCAAGAAAATTTCAGATCCTGATTGACCAAGAAACTTGGTAAACTAGTCATATTAAAAGAACAACAATAAATGATCAGGAATTTGGTTTTTTTTTTTTTTTTTAAAACTAGAGTTTGTGAAAACATAGGAGGTGAAATTGGTACATGACAACCTAAACACAAAGACCAATTTGACCAGAAATTCCAAACTACAAAAAAAAAGAAGGTAGAAGGCACCATCCAGCTCACCAACCAGTTCCATCTTCTAAAAAAAATAAAATAACCCATCTAAAAGATGATTTTTAAAAAAGGTTATAAGTCAAATTTGAGGACAACCCATCAATCATATCAATTTGCTAAATACCAAAAAAAAAAAAAAAAGCAACCAGCAGACAGTTTCATCTACCCATTTCAACTCATCAGATTATAAATAGTAAAATAATACTTACACAATCAATAATCCAAATCCATCCACAGTTCAATCTATCAGAGAAAAAAAAAGGATAAATCTCATCAAACTAAGAGTTGCACACTTCGTATTTTTGGAATGAGGAGCAACCAATAACCACTTTCATCAACAAAATATTAACCTCACAAATAATAAGTAATAACTATAATAATTACATTTTTTTTACCTACAAAATGCTTTTTGGCTCATTAGAGAGCTGAGAACTCCCTAATACGTACGTGTCATTTTTAAAATTTTAATTTGAACATTAAACTAAAAAAAATTGAAAAGCTAAACTAAAAAGTTAATTTGCTTTTTAAATTAACCTTTTAGTTTAGCATTTCAAATTAATTTTTTTTACTTTTCAATAATTCGTTCACTCGGCGAATCTAAAAATGACATGTATTAGTGTCGGGAGTCAAATATCATTTTTATTTTATATAATAATAAATATGTAATACAAATAAATAAATAAATAAATAAAAGGTTCAGCTCAAATTTAACAATAACCTATTAAACATTTTAATTGGAAGAATATCAAGAACAAAAACATGGAAATGGAGAAATTGCAACAACTTATAGATGTCCATCTTAATTTGTTTTTTCTAGCAACCAATTTATGTTGGGGTTTATTTGAATTTGTTCATTAGTGACTCAGTCCTACCATTTCATGTTAAGGCAAACTGCAAGTGTGTATATTTCAATATTTGAGCTAACGTTTATTGTATTGTACACGGGTGTACTAAATCAAGTGGTTGTATGGTGGAAAGATTTTCTAGTAGGCAAGGTTCACGTCCTACAATAAGCCCTTGTTTTGTCACCAATTTTATTGAGAAATTCCTTTGGAGCCTTGTTCGGACTCAAGCTCGGATGAAGGACGTAAAGTGGCGCTTTGATGGCGCACTTCGCACGTTCGCATCGGAAGCGAAGATGGTGTGATTTTGTGCTTCATGAGCGGAGCTAGCACAGAAGCTTCACCGATGCATAGCGACGGAGAGGGGTGCAGAGCAACAATGGCACGGTACAACGGACCTACTGTTCTACGAGGCTCCAATGTCGTAGTTCTGTGGATCTGTGGTTTCGTGGGGCTAGAGTGGTGCAGTTTGGCAGATTTCTGGTATCACAAAATGCAGCAGCATGGAACTGTTGTTGTCTTAGCACTACAGCTTTATCATTGTTGGATATGTTCGTAACTGCCCTATTATTAGTGAGTTACTGGTAGTAACTTCCTCTTTAATTAGGGAGTTACTCCCTGGTCTTCTACCAACGTCTTTAGTGGACGGTTTCCATTTTCAGGTGACTACTCCCCCATTTAAATTATTGTTCTCACAATTAGTGTTGGTGGAGAAAATAAAGAATAGAGAGAATCCTCTAATGGTAGCAGAGAGTTTTTGTTTCTGCTGCCATTGTTTTGTGTGTTAGTGTCATGTCCGGGTAAGAGAGGTGACCATAAGCATTCCAGCAGTTCTTTTGAACTTATTGGTTCCTGTGAGCGAATCGAACAGAGATGGTTGTCACTCACCATTCCAAATATTTGTATTTTCTAATATTTTGATATAATAATTTTATTTTCTATATCTTTCATGTATCTTGTAATGATACTGTAGCATGTACCATGTACTTCATGTACATGTACTTGATAGTGGACCAATGTATCCAATTTATTTCCTAATGACATGGTTTTGATTTTTTGTGAGTGTCTCGAAAGTCGTAAAGACAGATCGCATAGGGTACCCGACATGTCCAGAATTGATTAATTAACTTATGCAACATGATTTGGATTTCTATTTTTGGGAGACCACCTTAGACCCTTAGTTATGTTACATCCTAATTCCGAAGAATCGATAGTCGTACCCCGGGCGTGATGTTGTCGAGCCTAAGTTGCATTCTCACAAGGCACTGCCATAAGGTTATCTGAAACACAACAACAAAGAGTACGCAGAGAAATTGAACAACACATTTGAAACAGAAGAAACTTTATTTCTTTGATAAGGAACATCATTTACAAGACTCTATGGTTGTTGGGCGGGCTTACAACTTGACTCAAATATAAAATAAAACATTGATGAGATAGTCGTTCCATATATTACATCCTATTTATACAATCAAACATTCAAAACACCTAATATCGAAGGGAGTCGAGCCATTTTGCCGAGACTGACGCAGAGTCTTCAAAGGAGTTCAAACAAGCCTACAGCACACGGGCGAGGCTTCAAACACACGAGCATTGCCTTCAGTTAGGTAGCACGCTCCTCCTAGTTCGGAGTGCCTATAGAGAGCGAGGATCACTATATTGTCATGTACTGGTGAATGACTAATTAAAATACCATGCATTCATTTGTTCAAGAAATTATGTGAAACATGTAATATAATTAGTGATCTTTCTAGCCATCATAGTCAATTTCTGTAAACTACGATAGAACTTACCCACGGCAGAGCATACCGTACAGTATAAAACTTACTATGTTCTTTCCTGTTCAATCAATTATCATTTTTTAAAACAGTGTATATATGTGAAGGTCACTGGCATAATAAGCAATCCTGGACATAGCTGATTAGACATAGTCCTTTCAACGCAAGTATCTAGTCCCGCTGAAGAATCCCCAAATTACCCGTGCTTAAACACATCATTAGCTATCCCGTGTTTCCCTAGGCCAAATCGGTCCCGTGGCCCCGGGATACCATTCGAAGAAACACTGCCCTTGTGCACAAGTTGTACATGACAGTGTTAGACTAAATTAGTAACTCAAGCATGGTCTATAAATTCATAATAAACTAAACCATTTTCATCGTGCTCCGCCTTATTAGGGCAACATTTATTCATAGCATAAATCTTTTCTTAACATGGTTCTATGGCATATATGTAAAAGTAAGCATGTAACAATTCTATTGCATAACAGTTCTATAATGAGTGTACGTAAGAATTGTGCAACAGTTCATTAAAAATAAGCATTCGCATCCTTGCGTCTTCGACTAATATTCTATCGATTGATTGAAGAACAAGAGAGTCAAAGGGGAGAAGGGTCCAGCCACTCACCTTGATGGGTTGAGGCGAGAGGAAGAAAGTCTTGTTTCGCTAGACGGCGCCTATCACCTGAAATCACATAAGCAACGGATCAACACTATACCTCTATTCTGAGATCGATATAAAATGTGAAGTTTGAAAACACAAGCAATGAAATCCATCAAAAATATTCACGAAAATGCATTCATAAAAGCCAAAGAAACAAGTATGACATGAAAAATAGAGCATCTCGAGGTCTCTCTCGACTCAGTCGCTGAGTCTTTCCTCGAAACACAGTCCGCTGAATATGGAACTTGATTTCGAAGAAGCCGATCCATAACGAGGAAAGAATCTTGATTCAATCGGTCCGTACCAATCGATAGAGAGTGTTTCTTAACCGCAATCCCCACGTCGCAACGAAGAACGGGACACGATGTTGGGACGGGACACTACAAGTTAGACCATTGGCAATGCCATAGATCCTAGGTCCCATACAAAAAACTCCAAACTAAGTATTTTTCCTGAGTAGACAATATATTATCTGTTTTCTGTTAAAATATTGACAATATTATGTCAATATACTGTCCGGGGATGCTAATTTTAGCCAGCAGTGCTGACTAGACTGCTCTTTACCTATTGTGTAATTATTTTACTTATGTAAGGTCCTGATTGGGAGGACTATAGTTTGATGAGTTTGTCACTTATCTAATGGCTCCTCCACCTCCCTTCCTCTCTCTCTCTCTCTCTCTCTCTCCCTCTCTTACTCGCTCTCTAGTTTATCCATTATCTTTCTCATTTCACTCTTTACTTACTTCTCTACACCATAGACTCCCTCATCAGTATCTTCCCTTCTTGAGCTACCTAGGAGTGTGACCACAAGCTAGAAATTGGCGTTAGTGTCGTAGTTGTTTCTCTAGACCCGCTTAGGAGGAGGAGTGGAAGACATAGAGATATGAAGAATCTATTTGGAGACAAGTACATCTTGCACTATTGAGTAATTGAATTTTACGTATTTTATTCCTTTGAAATCATTGTTTCTAATTTCTTCTTTCATTCCTACTATTTTCAAGTAATTCTTTGTATGTGTGATTGCTTGGATGTTCATTTTGGTTTTGGTTTGAGCTAGGTTTGGATTGGGGATAAATTTTAGGATACTGTGATAAAACCTTGGATTTTAAATGGATGCTTGGATTTTGATCTCAACCATAGGTTCTACCATTCTATAAGAACCTCTCTCAGGCTTCTCGAGCTACTGGGAATTTATTTAATAACATTTGGATAAGTTTTTGACTCGTATAACCCAGACTCGGGCTATTGTTTGTACTGTATCATTATAAATTGTGAGTTATAGTATATTGTCGATATAGTAACAATATACCCTCGATATACTAATAGTATAATGTTGGTTTATTATGGCGTATGCTCATTTTAGTAAGTCAACAATTGTTTTGTGAGACAAAATAGTATAGTGACAACATTTTGTCAGTACATATACTATTGTCATGCCGATTTTTCAGGATAGCTCCTGGTTTGTGTTTCATTTCATCACGAGGGCGTTTGACCTTCGCCAAAATATTTCCTAGGATTACTCATTGTCCCTTAGCTCTAGTACTCGAAAGTTTGATTATCTTGCGAGGGATTCTCTCTTGAACCCTCACGATGGATGCCTCATCCTTTACCCCCGTTTGCTGACCATCACCCTGCTATAAAGTGTTAATGATTAATTGATTGCTAGAACCTGTAGATTAACTAATAGATTTTGTGTGATCCAGGGGTTAGTGTAGTTTAGTAGCCGCATCACAAACTTTGATATACATAATATGCAGTGGATCGAGAAAGTATTGATGATTTTGAACCCATGAATGATCACTTGATTGTTTCTTGTTCCTAGCCTGACTACTGATATGTATATGTACTGACTTATACCAGGTTGCCCTTTTGTCGTACTGGTCCAGTTATTGCACCGCTTTTGTTTACATAGTGTACTGAGGGTTTGTGTGTATGTGTATATATATAATATCATTTTTCCTTTGCAGGTATCCTTGTAGTATGTCAACAGTCGTAGCATAGATTATGACTAGAAATTGTTTGTTGTTTGATGCATCTGCGTCTATGCTCAAGATGAATCAAGGTTGGAATCCTTAGGAACCAATCTGAATCTACACCCAGCGTACCCGTACTCTGGTACGACATCAAGGATAGACGAACATGTGTCCACGATACGAAATCCTAGAAAA
This sequence comes from Iris pallida, assembly GCA_029216955.1. Taxonomy (NCBI): domain Eukaryota; kingdom Viridiplantae; phylum Streptophyta; class Magnoliopsida; order Asparagales; family Iridaceae; genus Iris; species Iris pallida. Next base: position 1,027,648 of record JANAVB010042018.1, on the reverse strand, counting down.
ATACGATAGGACTAATTAACTTGTTAAATTTTTTTTATAAATTATTGGAAGGAAAATGATCCCAATTTTGTATTTTTCTTAGTGGCTAACCCTAGATACTGTCTTATATCTGTATATTCTGGAGTACAGTATATGTTATATCAATAGTACCGACCCAGTGTTTGCCCTATAGGAAAGCTAGGACTGTTATAATATATCTCATAGCATCGACTGGGTGACTGCCTTGTAAGGGAAACTGTGGACTGTTATTGATTATTATTGTATCAGGTTTGGTCTTCTTGCATGATCGACGAATCCTTACATTGCATCTTAACTGGAATAACATGAATATCAATATAGCAAATCGTTGGAAATGATTGGTCTGACTATTAAAACACTTAATGAAAACTATATTGCCTACTAATAGACTTGGGGACATATGTTCTCTCGATGTAGTAGTCTACATCTTATCCTTGTTTGGTGTAGATTTGGATTATTATCTCGATGATAGACTACGGACCTAGGCTATGACACATGTCTATGTATTGTTTATTGATTGGATTTTCATACATTATTCCCTCATGAATTTCTTGTTATACTTGCTATTTGGGGTTGACCTACTGGTTTGCATGGCTGGATATCGTAGTAGCGCTACATAATCTATTGGTTCTTCTACGGATGGTCATACTCGAAGGGATATGACACTAAACTATGAATGGATTGGTTTCTTCATCTTCAAATTGCATATATGTATTTCATTTGTGACGTTTAGATAGGGCATGTATTTATCCATTGTATTTGGGAGATTATTCCCACCTTCATTTGATGACGTGATTGTATATTCTAGAAATATGCTAATTATATGATCATGTACTGTGTTGGACACTATATTAGTGTTGTATTTATTTATACTTGGTTCATGATCAGGTATGTCTCATCGTTTGGGATGTACTATATCTTTTCATATGTGATTACTCTTGTCATTTATTTTTTTGGATGGATTAAGATATAGGATTTAACAGACCCTAGGATGATGCCAGTAGCCTGATAGATTGGTTTTTCACTTGTCTCTAAATAGTCGTGACCACTCTACGGGGTACTGGAGTACTTTGTATGGCCTAACTTGCTTATGTTTGCCCCCGCTCTCTAGTATTATATTTCTGGGCATGACAATGGCCGAATCTCATTTTGAGCAATAATGATCTTCATCATCCTAACAGGCCATTTTGTTATGTTTATTACCTTAATCTAGAAGTTTATTCAGCTATCTTCCTTCAACATTTTCTACTGCGCAGCGACTTCGTATGCTATCATCCTTCTAGTAGATTATCGACTAGTAAACTTTGTTGCACTCATAATAGCGGTTTTAATTGCTTTTAATATATCTTGGCAAGCTTGACTTACTTTTAGGAGAGTAGTCCTCACAGACTTGTACGATTTGTTTTTGAAAATCTGCAAAAATCTCAAAACAAGATGTCATGTGAAACTTTTAAAGTTGCAAGAATATCCTCGTTTATCACTTCAACATAATGTAAGCTCGAACAAGCCTTTTGAATCCAATTTTACAAGCTAGAGATATTCAATAAAGAGTAGTACAACCACTAGAAAAGGTAAGCCTTAATCATCAATAGGTGGATGTGTATTACGTGTTAACGGAATTAGAATCTATTGGCCCAGAAACTAGGACTGCTAAAGTTGTTCCTACGGTGATTACCAAATAACTACAATGGAAGAGAGATAATGATCTCAGTAAGTTGTTATCCTCAACTCTTTTTAGGATTCATTAGCCGAATCCTATAACAAGAAGGATAAGGCTAGAGACATCTAGGAGTCATTAGAGAAGCAATATAAGGACGATGAAAATATATCCAATATATACTTAGTTAACAGATTCATGGTTATGTGTCACGCCCAAGTCTCGAAATACTAAGACGGACATGTCCAGCTACCCGATATGAGATACAAAGACGTCATACGGCTATTAAGGCTGTCAAGAAAAGACAATGGGGTGCACGCTACAATCAAGTCTCCTACAGTCTCACGGAGTAAAGCAAGAAGCAGTATTTAATGATCATATAAGACAAAGTAGTAAGGCATTCCCGATGCTTCATCTAAATGATTCATGAGACTGGCTATATGAAATGATAAGTTAGTACAGAGAGTCAATAATACATAACCATGGTCAGCTGTAGTCTGATTAATTATATTTATGTAAGGAAACTAAATGTCCAGAACATCCAGCTAAACTGGTGTCTGTGGCTAAATGCCAAGTATCAAATAGAAGATATCAGAGTGGTGGAGAAGAAACCCACACATAGTCCCTAGAGCCCATGCTCCTGGTGTGCACCATTGTTTGGGTAGAAGGTTGGATCCTCAGGCTCTGCTATAAAATCTGGCCAAACAAAACCAGCGGGGACAGATCCTGAATAGCAAGTACCACAATGGAGCACATAATAAATAAGACAAAACCCAATCAATTTAAATAAGAGTGACTCCATTGATTATAGACGTATAACGTATCATTGAGACAATGCGACAGCCTTACAACCAAACAAGTACAAAGGGAACTGTAATCGTGCTGAGATAGAGTACAACCTATAATTATGGTCAGGTTATAGGCTATGTGTCGCAACATCGGTCCAAAGCTGGTCGTAACACAATAGCCTAACCCAACAACCAAACAAGGACATGGATTGGACCATACATTGCCAAGGCTGACCCTGGCCTAGGGCAGCCATGGTGACCGTCGAGGGCCCATGGACCATGAGGGGCCCAAAAAAATTAGTTTAAAAATAAATATATTAATAATTTTGTATCTCAAAATAGAACTAGTATGTATCATGGGCCCTTTTCGACACAAAGTTATTGTGGTGTACTGGTTACTACTTTAGACTTCTATACTAAAGGTTCGAAGTTCAATCCTTGGTTGTATCCATTTTTTAAAGTTTTTTCAATATGTTTTACATTATGTATGGAGGCTTTTTTTTAGTTTTTGAATATTTTTTACATTATGTATAGGGGCCTTATTTTAAAATTTTGCTCTGGCCCCAATTAGCTCAGGGCCAACCATGCGCACTGGGACAGTCCATGTCCTCGACTACTAACAGAAAAAAAGATCACAACATAGTCCAGTATTCCATCATCTAAGCAGCAAACCACACCTACAACCAGACAAGGACAAAGGTGGCACACTACTTCGTGACGAGATATTGTTTCATGCCATGATCATGTATAATTATAATAGACAAATATATGATGATACAGGTACCAGATACCATATACATGAATAATGGAGGAAAAATATATATACCGGGAACGAAAAGTAACATCTCTACCCACCTTTGAAAAGTTTCGTCCTCAGGATTTTAACCAATACAAGATAGAGAAATCAGGACAATCAATATACTAACTACAAGCCTAACTACACATGCAATTACATTAACCAACCAGGCAACAAGTTAACAATTATCTACTACGTAGTGCTAACCAAGTACGAAAATTGAGATACAAAGGCATAAGAATTAAATATACCTTCCGCGTCGATCAAGTGCGGATATCGAGATCTGATCTCATCCTCCCACTCTCATGTCGACTCTTCCGGTAAGTGATGGCCCCAAGCAAAACCTACAAGCTTAATAGTCCGGCTCTTGAGTGTTGGCACATTGATTTTGATATAATGACTATAATTAACCTCTGTACTGTTTAAGTTTAATTACTCCACAGGAATAATATGAAACACTCACTATTAGAAGAAAAGATGCTTCCAACACTTACAAAGCAACCATAGCTCATACAATCGCACTCAAAGAGTCCTAAGATGATAGCAAAAGAATCCAAAATTAGAATCTCAAGTGGTTCTCTATGTCACGTCCCGCTCCCGTAGGAGCGATCGTCCTCGCTAAGGCGTGATGCCTAGATTTCACTCACGCAAGGCAGGTCCATAACGGCCACTTAAAGGCTAAGCGACGGGGGTCATCGCACAGAAGTCCCAAGCAGAAACATTGAATAGTCAGCAGCAAAAATTTGAAGCAAAACACAAGTCATGCAAACTACTCTTTTATTGATATTGAACAAAGATTATAATATGGACACGAGGCCAAATTACAAGTCTTTCAAGCTCACTTTTTTCTCATATTACAAATCACTCTGCTCTCTCTCAATTATCAATACAAGCTTCAAGCGATGAGTGACAGATTCTTCGAAATAACGATGTCCATATATTATATCCCATATAAGTTATGACTCCATGCGACCGTACGCCTCGAAATGCCAAGGAATTCTGTGCCTCGATGCATCTAAGCGAGCTCCGTGCCATCGGGCTTCTACCTGTGCCTATACAAGAAAACTGTGTGGGTGTCAGTACTCAACTGTACTGGTGGAGTGAGCTCCTCGCCCACCCAAACAAAACTGACACGTTTATTTATTTTGTACAGCTTAATTCCTTTTTGATTGTCTTTCTAGTCTTGTCTTAGGATCAATTTTAGGACAAAGACGCCTTGGCCTATACTTGGTAACGCAATGATAGGGTCGTGCTATACTCTATTCTTAGCTTCAATACATATTAGAGGCAATGCCTCACCAAGTAGAAACTTATGCAAACTCGGCCGTGCCAAGACTTTTTCTTGTTTTTATGAGCCTCTAGACCATTCTCGTGCCAATGACATCAAGGGGATGACTCATGCTGGTCGTGCCAATAAACTTAATCGTGCATTAAGATCGAGGTCGTGCCTCCCAAGGATCAACCGGACTTAACCAACTTGCCTTACGGCCCTTTTTGACTTAACTAAAGACGACTCTATGACGACGCCACATTCATGCCGAAGCACGTGTCCTTGCTATAGCCAAATCTTAGGCTCCAGAATGGTGTTGCAACCGTGCACACCTAGCCTGCGCCGATTCAAGGTTAGCGCTTATTATAATTATATCGTGTTAACCCAACTCGTAACTTGCTAGTACTCGACGCAATCCAAAGGCATACACGTGGATAGCCGCTCTTATGCTGACATATCTATATGAGCGGTCACTAGCAATGTCAAGCTATAATGGATCTTTGTATACGGTGACCATTCGCAGGCGAGGTACGAGCTCCCACCGAATGACCCACAGCCTATATTGTAACGGTTCACTTCAATCGAGTCGTACCGTCGATGAAGGCCGTACAATATCTGTAATTTCTCCTAGGCCGACACGAACCCGGCGCCCCGAGATCGTTCGAAAAATTCACCTTGCGCGTAAGTTGTCCAATGACCATGCAAGATTCAACTCGATCTACCAAGTCCTTCTTTATTCTTGACCTTGCTTTCCAACTTTCTATCGAGACTCCCAAGTAGCGTGACCGATCTCGGCGACAACCAATCGCATGCCTTTGAACCCAAGGAACGACTACCAAGTAGTCTTCCAGCTTAACTTGAACATAACGTGTTCCTTTGTCTGTGGCATGCTTATCCTTAGCCCAACCGTGGCTCGTGCCTTAGACAGACCTTGTTCTCTAGGCGACGCTATCACTCAAGTTACATACTTATATGATGAGCCTTAAGATCATGGGACTATATGACTTGACAACCGCAGAAAGAGCGGGACAGTGCTAGAAATGGTTTCGATCAAAGGCATAACTTTGCCAAACTTAATTGTGCAACGACTTGACGAGCAAAGGGTGCGCCAAGATTTGCCTCGAGGGAACGTGTCGTGTACGCGTTCGACTTAAACAAACAAGTTCTTTGGGTGCCTAGACTTATGCCATAAGCCGTGCTATTCAACTGTATCCATGGGGTGAGCCAAGGCTATGCCACCATGCATGCTTTATGAAGCGTTTATGCGGGCGACACTATGACTTAGGCTAATTCTTAGCTTTGTGGCAAATACCAACTTTTCTTTCTCCCAAACCACGGGACGAAGGACCGAGTGTCATTTTGAAAGCCATCGTGCAATGATTCTAAGACGACCGTGGGACCCTTTTTCCATGTTCTAACTCAATCCGACCCGTCAGGATTATTCCCTTAGCTTTGTGGATGCGTCTCTTTTATTATTAAGCCTAACTTGTGCAAGTTGAAAATATGCAATTTATTATGTGATGGCTAAGATGAGGCAAATTTATCGAAACTACCCTACTGAGCGAGGAGTTGCCTCGACCGAGCGGGTCTTCGAGTAGCCGTTACAAGGCTAAGTTCGAACGCCGTCGGCATTTCGATTCCTCCGGTTGACTGAGTGAGACGGGGCACTATATCATACACCACTCAGAAAAATTTTCGTCCTCGAAACTAGCTGAGTACTTACTTATAGACCACTTTGATCCAAGGACTCTCGTACACACTTCGCCTATGCGTTTCTTCAATTCGAGCCACGCTCGCACTACTATCAATCTTTTCTTCACAACACAATTTCATAATCCTCGATACTTTTCCATTCCTCAAGTCTTATTTGAGTTCAACATATCACTTAGTTGGATCGTACACATATTCTAGGCGTCCCCAAAATACATGTATTTCAGCCAAGCCTTGTGATAGAGAATTCGCCATTCTCACTCGAGTTGAATTGTGTACATATTCAGGCGTCCCTGAAATATATGCATGTCAGCCAAGTCTCGTGAGCGGTGTTCCCATATTCTAGAATTATTCTATCCATCCATACTAATCCTCAAGATAAATCCTTCCAATGCTAACTCTTGAAACATGGGCGTCTCGCCTAACCGCTAGGCCATTTTTCAAGACTAAAGTTAATGTCAGGATTGGAATCATAGTTCCCCAACAATAATGCCAACACTGATTCCAATCCTAGGGTCAACCCAAGTTGATAGTGCGGTGTTTTCTACCCAAGCTCGCATCACTCAAATTTTTAAACATCGAGCATACATATCTCCTATTCGCACTTGCAACACTTAGTCCAAGGGGTCTGAGTCATTCAGCAAAGCCATCCTATAATAAGTCATGTTCAACCATTTTCTCGATATATCAATATCCCTCACTCAACAAGCAGTTCGCATAGCCTATTTCTTTAAACACATTCGATATAATCCACCTATCTGTTCTTTCCAAGTCAAGTACGTTATGACACGATTGTTACTAAACAATAATTTTTATTTCATATTCCCTATTCATTTATCCCAATTCACATAATCGATCACAAGGTCATCTGACCTTAACAATATGTCTTGTCCCGATCTTCCGCGAGTCTGATTATCCACGGTGGGCATAAAATTACCATACAACGCTCCTGCGGAATAATCGTTCTCATCAGAGTGTAACTCTTGTTTTGAGTCTAGACTAATTCATTCTTGATATGCAGATTAGATGTCCTCAATCATCAAGTTTACTCAATCATCAATCACAAGTCCGATCAATCCTCGAATCCACATTCGCCTCAAACCACAAGTCAAAGCAATCCAAATTGCCACATCTTGATTCCCCGAGTTCGATCGTTCCCGTGACATGAATCACCATGTACGTGCTCACACGGAACGATTGTCCCTAAATCAGACGTGACGCATAGGCGAGGCTAAAGTTGCGCTTGCGCAAGATAAGAATGTCGATATTATGGTTATCGACGTAACCATCAAGACACTTTTATTTTCATCCAACATTCATTTCATCAAAATCATAAGCATAGCATCCATCGGAACAATAATATTTTGTATGATCGTCATTCCTCGAATCAGAGTACCCCCGAGTTATCGCATATTGATCTTTGATATGCCTTAATACCATTGATGATATACGTAACCTGATGATCTTCATTTGCAACGAATTTTGAGTCGTGCGACTGATGCTATCGTATGAACTGGATAATCTCCTCGACATTCAAGATCAAGTTCGATCATTATCTCCCAAACCCGTTACATGTTCAATTCGTTCAAATCCAAAATCACGTACCTTCATCCGACTATCTTAAGTCATCGAACAATGAATTTCATCAATTTGTCTCAATCTTTGCTAATTCAAACCATCGAGCAACATCAATTCCAATCCTTAGAGTCATTCTCCATGCACGCTATCGTCCAATTGTGCTAACCTTTTGTATACGATTCATATCGATTTCCTCGAACAAGTCATCTGTTCGTACACCTTAACTTTTTCTTCGATTCAATTTATCTATTCCTTATCACTTGTATTTTGCATTTAATGCAAATTCCAATCCCGTGTGCGTCGATTCTAATTCTGTTCGAATCAACTCATCAAAATCTTCAAGATTATAACTTACTCAATGATACTCGATCTAAGGCTTTGTATACATGCGACGCTTGCTGATAGACTCATTGGGACCCCGCATCCTCAATCGACTAATATCCCAAGGCTATCCTATACACCACTCAGGGATGAAGTTATTTGGCATATCCTCGAAACAAGTTATGAATCACAACCGATTATTTCGAATTCTCATTCGAGCCATTCCTCAAAAATCCAAGCACGATTTGTCTATATCGCATCAACGATAATATCGTTTGATAGCACTTCTATAGTCATCCCACATTCTAAGAATCGAGTCTAGCTCATTCTTGTTCGACACAATTTGTATCTCGTATGCGACTTTCCTAAGGTCGTTACGATTCTTGGTGTATATGCCTAGCCTGACTTAGCCAACCGTTCTTTACTTGAACTTTTGTTCCACCAAATTTCTTTCGTACGATTTTATAAAATATTTAGACTTACTGTACGGACATACCATAGGACATTTGAAAGAGAGCGCACCAACGATACCGATCTGCGAAAACAACATCAGAGTTTATGGAACATCGAAGTTAGAATTCAATCAAAAGTTTAAGAATGTAAAGACGTGCTCTGATACCACTATGTCACGCCCTGCTACCGTAGGAGCGATCGTCCTCGCTAAGGCGTGATGCCGCGATTGCACTCACGTAAGGCAGGTCCATAACGGCCGATTACAGGCTAAGCGACGGGGGTCGTCGTACAGAAGTCCCAAGCAAAAAACATTGAATAGTCAGCAGCGGATATTTGAAGCAAAACATAAGTCATGCAAAATAATCTTTTATTGATATTGAACAAAAATTATGTCACGACCCGCACCCGCTTTTCGGACGCGAGCACGTGAGCAAGCCAGCTACGCATCAAGCGGGCTCCAGCCCGACTCGAATACGTAAACGCAGTCAAGGCTATGGTATACTGCCAAATCATGGCAAACAAATCTATATCTCAATCCACAATAAGAATACAAAACATGAATGAACACTATGGGTCGTGGTCTGCAGCCCACTAGCATAAATGTCCGATAAGACTCAAAGAATATAACTAGAGTCTCTAAAGTGAATCAATAAACAGGATAACTCGTGATAAGGAATGTAAAGCACGAAAGGATAACAAACATAATAATGATACCTGAATCCCACAAGAATCGCAAATCCTCCGCCATCCAGAACTACTAGCTAACTCCATACAATCGCTAAACTTAAAGAGATCATCAGGTCCTTAGAGGACATAGCAAGATACATAATATACATGCCTATCTAACAGTTTTATCATGCACAAGAGGATAAACAAGAAAACAGGAACACGACAAATGACTACGAACACGAACACGAACACACGAACACTAGAACAACTACGCGTAAATGAACTGCCGGATGAACGATAAACACGAGATCAATGGAAGAACTAAACCCTCATCCTGAGTGTGGACTCACGGGTTTGAACTAAGTACTAACCCTTGTCCCGAGTGTGGACTCTCTAGTTAGTTCTAACCCTCGTCCCGAGTGTGGACTCTCTGGTTAGTTTACGGCAAGGCACCCTCGTCCCGAGTGTGGACTCTCTGGTACAAGTATAACATCCTCGTCCCGAGTGTGGACTCTCTGATATAAACACCCTCGTCCCGAGTGTGGACTCTCTGGTGCAAGTCAAGTCAACACCCTCGTCCCGAGTGTGGACTCTCTGGTGCAAATAATCGACATCCTCGTCCCGAGTGTGGACTCACGGATGCAAACAGATCAAGAAAAACACCCTCGTCCCGAGTGTGCACTCTCTGGTGCCAAGGAAACAATATCAAGGATTTAGCAGTTTAATTACACGTACTCGTTCTATGACACGACTCAAGCAAGGTACTGACGAGAAACTCCAAGTGTGAACCACAAGACCAAACATGAACACGGCTATATGCAATAAAAACAACTCAAAATAATATAATACGAAAAGTACATATCCATAAACCATCAAAACTGGAAAATAAAATATAATGCATGTAAATAAAACTGTAGAGGAAGGCAAGGTATACTTGCCTGGAGGTTGCACGCAGATCCAACAACATATAGTCAACTGGTAAGTCGATGAGTCCAAATCATCATAACTGTCTCTGAAAGCTGAAACAGACATTGCCAATATTCTCATAATAGTCAAATTAGCTAGGATTGCCTGTCCTTAAGTCTAATTCTGGTCACAGGGGCAAAACGATAATTTCGAGCAAAACGATGTCCGCCGTTGGATCCGCTTTGCACCGAAAAGCGTGCCAGAGTCAATGGTCTCTAAAGTCGTCAAACTACATGTCAACAGGTCCGGTTTTTAGATATGAACCCAACCGTATGTCCAAAGTTGGATTCCGGCGGGCCGTGCACAAAATCGCCCGTTGAATCGGACCGTGGGGCCCACAAAACAGCGATCTGATCAACTGTCTCAGAATCAGATCAAACTTGGCATACAGGACCAAAAAAATGATACGGTCTTGTTGGCATAAGTTTCGTCTCGATCTGACAAGCGTGCACAATGTAATTGGAAAATTTGTACAGAGGCCGATACGGTGAATTTCGACGGATACACATCAAATTCGTCGCGCACATGCGACCAATTTGAATTCCATCAAAGCCCACACGTCCACGAAGTCGATGCGCACATTTCGATGCTTTCGGTTCGTGACCACGTTGCCCGGATTGGCTGGACGCATGATGGTTCGGAAGAATTTTAAAGTTTTCCAAAAACAGTTTTTAATGATAAAATCTCGATTTTGAAATCTGTTTTCTCTGCGTATAATTCATGAAAATTAAATATACAAAATAGGTTAGGAAGCCCTACATGTTGTCTCTAAATTGGTTTAATTATACTACAAAAATAGTAAGCAGGTTTCTTGGAAACTGTGCACGAACATGGGTATTTGGGGTACATGGAAACTATTTTCAAAACAGTTTTTCCTAAAGTTTAGATCAATTTTCTAAACCGATCACTCGACTATATTGAAAACTAATTTATGGAGAGTCGAGAGGGTTAGGTTGGCTTCGTATACGTGAAAACGAAACAATGAACGATCGAACGAGGGCTGAGAACTTTACCTGTAAAGTGGGGGTTCGGCCTGGCGAACTACTGTTGCTGTTCCCCTGTTTCCAGGGGCGCACGGCTGGTCCGGCGCCTTGGCCGGCCTCCGGTGGCCCCGTGGTGGCGTGCGGCTGCGCCAAGGCCTGGTCGACGCTGGGTTAGTATTTAGAATTAGGGTTTACCACTCTCCTTCTCTCCCTCTCTCGATAATCCTGTTATACTCGAACAGAGTCGGGGCTCTGTTTGTAAACTAAATTGGGTGTACGCTCGGCCTGGGGAGAGCTTGGGTGGGCTCGGGCTTCTGGCAGGCCGGGCTGGGCTTGGCCCGGGGCTGTGGGGTGGGTGAGTTTGTCTGGGTTTGGTATTCTTTTTCTTTTTCTTTTAGCAACTATTGTATATATCTATATATTTATATATAGATATACACATATATGTATACATACGTATATTTATATACACACACACACACACACACACACACACACACACACACACACACACATATATATATATATATATATATATATATATATATATATATATATATATTTACACATATACGTATATAATATATTTACACATATACGCATATAATATATATATATATTTATATATACACATATATATCTATATTTATTTACACACATATACATATATCTATATTTATATACACATATATACCTATATTTATTTACACAATTCCCAAAATCCTAAAGTACCTGTTTAAAGAATATTCACTATAATTATCAAATAAAATATTATTTAATATCAAGGACTCAATATATATATATATATCCATATTTTGTGAAAGTCGTCTACTAGGTTACTAAATTAAAATACTACTACCCAATACATGTCTACAATGACGTCTTGGGATGCACTATATGACTACCTGGCTTGGGCTCGGTTCGGTCCAATTCGGATTAGTTTGGCACAACCGGGTCTTCTATACGTCAAATAAATATTAATAATGAATATGTAAACTATTTATAATGGTCATGTCACAACTTAGCCTGGTTTTTCTAGTTAGGACATCACTATGGCTCAGCCTTCCCTGGCAGGGCTAATACACTAGTCAAAGCACGCTATTACACTATCCGTGCCACGATTTCTAGTCGTCTTGTACTCCAAAATTCCACCATGGCTAAAGGCATCTACCATAATAATTAATTAAAAAAATAATTATTTATAAAAATCCAAAAATCACCATTTAAATTAAATAAATAATAAAAAATATTTCAAAAATTTTCGGAAAGGGAGGCTACAGATTACAATGTGGGCACGAGGCCAAATTACAAGTCTCTCAAGCTCACTTTTCTCTCATATTACAAGTCACTCTGCTCTCTCTCAATTCTCAATACAAGCTTCAAGCGACGAGTGGCAGATTCTTCAGAATAGCGATGTCTATATATTATGTCCCGTATAAGTTTAGAACTCCATGCGGCCTTACGCCTCGAAATGCCAAGGAACACAGTGCCTCGACGCATCCAAGCGAGCTCCGCACCATCGGCTTCTACCTGTGCCTGCACAAGAAAACTGTGTGGGTGTCAGTACTCAACTGTACTAGTGGAGTGAGCTCCTCGCCCACCCATACAAAACCGACACGTTCATTTACTTTGTGCAGCTTAATCCCTTTTTGATTGTCTTTCTAGTCTTGCCATAGGATCAATTTTAGGACAAAGACGCCTTGGCCTATACTTGGCAACCCAACAACAGGGTCATCCTATACTCTATTCGTGGCTTCAATACATATTTGAGGCAATGCCTCACCAAGTAGAAACTTATGCAAACTCAGTCGTGCCAAGACTTTCACTTATTTTTATTAGCCTCTAGACCATTTTCGTGCCAATGATGTCAAGGGGATGACTCATGCTGGTCGTGCCAATAGACTTGATCATGCATTAAGATCGAGGTCGTGCCTCCCAAGGATCAACCAGACTTAACCAACTTGCCTTACGACCCTTCTTGACTTAAATCGAGATAACTCGATGACGACGCCACATTCATGTCGAAGCACGTGTCCTTGCTATAGCCAAATCTTAGGCTCCAGAATGGTGTTGCAACTGTGCATACCTAGCCTGCACCGATTCAAGGTTAGCGCTTGCTATAATTATACTATGTTAACCCAACTCGTAACTTGCTAGTACTCGACACAATCTAAAGGCGTACACGCAGATAGCCGCTCTTATGCCGACACATCTATATGAGCGGTCACTAGCAATATCAAGCTATACTGGATCTTTGCTTACGGTGACCATTCGCGTGCGAGGTACGAGCTCCCACCGAATGACCCGCAACCTATATTGTAACGGTTCACTTCAATCGAGTCATACCATTGATGAAGGCCGTACAATATCTGTAATTCCTCCTAGGCCGACATGAACCCGTCACCCCGAGATCGTTCAAGGAATTCACCTTGCGCGTAAGTTGTCCAATGACCATGCACGACTCAATTCGATCTACCAAGTCCTTCCTTATTCTTGACCATGCTTTCCAACTTTCTATCGAGACTCCCAAGTAGCGGGACCGATCTCGGCGACAACCAGTCGCGTGCCTTTGAACCCAAGGAACGACTACCAAGTAGTCTTCCAGCTTACTTGAACATAACGTGTTCCTTTGTCCATGGCATGCTTATCCTTAGCCCAACCGTGGCTCGTGCCTTAGACAGACCTTGTTCTCTAGGTGATGCTATCACTCAAGTTACATACTTATATGACGAGCCTTAAGATCATGGGACTATGTGATTGACAACCGCAGAAAGAGCGGGACAATGCTAGAAATGGCTTCGATCGACCGGCATAACTTTGCTTAACTTAATTGTGCAACGACTTGACGAGCAAAGGCTGCGTCAAGCTTTGCCTCGAGGGAACGTGTCGTGCACGCGTTCGACTTAAACAAACAAGTTCTTTAGGTGCCTAGACTTATGCCACAGGTCGTGCTATTCAACTGAATCCGTAGGGCGAGCCAAGGCTATGCCAAGTCTTGGACGACGGGACCGTGCATGCTTTATGAAGCGTTTATGCGGACGACACTATGACTTAGGCTAATTCTTAGCTTTGTGGCAAATACCAACTTTTTCTTCTCCCAAGCCACGGGACAAAAGACTGAGTGTCATTTTGAAAGCCATCATACAACGATTCTAAGCCGACCGTGGGACCATTTTTTCATGTTCTAACTCAATCCAACCCGTCGGGATTATTTCCTTAGCTATGTGGATGCGTCTCTTTTATTATCAAGCCTAACTTGTGAAAATTGAAAACATGCAATTTATTATGTGAAGGCTAAGATGAGGCAAGTTCACCGAAACTAACCCACCTGAGCGAGGAGTCGCCTCGACCGAGCGGGTCTTCGAGCAGCCGCTAAGTTCGAACGCCGTCGGCATTTCGATTCCTCTGATTGACTGAGCGGGACGGGGCACTACACTCTAAGTGTCTAACAAATCTGGTAAACACTCATGCATGGATGCAAATAAAAACAAAAACTTCCTATAATTCAAATAAAGTATGTAGGAAGGAGCAAAAAATTCTTCAAATCTTCGGGTATATCCGACAGATAATCCGAATGGAGACAACAACTATTTGTAGTCCCATTCGGATAATCAGTCGGATATCCAGGATTATCCGACAGATAATTCAAATTGACACAACAACTCTTTTTGGGATCATTCGGATTAACCGTCGGATCTTCGCGGATCTTCTTCGGATAATCCTTGTTGAAACAACAAATATTTTGTTGTTCATTCGGGTCGTCTTTCGAATTAACGCGGATCATCTCCAGATAATCCGAATTGCCTTGCTGGCTATTTTTTAATTCAAATCCAATGACTAGATGTCAGTGCATTTAATGCATCCAAAAACTATATTTCTATCAGTTACTGTTGGCTCGGATAATCCGTCGAAAATTTGTGGACATCCGTCGAATAATCTGACTATATGCAGGAAATGCTTCATGCTCTTGGATTTGTATAAATAGTCTTCCCCCTTCTTCATTAATGCTTATCCACTTGTGTCTTAAATTTCCTATCTACCAAAGAGCTCCACCATAACTCTACAAAGCTTTTATTTATCATCCAAAAAAGTGTTAGAGTTACTTCAAAGAGTTGTAACTTAGATCTTCCAAGTGTTCAAGAAGTTCAAAATATTTTCTCTTGTGTTTTAAAGTTGACGAGCCTTCGAATAAAAACTTGTGTGTAAGAAGTTAATGAGCCTTCGGATAAAAATTCGTGTGTAAGAAGTTGCCGAGTCTTCGGATCAAAGCTCGTGTTGTACTATTTACTCAAATAGTCGATTAAAGCCAGAGAGAGTTCCGGGACTGGAGTGTCCCAAGGGATACCAGGATACATCGAGTGTTTGATCTATTCTCTCTTTTGAATTGCTATTTACTTTGCATATTATTGTTGGTAATTATTTTATTACCCTATTCACCTCCCTCTAGGGTTCTATAATTGGTATCAAAGCTTGGTCTCTTGATTTGGATTTACTTTCTTAGAGTGATCAATGGTCACCAACACTAGTCTCAACTCATTCCATAATGAGGGACACTCCACAAATAGTCCATCTCTATTTGATGGAACTAACTACAACTATTAGAAGATTAGGATGAGCATCTACTTAAAATCCCTAGATTTTGATCTATGGATTGTTTTGTGAATGGTCTCACCAAGTCTTCTATCGTAATTGAGGAAGATGTTTCGAAAAGGCTTACTACAAGATTTTTTGAAAACGACAAGAAGATTCTTAGTCATGATGGAAATGCTATGAACGCACTCTATTGTGCTCTCGATAGCAATAAATTCAATAGAATCTCCACCTGCAAAACATCCAATGAAATATAGAAGCTTTGGAAAGTTACACACTTGGGCACATCACAAGTAAAAGAATCTAAGATTAGTATTCTCACTCAAGAGTATGAATCTTTCAAAATGAAACAAGATGAGTCTATTTCTTGTATGTTTACTAGATTCTTTGATATAATTAATCCTCTCTCTCTCTTCGTTTGGTAAGAAATATCCCACTCATGAAAAGATTCGAAAGATTCTCAAAGGACTTACTAAAGGATGGAATCCCAAAGTCACCGCCATCATCGAAGAAAATGGAACCATAAACCTTTAGACTCTCATGGAAAAGCTGATGACCCATGAGCTAGACATGAAGGACCAAGAAGAAGCCTCTATACAAGAGAAGAAGAAAGAAAAGATCAAAGAAATAGAAAAATCTCTTGCCCTTAAGGCCATCAAGCTATCCTCAAAGGATGACTTCGATGATGACGATTCGGATGATGAAAAAATTGCCCTCACCGCTAGAAAATTCAGAAAGTTTCTCAAGTTCAACAAAGCGAATCGCTCAAGAAGGGACATTGATGAACAACCTGCTTGCTACAACTGCAAGAAAATATACACATCAAGAGGGATGGTCCAATAGGAAGAAGGGAACCTGGCAAGTATGAAAAGCCCGACAAAGAAAGTTCATCCTCACGAAAGTACGCCAATACTAGCATCCGGTACGAGAGTGATGCTAGTGACTCGAACAACGACAAAGAATGCAAACACACCACAAATATTTGTCTTATGGCAACAGAGTCAAATGAGGTACTTGGTGACTTCTGTATGAACGCTCTTTCATATACTAAATTAGAAAATTTTATTCTTGAACTACACGATGAACACAAAGTGTTGAGAAGTAAGCATAGAAAATCTCTAAAAGAGATTGATGCTCTCAAGCAAGCAATAGAAATACTCTCTAATATCATTTGTGATATAAAAAGAAAAACTCCTCCTTCTGACACAGATGAGATTGAATCACTTAGACTAAAGCTTCAAGAAGCTTTAGACGATATAAACAAAAAGGAAATTGAATGTCAAAACCTCAAGGGAGGGATACGACATTGCTAAAAAAAAAAGACACTCGTTGCGAACCAAAGGGAATATGTTACTTCTATCAAATACAATGAATTTCTTACAAAATACAAGAAACAAGATGATAGAAATATGATTTATCCAAATGCACGACACCATAGTCAAAGTCACACTAGTACACACTACTAATACTAGCTACAAAAATCATACTCATACAAACACACCACATAGGCCTTATCCCCAAAAGGTGCAGACAAAGGACCCTTTATAAAGAAAAACATGAGCATAACATATCATGCTTTTTTACTATAGTCACCATGCTAGAACACCTCGTGCTCAAAACACTCACTTGCCTACTTCTAGACATGTAGCACCCACTATGTGCCACTATTATGGTCTACTTGGGTACACATCTCATTACTGTCAAATAAGAAAGCATGTTGATATAAGAGCGCTAAAATGGATTCCTGAAACAAACAGTCAAGGACCCAAATATTTTTGGGTACCAAAGTCTTCATCTTCAACTTGTGTTGTAGGTGAACCCTCCATTGCATGTTAGAAGCAAGTGGATCCTTGATGCGGTTGCTCACGTCACATGACCGATAATGCTTCACTTTTTGCAATGCTATCGATGAAGAAGTAAGGACACGTATCTTTTTGCAATAACTCAAGGGGATCCATCATTGGACATGGTAATATCATTTTTCCTCCTTACCCTTGTATTAAAAATGTTTGCCTTGTCACCAATTTGAAGCACAATCCTCTTAGCATGCATAAGTCATCTCATGGAAAATGGTTATGGAGTTAACTTTGTTAAACATAAATGTTTCACTTATGATAGTACAAATGGCTCCATTATGTATGAAGGAATTAGAGAAGACAATATTTATATCTTTTATCTCGTTGAATGTACTAACATAACTGGTGCTTAGTAGTGAAGAATGATGAGAGTTGGCTTTGGCACATGAGACTTGGACACGCCAACATGGATATCATCTCCCGACTTGCCACCAAGAAACTAGTTAGAGGACGCCCAAATATTCCATTCAAGAAAGATATGATATGTGAGGAATGTGAGAAAAGTAAGTTAACTAAATCCTCCTTCAAGTCTATCAAGTCGGTAAGAACTACTAGACCCCTTCAACTTATTCACATGGATCTATTCGGTCCTAGTAGAGTAGCTAGTCTTGGTGGTAAGCTTTATGCTTTTGTTTTAATGGATGATTTTTCGAGATTTACTTGGGTTATTTTTCTTGCAAATAAAAGTGATATTTTTCGTAAATTTGTTGCTTTTTGTAAATGTGTTCAAAATGCGAAAGGCATTGTGATCAACAAAATTAGATTTGATTACAGAGGTGACTTTGACAATGCCGATTTCAAAAAAAAATTGTATTAAAAATGGTTTTGATCATCATTTTGCTTGTCCTAGAACTCCACAACAAAATGATGTAGTAGAAAGAAAGAATAGAACCCTCGACGATATGGCCAGGGTCATGTTAAACCAATATAATCTCCCTCAATATTTTTGGACGGAAGTCGTTAACATGACATGTTATGTTATAAATAGGGTCTTAATTTAAGAAAACCAAATATGAGCTTTGGTTTGACAAAATTCCATATATTAAATATTTTAAAGTTTTTGGATGTAAATATTTTATCTTGAACACCAAAGATAACTTAGAAAAATTTGAAGAAAAAGCCTATGAAGGTATACTCCTTGGTTATTCAATACATAGTAAGGGTTTTCGTGTCTTTAACAAAAGAAGTCTTGTAGTCAAATAGTCGATCAATGTCTCTTTTGACGAACTTAACACTTCTGCATCTAGCTCCCTGACTGATCTTGATGACTTCTCCTATGGCTTGGAAAATTCTTCTCTTGGAGATACAAATCATCTTTCATCTAGTAATGAAGTTGAGATCTCTCCATTGAAATTTTTTCAACTATAAAGACTTCTCCAAATGGTCTCCCAAAAAAATGGAGATTTTTCACTCATCACCACAAGAAACTTATAATTGGTGACCCCTCCTCACAAGTTATGTAACTCTTTAATTTTTTATATATTTAAAGTTGAATTATTAAATTTAATTTGTTGAAATAATAATAATAATATTTAGGGAATTCAATTAGTGATCAAAATATTTATTTTTTAAAAATAACAATAATGGTAACTCCCAACCTCTTATATTTCGTAACTTCTAACCTCTTACATTTCGTAACCCCGATCCTTCTCATTCGTAACTTCTCTTCATTTCTCTATAAAAAGAGAAATGTTGAGACAAAACTTAAGCATTACCATATTATTTCTTTGGAGCAACCCAGCGACCCGTGCCGCACTCGCCATCCCCGAGCCATCGGACCTGCACCAATGAGCCGAGCTTTGTCAACAACCTACGAAACACCTTTCCGATCTTGACGAGGATGATTCCGACGGAGA
Organism: Iris pallida; assembly: GCA_029216955.1. Lineage (NCBI taxonomy): Eukaryota > Viridiplantae > Streptophyta > Magnoliopsida > Asparagales > Iridaceae > Iris > Iris pallida. Next base: position 1,008,137 of record JANAVB010042018.1, on the reverse strand, counting down.
GGACACTATGTCGACGTACTCGAGCCGGTAGAGGACGACGAGCCGACGACGATCTCGACGTAACCGCGACCACCTTCTTCTTCTTTCTCGGTAAGAAACTAAACTCTAGCCTTGGTATAGTTTACATCCAAGCGGATCCCTTATGCCAACACCAAACAAATTTTGGCCCAGTGGTCACATGACCAGCCCTAGGATTCATTCCTGACAAACCCGAGTTCGAGACCCCTGTTAACCCCTTTTTTGAAGTGAATATATATATATATATATATATATATATATATATATATATATATATATATATATATACAGAGAGAGAGAGAGAGAGATAGAGAGAGAGAGGAATGATCCACATCCCCTCACTTTTGTATCCCCCATGCATCCCCATGATAACACCCGTTGGATCTTGTTTAAGTCATCTAATCTTAACCATTAAAAAATCAACGTTTAAGATTAGATGACTTAAACAAAGATCCAACGGATGTGAAAGACATGCGGTGTTATATATATATATATATATATATATATATATATATATATATATATATATATATATATATATATATATATATATATTCAAATCAACGGTTAAGATTAGATGACTTAAACAAGATCCAACACTTGTTAAAATGAGGATGCTTGGGGATGCAAAAAATGAATATATATATATATATATATATATATATATATATATATATATATATATATGTGTGTGTATATATATATATATATATATATATATATATGTATATATATATATATATATATGGTTTTCATGATGGGGAGACATCACCCAGCCGGCCCTAGCCCTCCGCTCTTCTTCCTCGGGTGGTGGGCGGGGCCGGTCATCTGCTTCGACGGTCCGGCCGGATGGCCATGGAGCCCCCTCCCCCCTTTGGAGGCCCCCACCCTTCCCGCCACCCCACTAGCGTGGTTGCTCCCCTAGCGTGGCTGCTCACCGCCGCCGGCCAGCAGTGCGGCCGTCCTCGTCGCTGTCGTTGTGCCCGGCGTTCTCGATGCCGGCGCCGACCGCCCGATCCTCCGTTTGTTCCTCCAGGCTCCTCCTCGGCCCCCTCCATCCTCGGGCCTCCGCCGGGACTGCCTCCTCCCGCTTCGCCGCCTCCGACTTTCGTGGCCCCTCATGCTGCGCCGCCCCTCCCTCCTCGATCGCGGCCCTCCCCATCCCGGAAGTTCTTCCCCAGAGGCTGCTCCTCCAACCCCTTTATCCGACCCCCGGCGTCCCTGGGGCGGCCCTTCTCTCCGCCGCCCCCCCGGCCGCCCGGTCTTCCTCCGGCCATCCCTCTCCCGCTCCGGTGCGCCCTCCATCTGCCGCCCCCCTCGCGGTGACTCCCACCCCCTCGGCCGCAGCCACCCGCTCCTTGCGGTAGCCCAACTCAGCCACGTCCTCCCTCTGTCCCCCAGCAGAGCCCCCGGCGGCACTGGGCTGGCCCCTTCCCTTCGCCTCCCACCAGTGTCGGCTCCCCCTCCAGCTTCCTCGTCGGCACCCCCCCCTCCCCAGCGCGTTGCCTCCCCCCTTGGAGACCTCCCCGGCGCCAGACGGTCGTCCAACCCCGCCGCCCCCCCATCGCGATGCCTCCTCCCTTTCCTCCCCGTTCAGCGGTGGACTCAGGCGCTCTCTCCAGCTCCGGCCGGAGGGCCCTCACCCTCCCGGATGGTAGGCGCTCTCTCCACTGACGGTTGGCCCCGCCCACCGTCGCCCGGAGGCCGATCCCTGTGCCCTCGGCTTCGAGCTCAGTCCCCCTCCTTTCCAGGCAGGCTCCTCCCTGCAGGACCTCCCCCGGCTCCCCCTTCAGTTTAGCTTCCCACCCTCCGGGCTACCTCCCCTGCCGGAGCCCTCGCCTTTCGGTCTCCCCTGCCGGAGCCCCCCGGCTCCGGGATGCGGCCGGTCTGCTCCGTCGCCCCCCCTCTCCCCCTGGGCTGGACCCCCCGCCGTAGCCGCTTCCTTCCCGGCCTCCGGAGAACGTCCTCCGTCTCCCTCCCCTCCCTCGTCCCCATCCTCCCTCCCCTCTCCCACCCACCCCCCCTTTTCCCTCCCTCCCGCCCGCGTCCCTCCAGGCCGGCCGGGCCGGTCTCCTCCGCCGGAGCACCCCGGCTCCGGGCGTCGTGCCTGGGCGGGGGTCCCGAGGCTTCCACGAGAAGCGGGCCCCATTGGGCAGTACAGCTCCCCGGGCTGCGTGCCAGTACCCCTTCGGGTTGCGCGTCCTCGGGAAGCACAACCGTCACATAGGTCAGTGTGCCCATTGATCCTTAGGGCTGAGAGCCCACCCCGATTTCAAATTTCAAATTTTTTTGAAATTTTGCGTTTTACTCCTTCAATCTTTTGTATTTTCTACTTAGCCTTCCAGGGCCTTTTTTGTGGTTTTGGACCCTGGCACCTGTACTGCTCGTTAAGAGCCAATCTTCTTATTCAATAAAATGCTATATATATATATATATATATATATATATATATATATATATATATATATATATATATATATATATATATATATATATATATGGTTTTTTTTATATGAAAACAAAATCTGTCTTGACTTTACTGGTCTATGTAACCACCCTAAAACCTGAGCCACCAAACCCAAGTTTGAATCCTATGTTAAGCATATTTTTTGGGTAATATATATTATATTATTTATGGTATTATTATATGTAGTATTTATGTATATTTTTTTTTTTGTATTTTGATAATTCTATATTGTATTTTTGTGATATAAAATACTGGTAAATTATACTTTTATTTGTAGTATTTATTTATATATTTTCCAAAATCATTTATTTGATAATTATATTTTTAAATAAATAAAAATAGTAAATACATTTATACGTATTTATAGTATTTTCAATTTTAATAAATAATAAATAATTTCTGAAAATTAATTACAAATTATATTTAAATACTAGATTTTATTTAGGCTAAGCTAGAATATTTACATGTAGATTTTGGACTTATTTTGACATATTAAAAATTAGTTTCTTTTAACAATTAATTATAAATAATTATTATTAAATTAGTTTTTGATAAAATAGTTCTATAAATACTTGTACTTGCCCAGAAATTATTAAAACTAAATACCTTTCCTATTTTGACCTAATTGACTCATGAAAAATAGCAACTTGGTATTTGAAGACCTCTAACTTTTAAAACGAGCGAAGGTGAGGCATGCCTCATTTAATGCAATATTTTCTTAATAAATAAAATAAATTATTTTATTTATTACATCCTAGAAAAATATGGCAACCCCATGACTTGTAGATTTAACATGTTTAAAAGTATTTTGATGTGTATTGCCTTTATATAATTATTGTGCTAGACTTTATGACCAAGGTTAAGCATAGTGTGCCATGACTTTGTGACCCAAACCTAGTCTAACTTAACCTAGTTAGAGAGCACAACACCTAGTTAGCACTTAACATTTAAACTAAGAAACATTATACCTTGTTACAACTTGAGGACTTTGGACATCAAATCAACATTTAACATCAATCATTCGGTAAATTAAGGCAAGTACACTACAACCTACGAAATTTTACATGATATGATTTGCATGCTTCTGTTACAAATTGTATCTTCTTTTCATTACATGTTGTCTTTAAATTCCAAGATTGTAAGTATAACATGTTTTTCATACAACAAGCCTCTTTAACAAGAATTGTATCACATGTTGCAAGTTGTACACATTACCGATACTGGGAAAGAAAAATTGTCTAGTCAATACGTGATCAAAGCCCATAGTACAGTATGAGTGGATAGCTTAACTCACACATCGTGCATGTCTGGATTTTGCCGGACCGATTTATGCCATATCAGTTGCATTTATTTTACCATCATATTTTAGCCGATCACGTGTCTACTAGCTTTTCAAAGCCGCACTTTACCTATCTAGCCTGAACATGTTTTAAAAGTATCTCCTAAACATGTTATCTTTGTTTTACAAGTATCTCTTGAATATGTTGTCTTTACTTTATAGAATCTCCTGAGTATGTTGTTTTTATTTTTCAACCAAGCATGTTACCTTTTCTTTCAAACCAACCATGTCTTCTTTATCAGTTCATCCTTATCATGCCATGTATCAGCAACGTAAATTATAGGGTTATACTTGCTCCTTTCCTGATTGGATGGTTGCAAGTGGATTAACTAAGGAGGAGTTGCTTTGCAATTCATACTATGGAGCTGCCACTGGGACGCTAGCCCACATCCCAAAGGATGTTCCTACTGGGGAATACCATATAACTTAGCTTACATTTCGCTTTTGAACTTGGTTTGTAATAATTAGTTAACATTCATTTGCCTGGATTTGTCTCCTGTTACTTTTCCTTTGGGAATGTAACTAAGTGATATTTTGGACCTATTCTAGTTTCTCTCGATATAGATGTTGTGATTAATTTGATTCAATATAATATAACTTTTGAAGATGATTAAAGGTTTAGAACAACTTACTACGCTCTGTCTCATAGCATAGGCTGTATGTTTCCGACTCATATCCGAATATTCGGGAGCGGGTCATGATAGTTAGCACTCGATCCTCTACACGAGATCATTGTGCAAATGTGACTTTTATTTCACAAATAGAGCCTTAAAATGTCAACGATGCTTTTAATGATAAATTTTGGATGCTTGCAATGCAAGAAGAGCTCAATCAATTCTAGAGAAACAACGTTTAGGAACTCGTTCCTAAGCCCCACAACTACCCGATTATTGGAAAAAAGTGGGTGTTTCAAAATAAGCTTAATGAGGATGGGATCGTAACTCGTAACAAAGTCTTATTAGTTGCTCAATGCTATAACTAAGAGGAGGGCATTAATTATCAAGAAACCTATGCACAGGTTGCTCGTCTCGAATCCATCCGAATGCTTTGTGCTTTTGCTTGTTTTAATAATTTTAAACATTGTCAAATGGATTTCAAAAGTGCATTTTTGAATGGTGTTATTAAAGAAGGGGTGTATGTTAATCAACCTCCTGGCTTTGAAGATTTTCACTTTCCATCTCATGTTTTCAAACTATACAAAGCCTTTTATGGCCTGAAACAAGCTCCTCGTGCTTGGTATGAGTATCTTAGCTCCTTTATACTTTCTCACAACTTCTCCAAGGACAAAGTTGACACCACCCCCTTTATAAAATCTCACAATGACACTTTTATTAGTCAAAATATATGTGTATGACATCATTTTTGGTTCAACTAACAAAATATGTGTGAAGATTTTGTAAAACTTATCCATGATGAGTTTGAAATGAGCATAATGGAAGAATTATCCTTTTTTCTTGGATTACAAATCAAGTAAGGACCTCAAGGCACATTCATCAATCAAGCTAAATACACAAAGGATCTTCTTAAGCATTTTGAACTAGATACATCCAAATTAATAAGAACTCCTCTGCCAATTCAACGAAGCTTGATCAAGATAAAATGGTGTATCAGTCGATATTCGTAAGTATCAAGGTATGATAGGTAGCTTACTCTATTTAACTGATAGTCGTCCTGATGTCATGTTTAGTTTATGCTTATGTGTCCGATACCAAGCGAATCCCAAAGAATCACACTTTTGTGCCGTTAAGCGCATTTTTTGATATCTCAAAGGCACCATTAACATGGGACTTTGGTATCCAAAATCTTTATCTTTTGAGCTTATCGGCTACTCGGATGCAGATTTTGTCGGATGCAAGATTGACCAAAAAAGTACTAGCGGCACATGCTAATTCCTTGGAAAATCTTTGGTCTCATAGTTTAGTAAGAAACAAAACTCGGTTGCCCTTTCTACAACTGAGGCCGAATACATTGCGGCTGGATGTTATTGTCCACAAATTTTGTGGATGACATAAACACTTGTTCACTATAGGATTTACTTAAATGGCATCTCTATCAAGTGTGACATTTGTCATTCTCGTATGAAATACATTAAGATTCGACACCATTTTTTATGTGATCATTAACTAAAAAGATACATTCATCATGAATTCATTGACACTGAGCATAAACTTGCTGATATCTTTACCAAACCTCTTGTCGAAGATCGTTTCTTGTTCATTTGTAGGAAGATCGATCTTCTTGAAAAATCCTTCTGATTATTTTTTTACTGCTTCGAAAATTCTAATAGAATTCCGCGGTGATCCATCAGATTATCCGATTGACAACAAAACGTATTATTTGGTTCATTCGGATAATCCCCGGATCTATGCAGTAAACCGACGAATTTTTTGACAATTAATATTCAGCACAAATTACTACGACTCTAACTACTCCTCTCCCCAATATTTAATTTTCACCTAATGCATTTACTGCGTTATATCCTTTATGGATTTTTTGGCAGATTTTTGGTATATTTCGTCAAATTTTTCGAACCAAACGGTTTGGCACTAGATTTGAACAGTTGTGCCTCTTCACTTTCCCTAAAACACCTCTTAGCCCCTTCATCTACCCTCATTAAAACCTATACTCCCTCTTTACTCATAAAAACCATCTTTCCTCTAATCTCTTCTAAATATTCTCTCCACACTCCTCCAAAGTCCGATCTAATTGCTACTTTCGCTCATCATGTCTTTCCATGTCAAGCAATCTCGTCATAACTCCTCCTCTTCTGTGCCGCCCTTCACCTCTTTGTTCACCATCGGCAACCACACTTGCAAGCCTACTTCCCAGATTTTAAATTAATTCTATAAATGTTTTAGTTAATTAATTTCAATGAAACATTTTATAATTGAACAACTAAACCTTTAAGTTGTATTTATGTTTTAAATTAACTATTGTTTGGGCCTTCCAGCCCAGCCCACCATTGATCCTTTTAAAACTTTGAGTTTTCATATTCATTTAAAGAGAAGGGGGTTTTTATAACAAAAATTCAAAATTTTCCTAACTGTCTCTTCCTCCTTCTCTAACTGAACAGTCAGGGAAAGAACAATTATTTTCCCGCCAATTGATAGCCTAGTTCTCACGCTACTCCAGCCAATATTAACACACCTACTCCTTCCTTTTTTTTTCCTTTTCACCATCAATTATTTCCTATTCCTTACAACCCTGTTCTTTTTCTTCACCATCTCTGATTCGAGATCGGCCATGGAGGACCGCAGCAACCCGATGAAGAGCAGCGCAGTCTAGCAATTCGACTACGGCGTCGAAGAAATTCCTTCTAACAGCTGCACGAGCGGATCGACTCTCCTTGGTGAATCATCACCACATCAATCCAAGATCTGGTGAGTATTGTACCTTCGATTTCAATTGATATTGTCTTCCCTCCTTGTTTGTGATTTGGTCTGTATGGATTGTAGATCAAGAGCAGTGGAATTCTTCTTAAATTTCTTGAGCTTTCAATCTGTTTGATATTTGGCTGCTTTGAGCATTTAGTGAAGGTAAGGGTTGTTCCTGATCGAGCAGTCATGATTTTGAAATTCATTTTGTTAAATCTGATCTCCATATTGTATGTTGAGACTGAAGGTCATCAAGAAGAATTTCAATTAGAAGATCGACTCTAGGAATCAATTTTAATTTCCTGATTGGTAAGTAATTTTCATTTTTCCTCATATCATGGATCGGCTCTATTTCCCAGCCATTGAAATCACTAGTCTAATGTATTCCATTTCAAAATCTCTTGGTTAGATTTCCACCTGGGGAATAGCATATTGAGATATTGAGAGTGGACTGCTTATATCAATCGAACAGTCAGCTTGAACCACCGGTAAAAACCTACTTTCCTATGAGAAGTCTTTGGTACATGACTGTTGAGTCAGAGAAATTTTTGATATAGATTTGAAATCCGAGTTAGCAGTATATCTGGGATTTGTCTTACCAAATTTAATTCATGATTGTTTAAGAGAGAGTATCAATTGGAATTAGTACTATTGCAGGTATTTCTTTTTGATTCAAAGATATTAGTTAGTCTTTTCAAATTGGGATGATCAAATTGATTCATGTTGAGTTTTCTTTTGTTTCCTATGTTGGACTAGTGTCCTGATCAGAATTGAGTATATGGAATTTTATATATTCAGTGAAGTTCTACTTAAGGAGATTAGTGAGTTTTTAAATAAATCATTCCATGTCAATTCCTTATATCATTCATAATATATCTTACCTGGTATATGTGGCTACTCCTTCCTTCATCAGGTGGTTAGCTTTAATCTTTTTGAATAATTAGAAAACAGATGAGGGAGTACCTAGGTTGTTTATAAGAACTGGTTCCTTCTGAAATTCAGGAAGAACTTGATACTGTTTTTAAAATTCTAAGAACTGTAGGAACCAGTTGAGTCCCTATTAGACATTCAGGGTACTGCTGTCAAATCCTGAGGTCATTCAAAATATTTTGTTTGTTATATCAACCTGAGCATGCTTGGTGGTATTGTGGGTATTTATGGGTCTGCCTATTTGTAGAATTGCAACAGTTGTGTTGATTCTACTTCACATGAATTAGACTTAGAGTGAGTCGAATATCAAGAAGTGGTTCAGTCACGAATTGCTAATTTGGATGTGTAAGTAAACTGTGTAAGAAGGAGACTGATCAGGATAGCAGGAGACTTCATGTGCACTGTATTGGTTTAGTTTAATGAACTAAGGTTCATATGCAGTGTATTGATTTAGTTTAATGAACTGAGACTTAATATGCAGTACCTTGGTTCAGTTTAGTGAACCTGAGATTTATATAGCATTGTCTTGGTAAGTTGATGAACTGAGACTTTATATATCAGTGTCCTGGTTCAATCTGTTGAACCTGAGATACTTTAGCACTGTCTTAGTAAATTTGATGATCCTGGGATACCTTAGCACTGTCTTAATAAATTTGCTGAACCTAAGATGCATATAGCACTGTCTTAATGAGTTTGATGATCCTGAGATGCATATATCAGTGTCTTAGTAAGTTTGATGAATTGAGATCCCTATATCAATGTTTTGATTTAACTAGTTGAACTTGAGACCCTATATCAATGTTTTAATTCAATTAGTAAACCTGAGATTCCTATATCAGTATCTTAGTGAGTTTAATGGTGACTGATGGTGCAGGACTGATTTACTTGTGTAAACAGTCGAGAGCAATAGGTTGTTGAGCACCTGGGTTGATAGAGTGGTTCGAGTAACAGGCCTACAAATAAAGTATATAAGACTGTTTCCATTTAGGACAGACTGAATGCAGCCATGTTAAAGCCATGATATGAAGTTCAGTTTAGATTATGTTTATAATTTGCAATGAATGCATTGAATAAACCTGAATATTATATGCCTGGCTAGGGGAGCATATCAGAGGATAGTTGGAATTATAGGTTAGGTTTGCATGCTTAGTGGTTTAATGTCTGATACATAAATCAATACCTGTCACCTATTAAATGTACTTGTGTAAATTCCTTTGTTTATCCTGAGATCTTGAGTCCTATATTGCCTTTATTTAGAGTGATGTGGTTGTATGATTGAACAAAGAGAGTTAAGACCAATAGATAGTGGGTTGCTTGATATAACATTTTAAGTACTAACTTGTACTAGGTTAGAAAAGGGTAAGGAGTGATAGTATCTGTAGTTACTCTTTATCTAACTCAATTCTTGGCTAGAACATTGATTATGATTTGGGTATTGCATGTAAATTGTTAGATAGAAATGAATGAACTAAACCAATTAACTTATTATAAATAAGTTATAGTTGATCATAGTTAGCAATTACAAGATAAATAAATTAGAACTTATTTAGATATTAACCGACTTGTGCTTAATGAACCATGAGGACATCCAGCTCCACTGATTACCTGTACCTTCTCGGAGCAAGGCAAGTACTTTTCTATCGTCTTGTGCATTTATATATCTTGTACTCTTCTTATGACACGTCATGGCACGATATCTTGTACCCTTGTATTTCCTGTTATTGTACATTACTTGTGTCGGGTGGGGAATACACTAGCTATGTGGCCAAACCTCGTTTACCATATTCATGTAGATAGCTTAGGCCTCGCATCGTGCACGCGGGTCCTAAGTCGTACCGATATTCATGTACTCCTGTACATGCTCCTGTACTCACCCCAACCGGTCACATAGGCTAGTTGTATTTCAAATATTGTGCACTTGTCATGTCTTGTACTTCAGGATCATAGTTACATTCTTGTACTTCCTGTACTTTCATATTCACTTCCTGTATTTCATATTCTTGTTCTCTTGTACTTATTTTCCATATCATGATGTTCTTGTTCATTCCCTAGAACTATACTTTGCTCCGCTCCTGACTAGGATATGTTGCAGGTGAGATGGAGGCTTTGTGTGACACATATTATGGCCGAGAGCCTGTAGATACAGTAGACCCAGCTTGAGTTGCTCTGGACTTAGAGGCTGAGGAAGCCTAGCACTTTACCCATTAGTAGTCTATATTTCCTTGTATTTGAGACTATCAAACTCTACTTTTCATTTGCTAGAAATGTAATAACTCTTAGACATGTATCTGGATTCTGGGATTCATTTATAGATGCTGTGATTTGTACTTGTTCATGTTTATCTGGTTAGATTTTCCCTAGATTGGTACAGCTTACTTTGTCGTGTCTAACGACGAAGGCTGGGCGTGTCTGACTCGTGTCCGATTATTCGGGAGCGGGTCGTGACATGTTTTTAGTGGTGGCCCATGCAGGTCTATCCTAATAGTACCTAGGTATTAGAGAACTATTGGGGGACTTAAATTAAACTAGGGAAACTTGAATCACAACATAAGAAATCGGGTACATCGGGTATATATGGATATTATATAAATATTTATATTTACTGGTAGGTTAGGTTTTTATCGATCACGAAGTTTTCTTTTGTTACAGGATGGTCACTACGAGGAAGACTGCTGATCAGCCTGGAGTTACAAGCAGCTCAAAACAGTCTGTACCAGACGTTCCGTTAGAGCAGCTTCCGCCGCCGCCTCCTATCTTTTCTCCACTACCCCCGACGATAATTTTCGATGATGCTCAGGTGATGGCCATGTTCCAGCAGTTCATGGAGGCCCAGAACCACCAGACCGCACAGTTTTGGGCGACAGTCGTGAATGCGCTCAGGACCAGAGAGCCGGCAGCACCAGCACCGGCAGCACCGAGACCAGGGATAGCCAGAGACTACCAGAACCTCTGTCCGATAGATTTCTGGGGCCACGAGGGGATTGTTTATGCGGATGAGTGGCTGGAGAATGCGAAGCGGACACTGAAGATGGCACGGATCCCGAATGACTTGAAGGTAAAAGTGGCGAGCATGCGACTTTTTGACCTTGCCAGAGCTTGGTACCGGGAGAAGCCCCAGTTAGCTGAGCCCCAGGTTTCTTGGGTAGATTTTAAAACTCTGTTCAAGGAAAAGTTTTTCTCCGATATGGAGCGGGATGAGCTTCGGATGCAGTTCGAGGCATTGCAGCAGGGAAACATGACAGTGGCGGAGTACACATCAGAGTTCACTCGACTCAGCAGGTTTACGGAGAACCTAGTCAGAGCACCAGAAGATAGGGCTTGGAGGTTCAAGAAGGGCCTCACCAGGGAGCTGCGGCATGCAGTGGATATTAGTCAGGCGACGATGTATGCGAGCATCCTCAAGATTGCTCAGGCTGTGGAGAAGGAGACAGATCCAAAGCTGAAGAGGGACCGGGATATTGGCAGTAGCAGCTTCCAGACACCGGCAAAGAGGACCCAGACTCAGATTCAGGCGAGGTCACAGCAGCCGGCACAACAGCATCACCGTCCAGCCAGAGTTCATGCACATCGGCCACAGAGACAACAGCAGGCAGCTACTTGCACATTCTGTTACCGGCCAGGACACCACTTTGATGAGTGCTGTAAGAGGCTCGGGCTCTGCTTATTTTGCGGATCAGACGCACATCAGATGAGGGACTACCCATTGGCTGCAGCTCGGCTGACTGGAGGAGCTGGAGGACCACCACCTGTACCACCCAGAGCTCTGCCAGCTGTACCACAGAGGGTTCAGGCTTTACCTACTCAGCAACAGTATTTTGTACAGCACCAGCAGCAAAGGGGACCACCACAGCTGGGACGTGCTTATGTCATGGCCGCAGTCGAGGAAGATGAGATAGTTCCAGATGTGATCACAGGTTCTATCCTTTTACATTCATTTCCTGCCATTATATTGGTTGATTCTGGGGCCATACATAGCTTTGTATCATATGAGTTTCTTTATTGACACGGCTTCACACCTAAGCCGACTAGAAGGAACTGTCAGATTATGACAGGAGGAGGGGTAGTGCCAGTTAGTGAGATGGTTGATTCCCCTATCACTATAGCTGGGAGGGAGCTTAGGGCTCGACTTCTAGTGATGCCATTGCCAGGATTTGATGTAGTCCTCGGCATCGAATGGATGAGTGAGGAGTTTGCTGTAATAGATGTTAGGGTTATATACTAAAAGCATCACTTTTTTAGTAACCTTATTTCCTTAAATTTTGAATAAAAATCATATGGGCAAATGTTTGCATATTGTATTTGTTACAAGTGTTAATACAAATGTCTGATATTCTATATTGTAGATAATATGGTGTGTGGTGTCACACAGAAGATCATATTATCAGTTCCCTATGGAGTATATAAATAGTTCACAACCTAGATGGACTTGGACAATCTATTGGAAAGGTTGTAGTGTAATCTGGTATTAGTCTATCTTGACTATAGGTTTATACTAGTACACTTTGTGTGTATTGAACGGGACCACTTGAGGTTGTTCTCTTTGTACTGACTATATAAGAGAACAAACACCTCTATTATTATGGATGCTTGTGCTCTTAACTCGGATATAATAACGGATATGTATATACAGTGCACATTATTTTGACTCATAAAAGAGTGAGATTCATTATGGATCAACAACCTCTATGAATTGGGTAATAACATTGTATGTATGATGAGCTGTTGATTATAAATGGAATCCATGTCCCGATACATCGGGTTGATGATGTCCCCTTAAGGAGCTCATAAGGATTGTCATGTAAATCCTGCAGGTGGATTATATCAGACATGACAAATAAAGTTGAGCGGTACTACTTAAGGATAAAAGATGTCGAATCAATATAGTTGTCAGTAACTTAATTTGATCGACGAACATACGATATCTTAACATGGGGAGCCAAACAAGCATATAATAAAAGGAGCCCACAAACATAATTTGGGATTAGGGAGGTAGTGCAACAATAGCTCATTAGTGGACCGAGCTATTATTAATGGGCCTGGATTGTGTGTTCGGGCTGAACACGGGATATCCAGATCCGTTAGGAGGCCTAATCCTAATTTCTCCTCATGGTCCCTGCCGTAGACTATATATATCCTCTATTCTCTGGCCGCCATATTACCGATCAGAAATCTAAAACTTTATCTAAATTCATGATTCACGTAAGAAGAAAAAGAGAGGGCTGCCAAGGAGAAGAAAAGGTTGGGAGATCGTCGCCCACACGACGTCCAACTCGAGGAAGGAATACGTACAGAAGATCTTGGGGTCGTCCGCTCGAGATTGCCAGGAATTACTTGTCTCCTTTTCGTCGCAGGTATAATTCGTAAACCCTAGTTTCCGTCTATGAAGGGTTAGAACACGTATTAGATCTGTTTAACTTTCTATCGATCAATACGCATACCAAAGGAAGGGTCCTGGGAATCCCCAGTTCCATCAATAGACTGCCATGAAGGGAAGGTAATTTTTAGCCCGTCTGGAGTTCCACCGTTCGAGATCAGCAGACGAATCGCAGAGAGGCCATAGGGAGTCTACTTCGGAGCAGTTGCAGAAGACCATGAGTTGCCACACCTGCTGATTGTAGAGTATCTCGACGTCTTTCTCGAGGAGTTGCCAGGATTGCCGCCAGATCGAGATGTGGAGTTCAGCATTGACTTAGTGCCCGGATCAGCACCGAAGTCCCAGCATTGCTACAAGATCAACCCGAAGGAAGCTGCAGAGTTGAAGGCTCAGATTGATGAGTTGGAAGGCAAGGGTTTTATTCGGTCCAGTGCTTCACCCTGGGGAGCACCGGTACTCTTCGTGCCCAAGAAGGATGGAACTGTGAGGATGTGTATCAATTATCGTGCACTCAATAACATCACCATCAAGAATAAATACCCGTTGCCGTAGATTAATGAGATGTTTGACCAGCTTAGTGGAGCGAAGGTCTTTTCCAAGATTGATCTTCGGTCGGGATATCATCAGATGAAGGTTCGGGAGCAGAATATTCCGAAGACAGCTTTCAATACCCGTTACGGCCAGTATGAATTCTTGGTGATGCCGTTCGGACTCACCAATGCCCCAGCAGTATTTATGAACTTGATAAATAAAGTTTTTCATAAGTATCTAGACAAGTTTGTCGTAGTCTTTATTGACGACATTCTGATCTATTCGAAGACCGAAGAGGAGCATGTAGAGCACCTGCAGATTGTGTTAAAGATTCTGCAGAAGGAAAAGCTGTACGGAAAGCTCTTGAAGTGCGAGTTCTTCCTGGACAGAGTGGAGTTCTTGGGGCATGTGGTGACTAGAGAGGGGATTTCTGTAGATCCCAAGAAGATTGAAGCTATGGAAGCATGGACACCTCCCAAGTCAGTAGGAGAGATTCGTAGTTTACTGGGGCTAGCAGGATACTATAGGAAGTTCATGAAAGATTTTGCCAAGATAGCAGAGCCAATGATAAAGCTTACGCGGAAGGACGAGGAGTTCATCTGGAGCGACGCCTGCCAGTCAGCATTTGAAGAATTGAAGAGAAGACTTACTACAACACCAGTTCTAGCTTTGCCATCAGGATCGAAAGGATTTGTCATCTATAGCGATGCATCAGAGAAAGGTTTATGATGTGTACTGGAGCAGAATAAGAGGGTCATTGCTAATGCTTCTAGACAGTTGAGGCCTCATGAGAAGAATTATCCTACACATGACTTGGAGCTTGCAGCAGTCATTTTTGCCTTGAAACTGTAGAAGCACTATTTGTATGGAGAGCGAGTGGACATCTTCACGGACCACAAAAGCCTAAAGTATGTTTTCACTCAGAAGGAGCTGAATATGAGGTAGCGCAGATGGCTGGAACTCATGAAGGATTTCGATATCAATCTGCAATACCATCCTGGGAAGGCAAATGTGGTAGCAGATGCTCTCAGTCGATATCCTGTTGCTGTATTTCTCACTATGGATTGGCATCTTCTAGAGTATCTTGAGAGCCTGGGATCGAGATTGTTCTTCCGGGAGTTGGAGAGCAGCTGATGCACATGCAGATACAGTCAGGACTGTTAGAGAAGATCAAGGAGGTCCAGTTTCTAGATTAGGGACTCCGAAGTCTTAGAGGCCAGGCAGATGCAGGATTGCTCGACGATTTTATTATTGCAGAGGATGGATCCCTGAGGCACGAAAACCAGTTGTGTGTGCCCAAGGATTTACGGGAGGAGGTTATACAGGAGGCCCACCAGTCGCAGTATTCTATTAATCCTAGATCTACCAAGATGTATAAGGATCTGCGGGAGTATGTTTGGTGGTATGGGATGAAACGAGAGGTTACCAGATTTGTTTCCAGATGCCTTGTATGCTAGAAAGTCAAGGCGGAGTGCAAGAGACCAGCAGGATTACTCCAGCCTTTACCTATTCTGAAATGGAAGTAGAAACACATCACCATGGACTTCGTCTCTGGTTTACCGCGTATGCCCGGTGGCAAGGATGCTATTTGGGTTATCGTGGACAGACTGACGAAATTCGCTCACTTCATTCCGTTCAAGGTAGGGCTTGTAAAATCCCTAAATTTCTACTATTTTTTTAATAAATTTGGTAGTTATTTATTTTATTTTTTAATTTTGTATTTATACGTCGCGTAGTTACATTGTACGTCGCGTGCGAAATTTTATTTTTCGAAATTGCTCGACGAGTGCGAATATGTGCGAGCGTACATATTTTTAGAAAAATATTTTTTTTTCTATTTTTATAGTTTCAAAATAATATATGTAATAATTATTTAGCTATCATACCAACATTTTCAAGTCCATTATTTTCTTTATTTTATTTATAAAAAACCTTTCGTTTATAACAGTTATTAATAATAAATAATATTCTTAGTGCGTACATATATTTCATAAATATTTTATTAGTTTATTTTTAAATAAAAATGTAATTTTCAAAATTTATTAATATTTTATTATTCAAAAAGATATTTAAGAATATTTATTTATTATTTTCAAAATTATTTTTAATTAATTTTAAAAAGATATTTTAGTTTAACTTTAAATTGTGGTTAGATTTGTTGATTTGATTTAAATAATTAATTTAAGGATGAAGATTTATCTATTGGTTTTATTTGGATTTAAATTAGATTGAGATTGGATTTTGATTGAATTAATCTATTTTAATTAATATGCGATTTATCTAAAAGGGAATTTAAATCTCCTACACCTTATCCAATTAGGATTCTCTGAACCCTATATATAGGGGAGCCTCCACATTCTCTTTTTCTCCACAAATTACTCCACAAAGTTCCTCCACCATAAAGTGTTGTGCATCGTGTCGGTGTCCAATTTTCGTGACGGCCTCGGGTCCGACCTCGAGTATCTTTCCATTATCTTACTATTTTTTACAATTACATCTTCGACTTGTCCGACAATTCCGGACACGATCGCCCTATAACAAATCCATCATCTAAACTCTATCATCTAAACTCTAACAACCATCTCCTTCATCGTCCCCCGGTAACATCTTCTCTCCCTGTTATCTCCTTCACCGCTACGGTCGTCACCACATCCCCCACAGCAAACCACCCCTGTCCTAGCCGTCGACCACCCGTCGCTGCCCCTTGGCCCGACCCGCATCCATCACCACCAGCCTCCCCCTAACCCAGCACAACAACTACCCTCACCATTGACACCACCGCCACTATCACCGTCCCCAAAACCATCGCCACAAAATACCACACCGCCACCACCAAAGGAGAAGTAATAGGGAAATCCTAACCAGATCTTCGCCTCCCTGTCCCTCTCGCCTCCGTGCCAGGCCGAACGTCGACGACTTTGTCGGCGCTTCCGCCATCACCATCCGTAGGAGCAACAGCTGGCGCCCATCTCCTCCTCCTCCTCCACCTGTCCGAGCCCCCGTGCATCCGCCGACGCATCAAGCGGTCGAGCGGCCACCAGTTTCTATCAACCCGACCGGCACCCATCGTACCCGCACCTCCCTCCGAGCCTGCGGTATACGGGCCACCGCACCATGCCGCATAGGCCAGCCGTTGAGTTCCCCCGTCGTGCGCCTCTCTCCCGCAGCTCCTCTCTCCCTCTCAGCACTCCTCTCCGCGCTCGCCCCCATTCTTGTTTCCCCTCTCTATACTCACTCTTCTCTTTCTTATCCCTTTTGTTTATATTTTCATTCTCTTTCACAAAAGAAGAGGAGAGTAGCAGACGAGTGCTACTAATGATCGGTTGCTTCTTTTGTCCTTTAGTGTGGAGTTACATTTATCAATATATTTTTATTTCTTATTAAAGCATTATACATTAAGTAAATATGTATATATCTATATATATCAGTATAGTAGTATAATAATATCTTTAGTAAAAATTATGATTTCTGTTATTATTATTATCACTATTATTATTGTTTATTATTATTGTTAAATGTTGTTAGTAGTAATTCTAATACCATGTATCAATGGTATAAAAATAACTTTGTTTTATAAAAAAAAAAATCTAAATATATTTTTTTTCTTTTATTTTGATTTAAAGTATTATTTGACTTAGAAGGATTATATATTATTACTTCATGATACTTTAAATATATTGTCGACCTAAAATTATTTTAGCCCTAAAACACTTCTCTAGATTTTATATTTTCTAAAAATATCTTATATACAATAATTTTTCTAGTCTTTTCAAATATATATTTTCGACTAGTAAAAATATAGATTTCTACCTAAAATTGTATTTTTACAAACTTAGAGTTTTCAGTTAAAATGATATCTTTTATATTTTAATAATTATCTAAAAACTATTTTTGACTAAGTATAAGTATGGCTTTCTACCTAAAACATTATTTTGATTCTGGATTTTAAGTAATTACCTAAAAGTTATTTTTTCTAATAAAATATAATTTTCAAGGATTATAAATAGTTTTCTAAAATCGTATATATTATTTATCCAAATCCTCATGTCCGTGACTTAAACTCATTATTCCTATTCCCTCGCCAATTTGGGACCACCTTATGTCGACCCTAACTAATTTGACCGTGTTGGACCCGATGGAACAATCCATGCGATCATCAAAGGCCGTCTTGCTTAGTTGTAACACTGAAGTCATATGATATGCCACCTTGATCATCGTACCACACCAGGTGTACTACCAGGCAAGATACCTTGCCATTTGCTGTTTATTTATTTTAGTTCATATTTTATATATTGTTCATTATTTTCTTTATGCAAATAAACTGTGATACATGGCATAACCTGTTAGAACTTACTGTTCATTTATATTTCCTGCTATGTATTAGTTTTTTTACACATTAAACCTAGATTTAAGGGACCACCTTTGTGTGTTGCATTCATTGGCCTTGACATGTTGTACCACGAAGTTGTGTGTCGCATGTAGAACACGGACGTATGTGATTGGCTGGCCACCAGTACGTACAAGCCGTGCGATAGGATTAACCGCTAATAGAATTGCATGCTAGTTTGACTTAGTGGTTATAGAGGTTTACTGTTGTGGATACAACATAGTAAGCATTGGGCGGGGAGGATAATTCCTTAGCGTATGGGCTTCGATGCACTTTTCCTTGTGACCCGGAAGCTCCGCTGGAGGTACGGGGTTGATGACCCATGATTACTGACGGCCACTGATGTTCTGCGGAATGTTATGCTCTTACTGATTAGGCCTCTGGTACCCTAAGGGGGGACTACGCCGATCCTATTTAGCCAGGGCCCATGCATAGGAAGGATTGTTCTTAACTATATTTCACTTAGAACGGTTAGACACCTTTATCCGTTAGGTACGAGTACTTTTGGTTTGTGTACTTGTATCTGACTGTGGCTTGGAACAATAACTTATCGCGGATTAGTTCGTCACATCTTGTCCTTATTTGGTTGTAGGTGTGGCTTACTACTCCGATGAGAAGGTATTGAACCTTGTTGGGGTCCGGATACCATATTGGATTCATAGCATGGAAAGATACGTCACCGTGAATTAGTTTACCATCTCCTGTCCTTGTTTGGTTGGGGAGATGGTAAGCTAGTTTAATAGGTGCGTATTGGACCATGTTATAATTCAATTGACTTATTTATTTGAGCAATATTTATTCAGTTTATATGGCATGATATCATGTGTCTTGTTACGTCCCTCTGAGGACATGGTTATCTCTCCAGGTGTGTGCTTTTGTCTTTCGCAGGTATTCTAGCTCTAGCCGTGATCCTCTCTATTTCTTCGAGGATGATTGCACTCGGATCGTCTTCGCTTCGCTCGCCAAACTCATTTCATTTTCTATATATTTTTTCCTTATTGTTGGTAGTGGATTTGTCTCCGGCCCACATATTGTATCAAGACAATTAATTATCATTATATGAGATCTTTTATTCATTTATTTTTGTGTGGATGAGATTAGTTATGGTTCTACTGCATTTTACAACTTATGTATCCATACGAGGCCTATGTACTTCGTATGAATACAGCTGGCATGTCTACGTTCCTAGTCCTACGAATTTTGGGACTAGGACGTTACATATTTTTATGGTGGCCCATGCAGGTCAAGATAAATTGTTTGGTTACTTTACCGTACCAAGCAAGCCTGCGAATAGGATTAGAAGTCTAGGATCTCATCCACATACTTGATCTTTTTCCTCGATTCCATATTCGAACTATCATTCGACTCATCGACTGCATCTTGCTTGATTCCTTCTATTAAAATTCTTATCTTCCCTTCGTGCTTGCTAGAGATTGACCCTACTAGTTAGATGTCCCAAACACCCTTAGCTTAATTCTTTAAGTTGGGTAGAATACCCAACGACCTGACACACCCTTGACCATTAAGGGAATACAAATAGTATTATCTAGACCATAGAGACTAGAGGAATTTAACCCATTTGGTCAACCAAGCCTTGGTCAATAAAATCGTAGAATGATGGTATAGGAATAAACAAGACTTAGATCCTTATGACTCTTAGACTATTCATATTTGTTTTTATTTCATCTACCATTGTGCATATGTTCTACTATCTAGACTAATGATGCTAATATAACCTAGTATTTGCAAGCTAATTCTTTATCGAGCTTGATCAAGGCATATGATATTGAGTGGCCGCTCACTAACATGTTGTCTAATCAGAACCGGTACATGATGGTCTGATCAACCGAGTGCACTTTGGTTCGCCTTTTCAATCTACGTGGATGTGATGTAGTTAAACTTACCCCTTAGAATCCCATCCACAACTGCCTTGACGATTCTTTTGAAATTTATACGGCCGTCTTTGAACCACGTATTCGTAATTGATGATGTCGTCAATTGAACTCCTTATATCGCTTTCGCCTTCACCGGTTTTGGAAGGACGAAGGCACTTGTACTTGAATTTCCTCTAGCTATCCTACCAATTATGACCATCACCACTCAATGTTGCTATGTCTTCATCCTAAACTCCTCGTCCTCATTCTCGGCCCTATATTTTCTACCATAACCTCTAATCGCTTATTTCAGGAATAAGCCTAATTCGCTCTCTTAAATCGTGCCATCAACCTACTCTCAAAACCTATCTTTTAGGTCTCTCATTTTGATACCGTATTACTCCTTTGCATGTTATCATGACTAACTCTAACCTTAACCTTTTGATTGTTGCTTTAAAATCGTGACCCTCATTCATTACCCGTGACCATACCGTATTATTTTTCTATGAACTAGATCGCAATTTCTTACGGCATGATTTTGTTATTGATTGTTCCCCATCGATACCCTTGTGTCTTCTCACCCCTACAAATTCTTAATTTCGAGGACGAAATTCTTTTAAGTTGGGTAGGATGTAAAACTCCTAAATTTCTACTATTTTTTTAAATAAATTTGGTAGTGATTTTTTTATTTTGTATTTATACGTCGCGTAGTTGCATTTACGTCGTGCCCGAAATTTCATTTTTCAAAATTGCACGACGAGTGCGAATATGTACGAGCGTACATATTTTTAGAAAAATATTTTTTTTCTATTTTTATAGTTTCAAAATAATATATGTAATAATTATTTTAGCTCTCATACCAACATTTCCAAGTCCATTATTTTCTTTATTTTATTTATAAAAAGACTTTCTTTTATAACAGTTATTAATAATAAATAATATTCTTAGTGCGTACATATATTTTATAAAATTTTTATTAGTTTATTTTTAGATAAAAATGTAATTTTTGAAATTTATTAATATTAATATTTTATTATTTAAAAAGATATTTAAGAATATTTATTTATTATTTTCGAAATTATTTTTAATTAATTATAAAAAGATATTTTAGTTTAACTTTAAATTGTGGTTAGATTTATTGATTTGATTTAAATAATTAATTTAAGGATGGAGATTTATCTATTGGATTTGTTTGGATTTAAATTAGATTGAGATTGAATTTTGATTGAATTAATCTATTTTAATTAATATGCGATTTATCTAAAAGGGGATTTAAATCTCCTACACCTTATCCAATTAGGATTCTCCCAACCCTATATATAGGGGAGCCTTCTCATTCTCTTTTTCTCCACAAATTATTCCACAAAGTTCCTCCACGATAATGTGTTGTGCATCGTGTCGGTGTCTAATTTCCGTCACGGCCTCGGGTCCGACCCCGGGTATCTTTCCATTACCTTACTATTTTTACAATTACATCTTCGACTTGTCCGAAAATCCCGAACACGATCGCCCTATAACAAATCCATCATCTAAACTCTATCATCTAAACTCTATCATCTAAACTCTAACAACCATCTCCTTCATCGTCCCCGGGTCACATCTCCTCTCCCTGTTATCTCCTTCATCGCCACGGCCGTGACCACATCCTCCACAGCAAACCACCCCTGTCCTAACCGTCGACCACTCGCCGCTGCCCCTTGGCCCGACCCGCATCCATCACCACCAGCCTCCCCCTAACCCAGCAGAACAACCACCCTCACCATTGACACCACCGCCACCATCAACGTCCCCAAAACCATCGCCACAAAATACCACACCGCCACCACCAAAGGAGAAGTAATAGGGAAATCCTAACCAGATCTTCGCCTCCCTGTCCCTCTCGCCTCCGTGCCAGGCCGAACGTCGACGACTTTGTCGGCGCTTCCGCCATCACCATCCGTAGGAGCAACAGCTGGCGCCCATCTCCTCCTCCTCCTCCACCTGTCCGAGCCCCCGTGTATCCGCCGACGCATCAAGCGGTCGAGCGGCCACCAGCGTCTATCAACCCGACCGGCATCCGTCATACCCGTACCTCCCTCCGGGCCTGCGGTATACGGGCCACCGCACCATGCCGCGTAGGCTAGCCGTTGAGTTCCCCCTCCGTACGCCTCTCTCCTGCAGCTCCTCTCTCCCTCTCAGCACTCCTCTCCGCGCTCGCCCCCATTCTCGTTTCCCCGCTCTATACTCACTCTTCTCCTTCTTATCCCTTTTGTTTATATTTTCATTCTCTTTCACAAAAGAAGAGGAGAGTAGCATACGAGTGCTACTAATGATCGGTTGCTTCTTTTGTCCTTTAGTGTGGAGTTACATTTATCAATATATTTTTATTTCTTATTAAAGCATTATATATTAAGTAAATATGTATATATCTATGTATATCAGTATAGTAGTATAATAATATCTGTAGTAAAAATTATGATTTCTGTTATTATTATTATCACTATTATTATTGTTTATTATTATTGTTAAATGTTGTTAGTAGTAATTTTAATACCATGTATCAATGGTATAAAAATAACTTTGTTTTATAAAAAAAAATCTAAATATTTTTTTTCTTTTATTTTGATTTAAAGTATTATTTGACTGAGAAGGATTATATATTATTACTTCATGATAAATATATTGTCGACCTAAAATTATTTTACCCCTAAAACACTTCTCTAGATTTTATATTTTCTAAAAAAAATCTTATATACAATAATTTTTCTAGTCTTTTTCAAATATATATTTTTGACTCGTAAAAATATAGATTTCTACCGAAAATTGTATTTTTACAAACTTAGAGTTTTCAGTTAAAATGATATCTTTTATATTTTAATAATTATCTAAAAACTATTTTTGACTAAGTATAAGTATGGCTTTCTACCTAAAACATTATTTTGATTCTGGATTTTAAGTAATTACCTAAAAAGTATTTTTTTCTAATAAAATATAATTTTCAAGTATTATAAATAGTTTTCTAAAATCGTATATATTATTTATCAAAATCCTCCTGCCGTCTCTTAAACTCATTATTCCTATTCCCTCGCCAATTCGGGACCACCTTATGTCGACCCTAACTAGTTTGACCGTGTTGGACCCGATGGAACAGTCCATGCGATCATCAAAGGCCATCTTTCTTAGTTGTAACACTGAAGTCATATGATGTGCCACCTTGATCATCGTACCACACCAGGCCTACTACCAGGCAAGACACCTTGCCATTTGCTGTTTATTTATTTTAGCTTATATTTCATGCATTATTCATTATTTTCTTTATGCAAATAAACTGTGATACATGGCATAACCTGTTAGAACTTACAGTTCATTTATATTTCCTGCTATGTATTAGTTTTCTTACACATTAAACCTAGACTTAAAGGACCACCTTTGTGTGTTACATTCATTGGCCTTGACACATTGTACCACGAAGTTGTGTATCACATGTAGAATACGGACGTGCATGATTGGCTGGCCACCAGTACGTACAAGCCGTACGATAGGATTAACCGCTAATAGAATTGCATGCTAGTTTGACTTAGCGGTTATAGAGGTTTACTGTTGTGGATACAACATAGTAGGCATTGGGCGGGGAGGACAATTCCTTAGCGTATGGGCTTCGATGCACTTTCCCTTGTGACCCGGAAGCTCCGCTGGAGATACAGGATTGATGACCCATGATTACTGACGGCCACTGACGTTCTGCAGAATGTTATGCTCTTACTGATTGGGCCTCTGGTGCCCCAAGGGGGGACTACGCCGATCCTATTTAGCCAGGGCCCATGCGTAGGAAGGATTGTTCTTAACTATATTTCACTTAGAACGGTTAGGCACATTTATCCGTTAGGTACGAGTACTTTTGGTTTGGGTACTTGTATCTGACCGTGGCTTGGAACAATAACTTATCGCGGATTAGTTCGTCACATCTTGTCCTTGTTTGGTTGTAGGTGTGGCTTACTACTCCGATGAGAAGGTATTGAACCTTGTTGGGGTCCGGATACCATATTGGATTCATAGCATGGAAAAATACGTCACCGTGAATTAGTTTACCATCTCCTATCCTTGTTTGGTTGGGGGGATGGTAAGCTAGTTCAATAGGTGTATATTGGACCATGTTATAATTCAATTGACTTATTTATTTGAGCAATATTTATTCAGTTTATATGGCATGATATTATGTGTCTTATTACGTCCCTCTGAGGACCTGGTTTTCTCTCCAGGTGTGTGCTCTTGTCTTTCGTAGGTATTCTAGCTCTAGCCGTGATCCTCTCTATTTTTTTGAGGATGATTGCACTCGGATCGTCTTCGCTTCGCTCGCGAAACTCATTTTATTTTCCATATATTTTTCCCTTATTTGTTGGTAGTAGATTTGTCTCCGCCCAACATATTATGTCAAGACAATTTATTATCATTATATGATATCTTTTATTCATTTATTTTTGCGTGGATGAGAATAGTTATGGTTCTACTGCATTTTACAGCTTATGTATCCATACGAGGCCTATGTACTTCGTATGAATACAGCTGGCATGTCTACGTTCCTAGTCCTACGTATTTTGGGATTGGGGCGTTACATGGTTTGTTGGTGGCTCATGCAGGTCAAAATAAATTGTTTGGTTATTTTACCGTACCAAGCAAGCCTGCAAATAGGATTAGAAGTCTAGGATCTCATCCACATACTTGACCTCTTTCCTCGATTCCATATTCGAACTATCGTTCGACTCATCGACTGCATGTTGCTTGATTCCTTCTATCAAAATTCTTATCTTCCCTTCGTGCTTGCTAGAGATTGACCCTACTAGTTAGATGTCCCAAACACCCTTAGCTTAATTCTTTAAGTTGGGTAGAATACCCAACGACCTGACATACCCTTGACCATTAAGGGAATACAAATAGTATTATCTAGACCATAAAGACTAGAGGAATTTAACCCATTTGGTCAACCAAGCCTTGGTCAATAAAACCGTAGAATGATGGTATAGGAATAAACATGACTTAGATCCTTATGACTCTTAGACTATTCATATTTGTTTTTATTTCATCTACCATTATGCATATGTTCTACTATCTAGACTAATGATGCTAATATAGCCTAGTATTTGCAAGCTAATTCTTTATCGAGCTTGATCAAGGCATATGATATTGAGCGGCCGTTCACTAACATGTTGTCTAATCAGAACCGGTGCATGATGGTCTGATCAACCGAATGCACTTTGGTTCACCTTTTCAATCTACGTAGATGTGATGTAGTTAAACTTACCTCTTAGAATCCCATCCACAACTGCCTTGACGATTCTTTTAAAATTTATACGGCCGCCTTTGAACCACGTATTCGTAATTGATGATGTCGTCAATTGAACTCCTTATATCGCTTTCGCCTTCACCGATTTTGGAAAGACGAAGGCACTTGTACTTGAATTTCGTCTAGCTATCCTACCAATTATGACCATCACCATTCAATATTGCTATTTCTTCATCCTAAACTCCTCGTCCTTATTCTCAGCCCTATATTTTCTACCATAACCTCTAATCGCTTATTTCAGGAATAAGCCTAATTCGCTCTCTTAAATCGTGCCCTCAACCTACTCTCAAAACCTATCTTTTAGGTCTCTCATTTTGATACCGTATTACTCCTTTGCATGTTATCATGACTAACTCTAACCTTAACCTTTTGATTGTTGCTTTAAAATCGTGACCCTCATTCATTACCCGTGACCATACCGTATTATTTTTCTATGAACTAGATCGCGATTTCTTACGACATGATTTTGTTATTGATTGTTCTCCATCGATACCCTTGTGTCTTCTCACCCTCCTACAAATTCTTAATTTCGAGGATGAAATTCTTTTAAGTTGCGTAGGATGTAAAACCCCTAATAAATTTGGTCGTAATTTTTTATTTTGTATTTATACGTCGCGTAGTTGCATTGTACATCGCACGCGAAATTTCATTTTTCGAAATTGTTCGACGAGTGCGAATATGTGCGAGCGTACATATTTTTAGAAAAACATTTTTTTCTATTTTTATAGTTTCAAAATAATATATGTAATAATTATTTTAGCTATCATACCAACATTTTCAAGTCCATTATTTTCTTTATTTTCTTTATAAAAAGCCTTTCGTTTATAACAGTTATTAATAATAAATAATATTCTTAGTGCGTACATATATTTCATAAATATTTTATTAGTTTATTTTTAGATAAAAATGTAATTTTCAAAATTTATTAATATTAATATTTTATTATTCAAAAAGATATTTAAGAATATTTATTTATTATTTTCGAAATTATTTTTAATTAATTATAAAAAGATATTTTAGTTTAACTTTAAATTGTGGTTAGATTTATTGATTTGATTTAAATAATTAATTTAAGGATGAAGATTTATCTATTGGATTTATTTGGATTTAAATTAGATTGAGATTGAATTTTGATTGAATTAATCTATTTTAATTAATCAGACTATTCCACTTGTCCGCGTCATGTGGAAACAGCACTCTCCGAGAGAGTCCACATGGGAGCGCGAGGATGAGATGTGGGAGCGCTATCTAATTTGTTTGATTGATTTGATTGTACTCTATTTTTTTAGAATTTCCCTAATTCAATAAACGGCCTGTATTCGAATATTTGTGTTGATTTGTTTTGAGTTTTATTGGTTGTCCTTTGAATTTCTAGGATGAAATTTTTTTTAGGGGGGAAGATTTGTAAGCCTACTTCCTAGATTTTAAATTAATTCTATAAATGTTTTAGTTAATTAATTTCAATGAAACATTTTATAATTGAACAACTAAACCTTTAAGTTATATTTATGTTTTAAATTAACTATTGTTTGGGCCTTCCAGCCCAGCCCACTATTGATCCTTTTAAAACTTTGAGTTTTTATATTCATTTAAAGAGAAGGGGGTTTTCATAACAAAAGTTCAAAAATTTTCTAACTGTCTCTTCCTCATTCTCTAACCGAACTGTCAGGGAGAGAACAGTTGTTTTCCCGCCAATTGATAGCCTAGTTCTCACGCTACTCCAGCCTATATTAACACACCTACTCCTTTCTCTTTCCTTTTCACCATCAATTATTTCCCATTCCTTACTACCCTGTTCTTCTTCTTCACCATCTCTGATTCGAGATCGGCCATGGTAGACTGCAGCAACCTGATGAAGAGCAGTACAGTCTAGCAATTCGACCACGGCGTCGACGAAATTCCTTCTAATAGCTGCACAAGCGGATCGACTCTCCTTGGTGAATCATCACCACATCAATCCAAGATCTGGTGAGTATTGCACCTTCGATTTCAATTGATCTTGTCTTCCCTTCTCATTTGTGATTTGGTCTGTATGGATTGTAGATCAAGAGTAGTGGAATTCTTCTCAAATTTCTTGAGCTTTCAATCTGTTTGATATTTGGCCGCTTTGAGCATTTAGTGAAGGTAAGGGTTGTTCCTGATCGAGCAGTCATGATTTTGAAATTCATTTTGTTAAATCTGATCTCCATATTGTATGTTGAGACTGAAGGTCATCAAGAAGAATTTCAATTAGAAGATCGACTCTAGGAATCAATTTTAATTTCCCGATTTGATCGGTTGGTAAGTAATTTTCATTTTTCCTCATATCATGGATCGACTTTATTTCCCAGCCCTTGAAATCACTAGTCTAATGTATTCCATTTCAAAATCTCTTGGTTAGATTTCCACCTGGGGAATAGCATATTGAGATATTGAGAGTGGACTGCTCATATCAATCGAACAGTCAGCTTGAACCACAAGTAAAAACCTATTTTCCTATGAGAAGTCTTTGGTACATGACTGTTGAGTCAGAGCAATTTTTGATATAGATTTGAAATCCGAGTTAGCAGTATATCTGGGATTTGTGTTACCAATTTTAATTTATGATTGTTTAAGAGAGAGTATCAATTGGAATTAGTACTATTGCAGGAATTTCTTTTTGATTCAAAGATATTAGTTAGTCTTTTCAAATTGGGATGATCAAATTGATTCATATTGAGTTTTCTTTTGTTTCCTGGGTTGGACTAGTGTCATGATCAGAATTGAGTATATAGAACTTTATATATTCAGTAAAGTTCTACTTAAGGAGATTAGTGAGTTTTTAAATAAATCATTCCATGTCAATTCCTTATATCATTCATAATATATCTTACCTGGTATATGTGGCTACTCCTTCCTTCATCAGGTGGTTAGCTTTAATCTTTTTAATAATTAGAAAACAGAGGAGGAAGTACCTAGGTTGTTTATAAGAATTGGTTCCTTCTGAAATTCAAGAAGAACTTGATACTATTTTTAAAATTATAAGAACTGTAGGAACTAGTTGAGTCCCAATTAGACATTTAGGGTACTGCTGTTAAATCCTGAGGTCATTCAAAATATTTTGTTTGTTATATCAACCTAAGCATGCTTGGTGGTATTGTGGGTATTTATGGGTCTGCCTATTTGCAGAACTGCAACAGTTATGTTGATTCTACTTCACAGGAATTAGACTTAGAGTGAGTCGAATATCAAGAAGTGGTTCAGTCACGAATAACTAATTTGGATGTGTAAGTAAACTGTGTAAGAAGGAGACTACTCAGGATAGCAGGAGACTTCATATGCAATGTATTGGTTTAGTTTAATGAACTGAGATTCATATGCAGTGTATTGGTTTAGTTTAATGAACTGAGACTTCATATGCAGTACCTTGGTTCAGTTTAGTGAACCTGAGATTTATATAGCATTGTCTTGGTAAGTTGATGAACTGAGACTTTATATATCATTGTCCTGGTTCAATCTGTTGAACCTGAGATACTTTAGCACTGTCTTAGTAAATTTGATGATCCTGGGATACCTTAGCATTGTCTTAATAAATTTGCTGAACCTGAGATGCATATAGCACTGCCTTAATGAGTTTGATGATCCTGAGATGCATATATCAGTGTCTTAGTAAGTTTGATGAATTGAGATCCCTATATCAATGTTTTAATTTAGCTAGTTGAACCTGAGACCCTATATCAATGTTTTGATTCAATTAGAAAAGCTGCGATTCCTATATCAGTGTCTTAGTGAGTTTAATGGTGACTGATTGAGCAGGACTGATTTACTTGTGTAAACAGTCGAGAGCAATAGGTTATTGAGCACCTGGGTTGATAGAGTGGTTCGAGTAACAGGCCTATAAATGAAGTACATAAGACTGTTTCCATTTAGGACAGATTGAACGCAGCCATGTTAAAGCCATGAGATGAAGTTCAGTTTAGATTATGTTTATAATTTGCAATGAATGCATTGAATAAACCTGAATATTATATGCCTGGCTAGGGGAGCATATCAGAGGCTAGTTGGAACTATAGGTCAGGTTTTCATGCTTAGTGGTTTAATGTCTGATACATAAATCAATACCTGTCACCTATTAAATGTACTTGTGTAAATTGTTTATCCTGAGATCTTGAGTCCTGTGTTGCCTTTATTTAGAGTGATGTGGTTGTATGATTGAACAAAGAGAGTTAAGACCAGTAGATAGTGGTTTGCTTGATATATCACTTTAAGTACTAACTTGTACTAGGTTAGAAAAGGGTAAGAAGTGATAGTATATGTAGTTACTCTTTATCTAACTCAATTCTTGGCTAGAACATTGATTATGATTTGGGTAGTTGCATGTAAATCGTTAGATAAAAATGAATGAACTTAACCAATTAACTTATTATAAATAAGTTATAGTTGATCATAGTTAGCAATTACAAGATAAATAAATTAGAACTTATTTAGATATTAACCGACTTGTACTTAATAAACCAGGAGGACATCCAGCTCCACTGATTACATGTACCTTCTCGGAGCAAAATAAGTACTTTTCTATGGTCTTGTGCATTTACATATCTTGTACTCTTCTTGTGACACGTCATGGCACGATATTTTGTACCCTTGTATTTTCTGTTCTTGTACATTACTTGTGTTGGGTGGGGAAATACACTAGCTATGTGACCAAACCCCGGTTACCATATTCATGTAGATAGCTTAGGCCTCGTATCATGCACGCGGGTCCTAAGCCGTACCAATATTTATGTACTCCTGTACTCACCCCAGCCAGTCACATAGGCTAGTTGTATTTCAAATATTGTGCACTTGTCATGTCTTGTACTTCAGGATCATAGTTACATTCTTGTACTTTACTTCCTATACTTTCATTCCTGTAGTTTCATGTTCACTTCATGTATTTCATATTCATGTTCTTCTGTACTTATTTTTTATATCATGTTGTTCTTGTTCATTACCTTGAACTGTACTTTGCTCCGCTCCTGACTAGGATATGTTGCAGGTGAGTTGGAGGCTTTGTGTGACACATATTATGGCCGAGAGCCTGTAGATGCAGTAGAGACAGCTGGAGTTGCTCTGGATTTAGAGGCTGAGGAAGCCTAGCACTTTACCCATTAGTAGTATATATTTCTTTGTATTTGAGACTATCAAACTCTACTTTTCATTCGCTGGAAATGTAATAACTCTTAGACATGTATCTGGATTCTAGGATTCGTTTATAGATGCTGTGATTTGTACTCGTTCATATTTATCTGGTTAGATTTTCCCTTGATTGGTACAGCTTACTTCGTCGTGTCTAACGACAAAGGCTGGGCGTGTCCGACTCGTGTCCGATTATTCGGGAGCGGGTCATGACAACACACGGGTACAACCTAACCATCTTCAAATTTGTACAACAGTCATGTGACTGGTTTTTAAGTTTCTTTAACTCTTGGGACTAGTTTTCAAGTTTCCACAAACTCTCGACCTGTCTAGGCAAACCCATCTCCTTTCTCACCTTTCCAAACCATCAGAAAATACTTGAGTTTGCCGGTATCGCCAACCTTCTGGAACGGCAAGTCCACACCGACCCCCTTGCTATCAGGATGTTCTATTGTAACGTGGTCCCTGCTGGTGACGAACCTGACTTCGAAATAGAGGTCGGTGGTGTCAAAATTACAATAACCCCTGTCTCTCTGGCCAATATTCTTTTCTCAACTGAACGGTCTTCCTAACGATCTTTACCACCTTCACTTGAACATAAGAAAATCTCAAACGATCTCTCTCACGAAGATTTCATGTTTAACATCTATGGCCGTCCTGCAGTCCTTAAACCCGACGATAAGGACCTCAACCCATTTTTTCATGATCTCCATCGCATATTGTGCCACTCTATCACTCCAAAACATGGCAATATGGACAATCTAACCATTGAAGAACTGATTACCATGTACTATCTAGTTTAAAACAACCCTTCTTCCTAGCCAAGACTATCATCTTTACAATGATCCAGATTCGGCTATACTCTCATCGGTCTCTCCTGTTTGGGATGTACAACACCATAATCCTAGAAGCCAATGGGGTTGATCTAATTACCAATTGCCCCAAAGAAGACAGACATATGTTTCTTGCTAATTTCAAAACCCGTGCCCTACATTCGCCCTCCCGTTCTACTCCAGTCGTAGCTCTTCCTTTTCTACTCCAACTTCTACAATCCTAACTTCCGAGGTTTGTCGATACATCGATCGACATTTTGACTCTCTCTCGATCTCCACCTCGGAGCGCATTCAGGAAGCTACCCGAGGCCTCGGCCTCTTATCCATCACGACTTTATGGATCAGGCCCATTATATTCAATGCATGCTTGAGGAGCGTGATCTTTTCGTCAATCCCAATATGCCTCATCCTGACTACCCGGGCTACGCTTTACTGATACTAATGTCTATGGCTTCATGTATCTCGGAGGCATAGATCCCTATGGTGCCTTTACCCCTGTCCTAGGCGTTGATGAGGATCCTTCAGTAGATGTCGACCATCCAGCCGCTCATAACAGTTGATGGTTGCCTGCAGTAGTTAGTGTTTGTCTCAGGATAAATATGTTTTGTGTTTTGTGTAGTCCTTCATGGACTTTTTATTGTATGGCTCTTGTCTTGTGAAGTCCTTCGAGGACTAGGTTTATTATGTTTTGTCTTGTGAAGTCCTTCAGGGACTAGTTATATGGTCTTATTAGCAATTTATCTGGTTATTTGTGTTTATCCTACCAAGGACTACTTTATGTTTAACAACTTTTTATGATATCCAATGCATATGGTTCTACTGTTCATCTATACTTTTTACTTACTTTTGTCTCTAGCACACGTTCTTTTATTTTATATAAATAACAAAAAAAAAGAAATTGTATTGAGGGGAAGATATCCTACTACGGGAGGGGGGGGGGGGGGGGGGGGCTCTCTTAAACCCATACGTTTGTCAATTATCAAAATAGGAAGATTGTTGGCACATTGATTTTCATATATCGATTATAATTAACCTCCGTACTGTTTTAGTTTAATTACTCCACATGAACAATATGAAGCACTCACCGCTAGAAGGAAATATGCTTCCAACACTTACAACGCAACCATTGCTCATACAATAGCACTCAAAGTGTCCTAAGATGATAGCAAAAGAATCTAAGATCAGAAGCTCTACTGGTTTTCTAAGTGTCTAGAAAATATTGTAAACACTCATGCATGGATGATAAATAAAAAACCAAAACCTTCTATAAATCAAATAAAGTATTTATGAAGGAGCGGAAAATCCGTCGGATCTATGGGTATATCTGACAGATAATCCGAATGGAGACATCAACTATTTGTGGTCTCATTCAGATCATCCGTCGGTTATCCGAGATTATTCAACAGATAATCCGAATTGACATAACAACTATTTGTGGGATCATTCGGATTAACCGTCGGATGTCCGCGGATCTCCTTCGGATAATTCGTGTTGAAACAACAAGTATTTTATGGCTCATTCGAATCATCTTTCGGATTAACACGGATTACCTCCGGATAATTCGAATTACCTTGCTGGCTATTTTCGAATTCAAATCCAACGGCTAGATGTCAGTGCATTTAATACATCTAACGGCTATATTTCTATCTGTTACTGTTGGGTCGGATAATCCGTCGAAAGTTTACGGACATCCATCGGATAATCTGACTATGTGCAGAAAATGCTTTATGGTCTTGGATTTGTATAAATAGTCTTCTTCCTTCTTCATAAATGCTTATCCACTTGAGCCTTAAATTTTCTATCTACCAAAGAGCTCCACCATAACTCTAGAAAGCTCATATTTGTCATCGACAAAAGGGTTAGAGTTATTTCAAAGAGTTGTAACTTAGATCTTCCAAGTGTTCAAGAAGATCGAAATCTTTTCTGTTGTGCTTTGAAGTTGACGAGCATTCGGATAAAAACTCGTGTGTAAGAAGTTGATGAGTCTTCGGATCAAAGTTCGTATTGTACTATTTACTCAAATAGTGGATTAATGCCGGAGAGAGTTCCGAGACTGGAGTGCCCTAAGGGAGGATACCAGGATACATTGAGTGTTTGATCTATTCTCTATTTTGAATAGCTATTTACTTTGCATAATATTGTTGATAATTATTTTATTACCCTACTCACACCCCCTCTAGGGATCTACATTGAGTACCCCCCTTTCTCCGATCCAAAATGGATACAGAATGTTCCTCCTGAGGCAAATCCGTACCATCGAGTAACTCAGAATGGTCGAGGACGTGGCTCGGATCCGGTACATACCTATGCAACTTGAGATACATGAAAGTTATTAGGTACATCAAGTAGCGAAGGTGGAAGGGCAATACGATAAGCAACGTCGTCTACCCGTGCGAGAACATCAAAAGGACCAACAGACGTCACTCCTAATGGTATATCCATTCCAATAATCATCCTCGATCATATTACTATTAACAACATCAATCCAAGCATCCCACATAGTCTAATACCCTCAAGTACACAAAACTTTTTTTTTTCCAATCCAATCTCGTATATCTAAGTCCTCAATTTACATTCAAAATCTAAGTCACCAATCACAAGTTACGCATCCCATCACAAATCTCCCAAGTATAAAATACTTCCATTTTTATCCAGCTCGTCCTCGATACATGCTTTCAATTCACTCAGTTTTTTCCAATCTACTTTGTTTCAATCCACGAATCAGCACAATCATTGCAATCATCAATCGTTTATTCCATTCAAGCTATATATCGACTCAAAACTTTTCTAGGTATAAATCTTGCTACATCGAATCAAAGATCATTCACTAAAATTCTAATATTTACCAATCCGAGTCAACTATTATTTATTCATGCCTTTTCAAGATCCATCTAGCCCAGTCATCCGAACTTCAACATTATAATTCATTCCACCCATAGTCTGTAAACTATTATTTATCAGATAATAGTACCTAAGTATTTAATATTCTCCGAGCCATAATATATTGATTTTTGATACACCTCAATATCATCGAGTACATATATAACTAGAAAATCATCCACTCACGAAACTCAAATTTGCCTTATCCCATTTACCTTCTGTAATGTCCTAGTCCACGTATACTTAGGACTATTAACGTAAACATGCAAGCCATATATATACGTAGGCTACTCCAATGTATGGATACCACGTATACATATCTCAATAAAGATAAATCACAGTGATGGCTTACTATATTTCATGCACAGATATTAAAGGAAACATGAACAATAAATCAGTTAAATTAATATATGAATATTAAATAAAGTAATATTTGGGTAAAGGCAAATCCACTAGCAGATAAATAAATAAATCAATCAATAAAATTACAAATGAATCCATCAACTGAAAGAACAAAAGCCATCGGAAAGAAGAATTTGATATTGGGCTCGTACTTCTGTAGAATGCCTTGATCATCTACACCTGGAGATATAACCAGGTCCTTAGAGAGATGTAACAAGATACATAATATCATGCAATGATAACTAGATATGAACAATGACTAAAATAGGTCACCTAACCATCTTGTGTGATGCATGTACTAATGAAGACAATGCCATGCAGGGGCTCTCCGAACAAACAAAATAAGTAAAGGGTGGCAGTAAGTAGCGCTCATCCGAGTCACTATTGGCCGATAGGTGCATAAAAGTGTGTAAAAGTAAGTAGTAGCCCCTACACCTAATAGTTGTCTCCTTCCCCCCCAAGATACTATACATGCATCATCTCCCTCGACACACAAACATGTGTTGTCTCCACAACATAGTTTTATCCATAATAATTGATAAGTCTTCTAACATACAAATGTACATCAATTATATCCTATCATAAGGCCTCTACGCACCGATGTGCAGTCGGTACGCAAGTCCGAATCTATATTCAACTCGCAGCTTCGGGACACACGTGTCAAGGCCAACGAATGCGGCACAAACAAAGGATAGTCTTTTAACTCTAAGTTGATGTGCATAGTGTAACATAAAATATGACTGAAATAGTCATTTACACCCAAGTGTAACAAATTTTTTAGGTTCTAAAAATAAGTAAAAAAATAAATAATGTAAATATAATATGCAGACATAATTGTAAATAAATAGCAAAGCAAGGTATACATGCCTGGTGGTGGCGTGACAATCTAATAAGGTCTGGAATAGTCTAATAACCGAAGTTGATAAGGAAAATTTTATGATTAGTTACGATAAAAAAATATCCTAATCTAAGAGGAAATTAAACTTAGAAGAAGGTAATTCTTAGTTAGAAAATAAATTTATTTATTTAGAAAATACATATACTATTTTGAAATTATTTATTGTATATAATATCGTATATATGAAAGCCCAAAATTTTATTTAAGAATTAAATTGAATCTGGTAAGAATATCATTTATTAAAAAAAAACCCATATATTGCACTTAAGCCCAAAAATATTTATTATTTATAAATAAATCCAAATATATTAGCCTACTACTTAATATTCCATGGCTCAACCATTATAGCCCACAAAGATATATAATTATTAACAGATTAAAACCCAACTTTGTTAACAACCCAAAACATTTAGCCCAATTAATAATAATTAAATATTCAAAACTTTCAAGCTAAAATATGTATATATATATATTTTCTAGCCCAAAATATTTATTCTATTTTTTTTACAACTATAGCACAATAATACTTAAATAAACCTTGTTTATAAAAGCCCAAGGACCATCCCTATTTCCTGCCCAAACCAATTCTTTTTTTTCTTTACTCATTCCTCTTAATCTAACCCGATAAGTTTGGCCCATTACTGTTATTCCTCTTCATTTGTAAGAAAACTTAAAATAATAAAATTAAAGGAGAACAAAAAGAGAGAGAAAGGGAAAGATCGGTGGAGAGCTTATCGGAGTTGTCATCGTTCGTCGGCTAGCAAAGCGCTCATGTGGTCACTCGTCCGGGCACTTACTTGCTCCAGAAAGGAGACGAGGTAGCGGCCTCCAAGTAGGACGCTGCCAAAGCAGTCAAGGCGACGGTCAGCTAGATCCGGTGGTGTGATTTTATGCTCAACGGAGAAAGGCAAGAGGATGAGGAGGACAGCGACAACGGTATGACAGGTCCAACCGAATTTGGCAGAAGGCGGCTGGGGATGGTCGTTCAGGTGGTGGGCCGGCACGGCTACACGTAAGAGCACGGCGCTAGGACTTGGGCTCTTGGTCTTGGGGGCATAAGGAGGATGGGGTTGACAGCGATGGTTGTGCTAGCTACGTCTGCTGCTCTGAAGGTCGGACTCCGATGGTAGTCTGGCTGGAGGTGTGGTCGTGGTTCGGTGGAGATGCATGTGTGGCGATGGTGCTTTGGCGGTTCCGGTGAGGTGACAACTCGGGAGAGTTGTCAGCGGAGGTTTTATTGGGTTAGAACCGACGGAGATGGGGTATTATGGTAGTGGTGGTCTTGGATGATGGCGGTACAATCGTTGATTTTAGGGTCAACATCGACGGGCGTGGTAGTTTGGTAGGCTCGCCGGTCGTGGCGGTGGTAGTTTATCGTGGTCGTGATGACGGTGGTGGTGTGTTGTGATGGTGCAGCAACAAGGAGGTGGCCAGGTGATGTCTAGTTATGGTAGAGGTTTTGGCAAGGTGTTCGACGAGGGTGTTAGGTGTTGAATACGACATAGGCATGGGTGATTGAATTGATTAGGGTTAGAGTTTCTGTGTGCCAGGGGTTGGTATCGGACACAGTAGGGAGGGTATTAGGATTTTGATGTATTGTGTCGGGTATAGAACACAAGGGACTGGTGGATGTGAATCGTGTCCGAGTGTCGGATCTGAATATAGTGCATTTGTGGATATATATTTTAACTGATGAAAATAATGGACAGACACCAGGAGTCGGACCCAAGGTCGGCTCGGCTGACACGAGGATGGTGGATGCATGTACACAATTGTGATGGTTGTGGATGTTGTGGTTGATGACAACATGGCTACGGTTGCGATGAGGATAGTTAAGAATTATTTGGGTTTTGAAAAAAAAAAGAGCAAGGGAAGCCCTGTTTAAATAGGAGGTGAATTCTTAGTTGGATCCGAATCACGAATCCTAGAAACCCCACTAGATAAATCCTAATTTAAATCAAATCAAATTTAGGTAAAAACTAGTCTAATCTTAACCATTAATTTAAATTAAACAAATTCTAAAACTAAATCAATCTAATCAAAACCCAATAATTGATCACAAATAATAGTTCAAAAATAATATTCAACATTATCAAATAATTTAATGCATAATTACATATATCCAAAATCTTATTTGAAAAATAAATTTAGTAAATCTTTTTTTTGGATATATATATATATATATATATATATATATATATATATATATATATATATATATATATAGAGAGAGAGAGAGAGAGAGGGTTCTTCTACAATACATCCCATGAAAAAATTTGTATCGATACATCCAAAATCTGAACCATTGGATGTTGATCCAATGGTTCGGATTGAGGTCAAAAGTCAACATCAGCATTAAATAATGTTCCCTACTCTATTAATCTGAATGAGCATTAATGCTGATTTTGACTTTTGATCTCAATCCGAACCATTGGATCAACATCCAATGGTTTAGATTTGGGATGTATCGATACAACTTTTTTCATGGGATGTATTGTAGAATTTTCTATATATATATATATATATATATATATATATATATATATATATATATATATATATATATATATATATATATATTTATATATACGACACTCGCAGGTGAGGGCGCAGGTTCGAGCCCCCACTCCCGCGGGGGCGGCTGGCTGGAGTGGGGGCTCGAACCTGCGCCCTCACCCGCGAGTGCCGTATATATATATATATATATATATATATATATATATATATATATATATATATATATATATATATATATATATATATATATATATATATCCTCTCTAGCTGGAACCGCATGCTGGTACAGCCATAAGCGGTGGATGGACGATAGTCCGTCGGGGGCAATAAGCGAGAAATTAAGGCAGGGAGCAAGCTGGGTCTGGCAGTCGCTCAGTAGGTAGAAATGGGAGGAGAGTGACATATCGATCGGTGGCCAACAATGCTCTGACCAGAATGGAGGCGGAAACGGCAACGCAACAACGAGAGGCGGTGGGGAGGCCAGGTATGCAGACCACGATGACAAATAAGGGCACGGGGCAATCCATGGGAGTCAGCATAATGAACCCACAAGCCTTAGAGATGGAGAACGACATAGGGGCGGCAGTAGGAAGACTATCGGCCACGACGAAAGGTAAGAACCCTATGCCAGAGGGTCCGGTCCAAAGCAAATCTTACGCGGAGCTCCTCAGACAGGGGACCAGCACCAAGGAATATCAGATGCAATATGTGGCACCAAAGCACGTAGGTGACCGGTATAGAGCGGTATTCACGGAGGAGGACATGGCCGAACCTGCAGAATATTGGAAGCAGTCGTTAATACTATACGTAGTTGGTAATAGACCGTTCTATGGTCAAATACGGGCTTATGCGGCTAGAGTTTGGCGACCGAAAGGGTCGATGGAATTTGTGGCTCGGGAGAACAAATTTTATCTCAAGAAGTTTGGGATGAAAGAAGACAAGGAAAGAGTTATTCAAGGAGGGCCAAGGATGTTTTGTTATTGTCGGGGCATAATTTTTTGATGGAAAACTGAGAAGATGAAACGATTGTAAAAACAATGTTCCAACGCAACACTTCTAGGAAGGTTGCGCAAGTATAACGAAGATCTAAAAAAATCTCATTTTAGTATTACGAGAATCTAAAAAGATTTCGTAATCAACAGCAATCGATCGTAGTACTTCTAAAAAGAAGATACAATCAGAATTACTGGCAACAATACAGAAGGTAACTGGCGAAAGATGGAAGAACTCCTGCTGGGGTAAATTATCACCGTTGCTCAAAGCTTTATTCGCCCTACACAAACAGCTTCCAGGAACCAGCAAGTTCGTCGGAGAACTTGGAACACTCCTGCTCTTCTGACTCCTTGGATGGACACGAACTCCCGTGCAAAAGCAACGCTGGTGCGGCGCCTTTCCTCTCTCTCGAAGGCTACTGGAAGATCAGAACTGTGTTAAAGAACACTTCTGAATTCTCTGTTTACTTGTGTTAAAAAACACTTCGTAAACTTTCTGTGGTGTCTTCTATTCTTTTTTTCTCTATAGCCTTGAGAGAGAGAGGATGCCTTATATAGGCCCTGCAGCAACTGTTCGGTTGCCACAAAGTTAGGGACGTGGTAAAAACTACCCCGAACATATAGCAACCTCCCAGAACATACAAACGCACGTTCTGCTGCAAGTTGCGCCAACTGCGCGTACCCTGCGCTCCTTGTACTCTGCGTACTGAGCCACTTGCGCCAACCTGCGCCACTGCACGCACTGTGCCACTGCGCAACCTGCGCGACCTGTGCCACCTTGCGCCACTCGCACAACGTGCGACACGCGCGTAACTTGCGCAATGTACGCAACGTGCGCAACCGGCACAACCGGCGCACCCGACGCAACCTGTGTACAACCTGGCGTGCAACCTGGCATGCCGTCTGGCGCACACCCTGGCGTGCACCCTGGTCACGCAACCTGCGGTGCGCAACGTGGCAGCACAAGTGGCTCGCGCAACGAGCGCAACTAAAGCGTACTATGCGCTTAGCGACGATGCTGACGTGCTAAGTGCAAAGTGCGCCAACAAAATGCCATATTACGCCTCATGAGCCCATGAGCCCGAGTCCGAGTCCGAGTCCGAGTCCGAGTCGCTAAGCCCCTATGGGGCTTAGCTCCCATGGAAATAAATTTCCCAAGAACAAAAAGCATGAATGCTTTCAATTGTTGATTTAGCCTTTTTCCCATTAAAAAAATAACCCCACATGGCACACCCATGTGCACCTCCACACCACATGTGCATCTCTAAACTAGCAAAGCTAATATATAGAGATACAACGCCTTTGGTCTAGCCGATGTGGGACTAAAATTCACTTTGTAAAAGACCAAAACCTAACAATCCCCCACATATCTCTATATATGAGTATAAGTGTTCCCCACAGTAACTGTCCATCATGCATTAGGAGAGATGTCGCTGACGACTTGAATCTTCCCGCATGGTTTAAACAACAGACTATAATACAAGAATGGACTAAGCCTTGAATTCTGCATCATAGCTGAAATTCTTCCCACTCACATAATGTAGTTATATGTGCTTCTGGCTACACATTAAAGGCCCTGTGCCAGCCTGGTTTCAGTGTATAATTTTGGGCGTCTACAAGTTTACCCTCAAGAGACAGCCTGATATTTCTTTGTCCATACACTATAGGTGAGTTCATTATAAAGAGACATGGCATGAAGCACTTTGCGCTTTTCTTGCGGTGCTACGCCGCTATGACATGGCTTAAAGCCGAGGCCTTATCCCGTACCGGGAACCTCATCGTAGTGTCATACTACTGTAGCATGAGGCAACCGCCTCTTTGTAGTGCCAAACTACCCAGCATGAAGCCTTAGGCTCTCTTGCGGTGTTACGCCGCAACGACATGGCTTGCAAGGCCGAGGCTTTATCCCTAACCGGGTACCTCATCGTCGTGTCGTGCCACTATAACATGAGGAACTCTTCCTCTTTGTAGTGCTGACTACACCCCTCTTTATTTTTAACATACAACATTAGACTAACTGCCTATTTGCGGTGCTACGCCGCTGTGACTTGGCCTCCAAAGCCGAGGTTTTATCCTATTCCTGGGCAGCACCCCACATATAGGAACCTCATTGTGAAGTCACCCCACTGTAGCATGGAGTTTTACTCCTTGTAGTGCTGCTCTATCGTGCTTTATGTAAAGCACACCAGGCATTCACTCTGCCTGAGAACTCATTAAGGCAATTAAGCCAACCTTCCCTCAAGAACCGTTTTCCGCAGAAAACAACAGTAGACAACAGTGGTTATAGGTCCGTAACCTCTCTATGCCCAATAGAACATGTACCCACCGTTCCTGATATTCTTTCGATTAGTGGTCCTCCCTTGAACCAAAAGCTAGATGCCTAGTAGATTTCTCTTTGAACTATTAGCATAAAACTTTATGGTAGGAATACAATAATACAATATCAGAATGCTTTCAAGCCCATTTTACAAGCTGTGTCATCGACCAGCTGGCGCTTGAGGCCCTTGGTGAACGGATCCGCCAGGTTCTCCTGAATCCGAACATCAATCACTGCAATAACACCTCTCTTGATATGATCGTGTACTGCCCTGTGCTTCAACCGCACAGTCCTCTTCTTCCCGTTGAAGAGGTCATTTGATGCCACCGCCGCAGTCGCCTGGTTGTCGCAGTATATCGGTATTGCCGGTATTTGTGCCCCAACCACTGAAAGATCATACATGAGCTTCTGAAGCCATTCTGCTTTCTCGACTGCGGTATCAAGTATAAAGAACTCAGATTCCATGGATGACCGCGAGAGCATAGTCTGCTTCTTCGACTTCCACGATATAGCAGCTCTACCCATTGTGAAAATGAATCCACCTGTGGATCTCTCGCTTTCCACCTCTGAGCACCAGCTGGCATCACTGAAGCCTTCCACTACCGGTGGATCTCCGCTGTAGTACAGTACATATGTCTGAGTCTTCTTGAGATATCTCATAACCCGTTTCACAGCTTTCCAGTGTTTAACACCTGGGTTGCTCGTGAAACGACTCAGCATTCCCACGGCGAAAGCTATGTCAGGCCTTGTGGCAGTAGTAGCATACATCAAACTCCCGATTACGCTTGCATACTCCAGCTGCCTGACGCTTTCCCCTGAATTAGGCTTCAGCTTCAGATCATACCTGTACAGCGTATCGATCCCTGGAAGATCCCGATACCCATAACGA
Organism: Iris pallida; assembly: GCA_029216955.1. Taxonomy (NCBI): domain Eukaryota; kingdom Viridiplantae; phylum Streptophyta; class Magnoliopsida; order Asparagales; family Iridaceae; genus Iris; species Iris pallida. Next base: position 965,659 of record JANAVB010042018.1, on the reverse strand, counting down.
GTGATCATTTTCTCAATATAATGAGACTGTGACAGCGCTAGTCCAGTGTCTGTCCGAATGATCTTGATCCCTAAGATCACATCAGCTTCTCCCAAGTCCTTCATACTGAACTTGCTCGAGATGAATTTCTTTGTCTCCGTGACACAGCTCATATCCGTACCTAAGATAAGCATGTCGTCCACGTACAGACAAACGATCGCACCTCTTCCATCAGCGAACTTCGTGTAAACACACTTGTCCGTCTCACTGACCATGTAGCCATTTGACCTTATAACTTTGTCAAATTTCTTGTGCCACATCATGGGAGCCTGTTTAAGACCGTATAAAGATTTCACCAACTTGTAGACTTTGTCTTCAAGACCCTTGACGACAAATCCCTCTGGCTGTTGCATATAAATCTCTTCGGTCAGCTCGCCATTTAGGAAAGCCGTTTTTACATCCATCTGATGTATCACCATCTTATGTATCGCTGCGAGAGCAATCAACATTCTGATGGTAGTCATCCGGGCTACTGGAGCATACGTGTCAAAGTAGTCAATCTCCTGCTTCTGAGAAAATTCCTTGGCTACCAACCTAGCCTTGAACTTGTCAATAGTTCCGTCTGCTTTCATCTTCTTCTTGAAGATCCATTTGCATCCGATGGGTTTCGCTCCTTCAGGAAGATCAACCAACACCCAAGTGTTATTTGAGGTGATGGAATCAATTTTATTGTCAATCGCCTCCTTCCAGAAAACTGCATCTCTGGTCTTCATCGCCTCATCATAGGTAAGCGGATCTGCTTCCACATGATAGGTGACAAAGTCACTTCCGAAGTCCTTCGGCCTCCTCACTCGCTTTGTTGACGGCTCAGCGAGATCTGGTTCAAACGTTGTTTCAACAACAACATCTTCTTGGACCACATCTTCATTGAAGACCTGTGCACCCTCATTATTCTCCGGAACATCCGCAAGAACAATATTCTTGCGCCTTGTAAATTTGTCTTCAAAATATTCTGCGTCGCGAGATTCAATGATATGATTTGACTCAATATCAAGAAATCTCTGAGCATCACTCTTCTCGGCATACCCAAGAAGATCGTCTTAGTAGTCCTTGTCCCAAGCTTCTGAATTTTTAGATCTGGAAGCTTGACATATGCTTGACACCCCCACACTTGAATGACATTCAAGTTAGGTCTGACTTTGAACCAGAGTTCATGAGGAGTAACGTCTGAAGTTGCATGAGGCACTCTATTTAGAATAAAAGTGGCCGTCAATGTGGCTTCTCCCCAGTAGCACTTAGGAAGACCAACAGTCAACAACATTGAGTTAATCATTTCTGTTAACGTTCTGTTCTTCCTCTCTGCTACTCCATTTGATTGAGGAGAGTACGGAGCCGTAGTCTCATTGACAATTCCATGTTCTTTGCAGAATGATGCGAATTGTAACACCCAGTTTTTCAGATGAGGGTAATTTTGAAATTTTGTAATTATAATTATTATTTATTGATTATTATTTCATATTATAATTTTTGGTGATTTTTAATCATTTTTAAACTATTTAAAATTATGACTTGTGATTTTGACATTTTACTATTGTTTGGTTTTAATTTCGAGGAATTTGTCACCCCCAGTTTTCAGGAACAGAGGTATTTTTGTCATTTTATATTTTTGAAATATTTTTGAAATTTATTTTATTATTTATGATATTGTTTTGGGATTATTTGAGTCGGGTTCGAATTTCAGCTCAATCCGACTTGAAACGGGGACCCGGGGGTAGTGTTGACTTTAGTGGACCCACACACTAGTTAGGCATGGCCCACATGATATTAATTTTAGTACACATGATATTAATTTTAGTTATTAGTTAGACTAATTATTATGGATAAGGTTAGTGTGATTAGAGACTTTAGAATGACCAATTTAGCCCCAACCAATTAGCCCTTTCATAATACTAATAGAATAGGTTAGTGGGGGCATTTTGGACCTTACCATAATAGAAAAAATAGCCCCATATGGCCAGCCACTTTGGGAGAGGATAGGCTCAAGTTCATTTCATTATTCTCATCGCCACTCTCTCTCTTGTTCTTCCCTAAATTTCTAGAAAGCAATCCCTAGCAATTTCTCCACCAAACCCTTCCATTTCTCCACCAAATCCTTCCATTTTGCCATAAAATCTTCTTCTTTCCTTCTCCATTCTAGCCAAGGAGGAAGCTACCTAAGTTTGGGAGGATTCGGAGCTCGTTCGTGTCCTTTTGGAATCTCTACTTGTCGGTTTCGCTCCGGGAAGGCTTTTCTTTGATTCGATCTACCGGAAGGTATAAATCCCTTCTCCTTTTCATTTCCTCATGCATATAGGTCTATTTTGAACCCATAGGAATGATCCCCATGGTTGTATCTCCATTTGTGTCCATTTCGTGTCCATTTGGAGGTCATAGGAGTGTCCTTTGTGTTGTGGTTGTGTCCATGTGGGAAAACCCCAAATTTGGACACACTATGTGTTGTTGTTATGTATGAATGAATTATTACATGTTTGATCTCATATTTTTATATTGGAGATGTGTTCTAAAGTGTCTCATATATATATTAGTGTAGAGAGTGAGTTCTTGATATATTATGTTATATACTTGTGTTCTTTTGTTTCAAACTACCCAAATTCGTCATAATTTTTATCCACGTTTTTAGTAGCAATAGCAACTTAGAAATATCATAACTTTTAGCTTAAAACTTCGATTTATCTCCTATTTTTTTAAAAGAACCGTATCGAAGTTAGCTTTCCAAATATATATTTTAATAAGCCAAATTCTTCTGTAACTTTCTGTAGAATTATTTGAGTGTCAGTTGTACGAAAGACGAACGCGTTTCGGTATTTTCGCGATTTCGGGAGCTTTCGGACACGAAAATGCGATCCGTTTGAAGTTTCGGAAAGCTAACATGAAGTACTACAACATACTTTAATCCTAGAATTTAGTAAATGCCCAATTGGTACAGTATTGGTTTTAAGTAAAAGAGTGACTATACGATATATGAGCCTATGTAGTATGAATATTAAATGAATATTGAGTATGTAATGCATGACATGTTAGATAAATAAAATGATATATATATATATGATATATATTCTCTTTACATTAATGTATATATATGGTTGAATACAAGCATATAGGAATGCTATTAATATAATGCATATAAGCAATGCATGAATGAAAGAATGATATACAATGTGTGCATGGAAGTATATAATAAATGCTAGATATGAATGCAAGATATATATATGTAATGATAGATATGAATACATAATGTATAAATATTGTAATGCAATATATATAATGATAACATGTATGGTAATGTAGAGTATATGATGCAAGCATGAATGAATGGAGGAAATACATGTATATAGGTAATATAGAATGTAATATATGAAAGGAATGAATGATAATATATAACATGATATGTAGGGTAATGCAAGGTATAAAATATATGATATGTGTATGTTTGTATGTCTCTATGTTAATGTATGAATAGATATGAATATATATTATATGCATATGTATAAAACATGTAGGTAATGCATAGATGCATGAATGAAATGAATGTTTGCAATATGTTAATATAAATACAAGTATCTAATATACATGAATGTAAGTATAATCTAATACAAGTATACATGTATGTATCATGTAAATGTAATATACATGATATGTATGTATGCATGTATACAAGGTAAGTATGTATGTATGTATTTCTATAAACTGAGTTAACCTATAACCTTTTACACACATGCATTCATACACCTTTTGACATCATGTATCCTATGTCACATACACCTACCTATCACTAAATTTTAGAACATTAACACATATCCTTTCACACACATGCCAAACACACACATACTCACTTACTCTTTTACCTCTCCTTCTCTATATATATATATGTATATATATATATATATGTATGTGCCTGTATATATAGCTTCCTATATATATCTATGTATATGAATATGTGAATGTGAATAATATATATACATTATATGACTAAGTTTGTGTGCCTTGTTAGCTTATGGTTTAGTTTTGTGCTTGGTTTAGCAAGTGACTTAGGCTATGAGTTAGTAGCTATCTTGGATACTTGATTTGCATATATTTAGTTTGTTTAGACCTAGAATAACTTGTTGACCTAATTTAGACTTGTTAGACCTAGTTTGACCATAGTTGACCTAGGTTTGACTTTCAGGGTTGACCAAGTTGACCAAGAGTTGACTTTGGTCTAGATTGACCTAGAATCATGTAGAATGCATAGTAGAACTTCATATTGTCATTTTGGACTTGTTGTGACTTGTGCTGTTCTGATTAGGAGCCAGACACCTCTCATTGGACAGTATATTTACTTTGGACATTCAGACATCAGGCGAGTACATTCTCTGATAGTTCTCTCATTTAATTGCCAGTTACTGTATTTCAGTTCTATTTAGTTTTATACGATTCTCTGTTACAATACGTATGGATATTTCTGGATTCATGTATGCGACACACATACCTTACTTATCTGGCCTCTATTACTGGAATTACTGGAATCATTTCAGAATCTATTACTGGAATCACTGGAATCATTTTGGAATCTATTACTGGAATCATCATATTTTGGCTGGACTCACCTCGATTCTCGTGTCGAATTCTGGATTTATTTGTTTTACGGGGCAAGAAAATACCGAGTAAGACATGTAGACATATCCTAAATCTGGAATCTCCAACTGGAATCTACTGGAAGCATAGCCATCTCTCGCCTGATCAGTAAGAGGTGTGCCTGATTACCCACAGCCGTTTACATGTCGATCTCGGTATTTTAAAACATACTATTAGATTAGCTGGACTCAACTGGATTCTTGATCACTACTAGAATTATCTGGTACTGGATTCATATTATTTTAGATTCATCCCGTACTGGATTTATAATAGTTTTATACTTGTTTTGTAATTACTTTCTGGACTTATTCTGTTACCTTAGTTCAGCTAGATTTATTTTACAGTCTTCATTGCCATCATTCTTCTCTTATTTTAGTTACTTACTTTCCTTGTATCTTATCTATTCTCCATACCATCACCTGTATATAAACTGCCATATTCATCAATAAAACTGTCTATAACTGCTTTATAGTTCCCTGTCATTTACTTGGGTTTTTTTGATGAGTTGTACTCGTTCCTGTCCTGACTGGACCTGTTGATAAATTTTACAGATAGCCTGGAGGTTGCCTGCTAGCCTAGAGGAGACACAGTAGAGGTTGTATAGTTAGTTATTTCAGTTTTATTAAGTTGTATTTATCCTATGGATTACTGTATTGAGCTTTGAGATGTTTTCTGGGTTTGTGTATCTAGACACTTAGACTTCTATCTGCTGTATCTCTTTTGGATTTCATATTTTACCTATATTTTATCTTGCTCTACCTTAGTTGTGATTGAGACTGTATCTGCTATGTCACCTCCATTCGGAGAGTATATACTGTACAGGTACCTTTATATTGTTAGATGTTTGACCTAGGACAGCGTTCTACCGCCGACACTGCGGCGTAGGCTGGGCGTTGTTACGTTCTTGTACCCTCACTCTAGGGTGCGGGTCGTGACACGTTTTTAGTGGTGGCCCATGCAGGTCGAGTTTATGTAGTGGTATTCGAACTAGAGTATCATTACAGCCTGCAGTAGGATTAGGATATTTTTGGAGGTACTCAATCACATTAGGAAAAACTCTTAATCCGATTCCTTTTGTCTAAAATTGTTGCTTATTGACTTCCCTTGAATATAAACTGTTCTCCTTAAATTTTTGCTTCATTCTCAGAAATTGCTTCTTGTTTTGATCTGTCTTTATGATGGTTATGAAGACACGATCTCATCGCTTCGGTTCGGGGGATACTATCGAGAGGCTGGCCACCTCTCGTCCTGTTTATTAGGGCCTCGAGACCGCAGCTTCTATTGTGCCGACTCAGGTTGGCATTTCTGCTATATTGGAGGTACACCTCTATCTGTACAGAGATTTTCTCCCGTCATTTCTGATTTCTCTCAGCATCAGTGATTCATGCAGCATCAGCAGCAGACCAGGGAAAACTAGTAGGGCGAGCTATCGTCAGGACAGTCAAGGATGCGCAGACCATTGGAGATCTTGCTGCAAGTTTTGTTCTTCTCAATTCTATTCCCGCAATTGTCTTTTATAATTACCTTGAAATCCGATTCCATCTGTTCCTTGTTGATTGATTAATTTTGTCATGTTACTCTTTTGTTGTGTTTGTTTTTTTTCTTTTGAGAAAATCGTATGGGCTAGGTCGCCTAAATCATAGGATCTAGAATCCTCGATAGTCGTATTAGTTGGCATAGTGAGGACATATAGTCAAATTTTAGATGTATTCTCGGGTATGGGAATTTAAGGTTTTTGCCGTCGCATGCGGCAGTGCGAAAATTTTAAATATCATGAACCTAGAGGTATGTACCTTAGTCAAGGACTCTGTGATTATCGTAGCCTTGCTCACTAGCATGATGAAGACTCTGGACAACATAATTTTGGACAGACGTATATGATTAACAGATTGTATCTTGAGAAGGTTTAAACATCATACCCTTTTGATTGTTATAAATGACTTAGGAGTAGGGATATTTAGTTTTGTAGAGCTTATTCATAGGTAGTTCCTTCATAGTATAATGGTATGATGACTTGTAGAGTGTTTGTACCCTAGAGGTGATAGTTAGCATTGGTGTTAGAATAGTAACCCATTGCAGATAATTCTCCTGTTATCTATAATACCAACCAGTTACACATAGGATGTTAGTATGCCTTACAGCCTTGATGATTATTACTACTTTCCCTTACCTTTTTCAGTGAGGCACCCATGACCAGAGCCTGCCTTTGAGTATAGTTGTAGTTTCACCTAAGACCGAGAGGTCTATTTGCATAGATAGATTGTAGATGATATTGGCAAATGGGATATAGGTTAGTTGGTATCTATAGGCCATTGTTGTATAGGGTTATAAACATGTTGTTTAGCCTATACTTGGTTCAGTTTTCCATTTTAGTTAAGTTTTCTTTGTGTTGAGTTCCTTTGTGTTGATCACCTTTATAGGCAGTGTGCAGACCCTTCACTAGATACCATATCCCCTTGATTCAGACCATTCATCCTTAGCCTAGTTCTAAGCATTGTTTTAGACCCTTATAAGTTTAGTCTGCCTTAACCCTTGGTTGATCAGTCATGTATATATATATATATAGATGATATACTTAGGATATATGTGATGGGTTGTTGTTCTTGAGCATATATATATATATGTGGTATTTGGTATTCATGTGCTTAGCTTGTAGGTATTTAGTTATAGGTGACTTGATAGGATTGGGAAGTTAAGAGCTAGTCTATTATAGAGTTTATCTTTTGCTAAATTCTAGTTGCCAACACCTAGATAGCTAGCATAGGTAAAACCCTAAGAAGTTGACCAGTTGATGACCAAGTACTTGGATGTTGAGAAATTGACTAGTGATTGACCCTTGACTATGTTTGACATAGAAGGGGGTGCGATCATCTTAATTTTGAGGACGAAATTTTTATAAGGTGGGTAGGATTGTAACACCCAGTTTTCCAGATGAGGGTAATTTTGAAATTTTGAAATTATAATTATTATTTATTGATTATTATTTCATATTATGATTTTTGGTAATTTTTAATCATTTTTAAACTATTTAAAATTATGACTTGTGATTTTGACATTTTACTATTGTTTGGTTTTAATTTTGAGGAATTTGTCACCCCCAGTTTTCAGGAACAGAGGTATTTTTGTCATTTTGTATTTTTGAAATATTTTTGAAATTTATTTTATTATTTATGATATTGTTTTGGGATTATTTGAGTCGGGTTCGAATTTCAGCTCAATCCGACTTGAAACGGGGACCCGGGGGTAGTGTTGACTTTAGTGGACCCACACACTAGTTAGACATGGCCCACATGATATTAATTTTAGTCCACATAATATTAATTTTAGTTAGTAGTTAGACTAATTATTATGGATAAGGTTAGTGTGATTAGAGACTTTAGAATGACCAATTTAGCCCCAACCAATTAGCCCTTTCATAATACTAATAGAATAGGTTAGTGGGGGCATTTTGGACCTTACCATAATAGGGCAAATAGCCCCATATGGCCAGCCATTTTGGGAGAGGATAGGCTCAAGTTCATTTCATTATTCTCATCCACACTCTCTCTCTTGTTCTTCCCCAAATTTCTAGAGAGCAATCCCTAGTAATTTCTCCACCAAACCCTTCCATTTCTCCACCAAATCCTTCCATTTTGCCACCAAATCTTCTTCTTTTCTTCTTCATTCTAGCCAAGGAGGAAGCTACCCAAGTTTGGGAGGATTCGGAGCTCGTTCGTGTCCTTTTGGAATCTCTACGTGTCGGTGTCGCTCCGGGAAGGCTTTTCTTCGATTCGATCTACCGGGAGGTATAAATCCCTTCTTCTTTTCATTTCTTCATGCATATAGGTCTATTTTGAACCCATAGGAATGACCCCCATAGTTGTATCTCTATTTGTGTCCATTTCGTGTCCATTTGGAGGTCATAGGAGTGTCCTTTGTGTTGTGGTTGTGTCCATGTGGGAAAACCCCAAATTTGGACACACTATGTGTTGTTGTTATGTATGAATAAATTATTATATGTTTAATATCATATTTTTGTATTGGAGATGTGTTCTAAAGTGTCTCATATATATATTAGTGTAGAGAGTGAGTTCTTGATATATTATATTATATACTTGTGTTCTTTTGTTTCAAACTACCCAAATTCGTCATAATTTTTATCCACGTTTTAGTAGCAATAGCAACTTAGAAATGTCATAACTTTTAGCTTAAAACTCCGATTTATCTCCCATTTTTTTTAAAGAACCGTATCGAAGTTAGCTTTCCAAATATATATTTTAATAAGCCAAATTCTTTCTGTAACTTTTTGTAGAATTATTTGAGTGTCAGCTGTACGAAAGACGAACGCATTTCGGTATTTTCGCAATTTCGGGAGCTTTCGGACACGAAAATGCAATCCGTTTGAAGTTTCGGCAAGCTAACATGAAGTACTACAACATACTTTAATCCTAGAATTTAGTGAATACCCAATTGGTACAGTATTGGTTTTAAGTAGAAGAGTGACTATTATATGCATTTTGTGTAATCTATGAGCCTATGTAGTGTGGATATTAAATGAATATAGAGTATGTAATGCATGACATGTTAGATAAATAAAATGATATATATATATGATATATATTCTCTTTACATTAATGTATATATATGGTTGAATGCAAGCATGTAGGAATGCTATTAATATAATACATATAAGCAATGCATGAATGAAAGAATGATATACAATGTATGCATGGAAGTATATAATGAATGCTAGATATGAATGTAAGATATATATATGTAATGATAGATATGAATGCATAATGTATAAATATTGTAATACAATATATATAATGATAACATGTATGGTGATGTAGAGTATATGATGTAAGCATGAATGAATGGAGGAAATACATGTATATAGGTAATATAGAATGTAATATATAAAAGGAATGAATGATAATATATAACATGATATGTAGGGTAATGCAAGGTATAAAATATATGATGTGTGTATGTTGTATGTCTCTATGTTAATGTATGAATAGATATGAATATACATTATATGCATATGTATAAAACATGTAGGTAATGCATAGATGCATGAATAAAATGAATGTTTGCAATATGTTAATATAAATACAAGTATCTAATATACATGAATGTAAGTATAATATAATACAAGTATACATGTATGTATCATGTAAATGTAATATACATGATATGTATGTATACATGTATACAAGGTAAGTATGTATGTATGTATTTCTATAAACTGAGTTAACCTATAACCTTTTACACACATGCATTCATACACCCTTTAACATCATGTATCCTATGTCACATACACCTACCTATCACTAAATTTTAGAACATTAACACATATCCTTTCACACACATGCCAAACACACACATACTCACTTACTCTTTTTTCTCTCCTTCTCTCTCTATATATATATGTATATATATATATATATATATATATATATATATATATATATATATATATATATATATATATATATATATATATATATATATGTGCCTATATATATAGCTTCCTATATATATCTATGTATATGAATATGTGAATGTGAATAATATATATACATTATATGACTAAGTTTGTGTGCCTTGTTAGCTTATGGTTTAGTTTTGTGCTTGGTTTAGCAAGTGACTTAGGCTATGAGTTAGTAGCTATCTTGGATACTTGATTTGCATATACTTAGTTTGTTTAGACCTAGAATAACTTGTTGACCTAATTTAGACTTGTTAGACCTAGTTTGACCATAGTTGACCTAGGTTTGACTTTCAGGGTTGACCAAGTTGACCAAGAGTTGACTTTGGTCTAGATTGACCTAGAATCATGTAGAATGCATAGTAGAACTTCATATTGTCATTTTGGACTTGTTGTGACTTGTGCTGTTCTGATTAGGAGCCAGACACCTCTCATTGGACAGTATATTTACTTTGGACATTCAGACATCAGGCGAGTACATTCTCTGATAGTTCTCTCATTTAATTGCCAGTTACTGTATTTCAGTTCTATTTAGTTTTATGCGATTCTCTGTTACAACACGTATGGATATTTCTGGATTCATGTATGCGACACACATACCTTACTTATCTGGCCTCTATTACTGGAATCACTGAAATCATTTCGGAATCTATTACTGGAATCACTGAAATTATTTCGGAATCTATTACTAGAATCATCATATTTTGGCTGGACTCACCTCGATTCTCGTGTCGAATTCTAGATTTATTTGTTTTACGGGGTGGGGAAATACCGAGTAAGACATGTAGACATACCCTAAATCTGGAATCTCCAACTGGAATCTACTGGAAGCATAGCCATCTTTCGCCTGATCAGTAAGAGGTGTGCCTGATTACCCACAGCCGTTTACATGTCGATCTCAGTATTTTAAAACACACTATTAGATTAGCTGGACTCAACTGGATTCTTGATCACTACTAGAATTATCTGGTACTAGATTCATATTATTTTAGATTCATCCCGTACTGGATTTATAATAGTTTTATACTTGTTTTGTAATTACTTTCTGGACTTATTCTGTTACCTTAGTTCAGCTAGATTTATTTTATAGTCTTCATTGCCATCATTCTTCTCTTGTTTTAGTTACTTACTTTCCTTGTATCTTATCTGTTCTCCATACCATCACCTGTATATAAACTGTCATATTCATCAATAAAACTGTCTATAACTGCTTTATAGTTCCCTGTCATTTATTTAGGTTTTTTTGATGAGTTGTACTCGTTCCTGTCCTGACTGGACCTGTTGATAAATTTTACAGATAGCCTGGAGGTTGCCTGCTAGCCTAGAGGAGACATAGTAGAGGTTGTATAGTTAGTTATTTCAGTTGTATTGAGTTGTATTTATCCTATGGATTACTGTATTGAGCTTTGAGATATTTTCTAGGTTTGTGTATCTAGACACTTAGACTTCTATCTGCTGTATCTCTTTTGGATTTCATGTTTTACCTATATTTTATCTTGCTCTACCTTAGTTGTGATTGAGACTGTATCTGCTATGTCACCTCCATTCGGAGAGTATATACTATACAGGTACCTTTATATTGTTAGATGTTTGACATAGAACAGCGTTCTACCGCCGACACTGCGGCGTAGGCTGGGCGTTGTTACGTTCTCATACCCTCACTCTAGGGTGCGGGTCGTGATACGAATTCATGAGACCTGTACTCCCCACCTCGATCACTTTTTATTCTTTTGAGTTGTTGTCCAGTCTGCCGCTCAGCTTCGGCTCTGAACTCCTTGAACTTCTCAAATGCTTCATCTTTTACCTTCAGCAAGTAGACGAACGCATACTTTGAGAAGTCATCGATGAAGGTTATGAAATACTTCATCCCGGCCTTTGTAGAGAACTGTTTGAAGTCACAGATATCGGAGTGTACCAACTCCAGAAGATCTGTACTTCGATTAACCCGAGGAAAGGGTTTCCTTGTGATCTTTGTTTGAGCACAAACTTCACATTTCTCTACCTTACCCCCACACTTGGAGATAAGTCCTAGACTAGACATTCTGTTTATTCGTTTACAATGAACATGTCCTAGCCTATTATGCCACAACTCAAGAGTATAAGCAGAAGGAGTGATTTCATTAATCACATTAATTACATTGGACTGATTTACAAGCTAAATTTTGAACATTCCTTCGGTATAAAAAGCTTTTCCGAAATATGTTCCCTTGATAGACATCACCATCTGGCCAGCATTGATGTCCATCCTGAGGCCTGCATTACAGAGTAGGCCTCCTGAGATCAGGTTCTTGGCGATAGCAGGTACGTGCTTCACGCCTTGAAGCGTCAGAGACTTCCCCGAAGTCAGCTTCAACACCACCGTCCCGATCCCGAGCACTTCAGCTTGTGCCTGGTTCGCCATCATAACCACTTCAGAAGTAGGCGTGTAGGTGGTGAACCACTCCTTACTGGAGCAGACATGGCAAGAGGCTCCAGTGTCTACCCACCAGTCAGAGTCAGTCCTTACTGCATCAACCTATGCAATCATAGCAACAACGTCAATGATCATAGATACCTTACTAGGCTCTCCTTGCTCTGATTGCTTGGTCTTTGCTTTGCATTCACTTTTGAAGTGGCCCATCTTGCCACACTTGAAACAAGGCATCTGAGACTTTGCCTTCTTTCGCTTGAAGGAAGTCCCCTTCACGTTCAGATTGTTAGGGTCCTTCTTCTTGCTGTGGAAAGCCGCCTGCTTTTTCCTTAGTTCCTTGGTATGAACAAGATTGGCGTTAGCCAATTGTTTGGACAGTGCGTCCACCTTCAGTTGTGCCCGTATCTGGTCCTCAACATAGATTTCCTGCAAGAGATCTTCAAGACTGATCTCAAGCTTCTTCTTATGCATATTTGCATAGAACTTACTCCACCCAGCGGGGAGCTTTTAGACAATCCCTCCAACAACAAACTTATCAGGAAGGGGCATCGCCTCGTCTTCCAACTTTTGTCGCAGCTTCAGAAATTCTTTTACCTGCGGCAGCATGGACTTCTCGTCCTCAAAGAGCCATTTGTGATATTTTTCAACCACAAATATCTTGCTCCTATTTTTGTCTTCTTCGTACAGTTTCTCCAGAGACTCCCATATGTCTCTGGCAATTGGTTTCTTACTGTAGAATTCTACTAGGGAATCCTCCATAGCATTCAGGATAAGCAGCCTGCAAATGCTATTTTCTCTTCTCTACTTGGCTTGAAGTTTAGTAGCCGCAGTGATTGCGGCAGCAGACCCGGTATCTGGAATGGTAGGTTCCTCTTCAAGAAGCACGTGATCAATATCTCTGAGTTGAAGAGTGAGATAAACCTTCCTCTTTCAGACTTGATAATGCTCTCCATCAAACTTTTCTAACTTATAAAAGTCAGTATTGAGGAGTGAAGCATTAACGTTTTCCATCATAGCAATAAAGTTTTGAAATTGTTATTGCCGGGGCACAATTTTTTGATGGAAAACTGAGAAGATGAAACGATTGTAAAAACAATATTCCAACGCAATACTTCTAGGAAGGTTGCGCAAGTATAACGAAGATCTAAAAAAAATCTCGTTTTAGTATTACGAGAATCTAAAAAGATTTCGTAATCAACAGCAATCGATTGTAGTGCTTCTAAAAAGAAGATACAATCAGAATTACTGGCAACAATGAAGAAGGTGACTGGCGAAAGATGGAAGAACTCCTGCTGGGGTGAATTATCACCGTTGCTCAAAGCTTTATTCGCCCTACACGAACAGCTTCCAGGAACCATCAAGTTCATCGGAGAACTTGGAACACTCCTGCTCTTCTGACTCCTCGGATGGACACGAACTCCCGTGCAAAAGCAACGCTGGTGCGACGCCTTTTCTCTCTCTCGAAGGCTACTGGAAGATCAGAACTGTGTTAAAAAACACTTCTGAATTCTCTGTTTACTTGTGTTAAAAAATACTTCGTAAACTTTCTGTGGTGGCTTCTATTCTTTTTTTCTCTATAGCCTTGAGAGAGTGAGGATGCCTTATATAGGCCCTGCAGCAACTGTTCGGTTGCCACAAAGTTAGGGACGTGGTAAAAACCATCCCGAACATGTAGCAACCGCCCAGAACATGCAAACGCACGTTCTGCTGCAAGTTGCGCCAACTGCGCGCACCCTGCGCTCCTTGCACTCCGTGCACTGAGCCACTTGTGCCAACCTGGCGTGCACCCTGGTCGCGCAACCTATGGCGCGCAACGTGGCAGCGCAAGTGGCTCGCGCAACGAGCGCAACTAAAGCGCATTATGCGCCTAGCGACGATGCTGACGTGCTAAGTGCAAAGTATGCCAACAAAATGCCATATTACGCCTCATGAGCCCATGAGCCCGAGTCCGAGTCCGAGTCCGAGTCCGAGTCCGAGTCCGAGTCGCTAAGCCCCTACGGGGCTTAGCTCCCATAGAAATAAATTTCCCAAGAGCAAAAAGCATGAATGCTTTCAATTGTTGATTTAGCCTTTTTTCATTAGAAAAATAACCCCACATGGCACACCCATGTGCACCTCCACACCACATGTGCATCTCTAAACTAGCAAAGCTAATATATAGAGATACAACTCCTTTGGTCTAGCCGATGTGGGACTAAAATTCACTTTGTAAAAGACCAAAACCCAACATGTTTGACGGCAGCTTGATTATTATAAAGGATTAGTCGTCGAGCACGCACTATGAGAAGGAATTATTACATACGGTGCCAGTCTGGATTCGATTCTCAAATCTCCCCGTTCGATGCTGGAGCATCCCAATGCTGACAAAGCTAGCCTGCATAATTGGTAAGCCACTCAAAGCAGATGACAACACTACTGCAAGAGATAGAATGGGATATGCTCGAGTTTTGTGGAGATATCAACAGGTAAACCATTGCCTAGCCGGCTGGAGTATGAAGTTCACACTATTATCAACAAGTTGAATACGAGTGGCTACCACCAACGTGTCAACACTGTAGGTGCTTCGGATACTCTACGAAGTAGTGCATTATAGTGCGGGACGCACAAGCCACAGAGACGATAGGGAAAAAAGGAAGGAAGATGGAGTTGACTCATCAAACAAGGTGCATGATGTAAGGAAAACACATGGCGTCGACAACGTGGACATGGAGTACGATAATCAAATGAACTCGGGAGGAGCCAAAACCTCCAGAGTAGATGAAGGAATGGTCGAAACCACTATTGGGCAGCGGCAAGTCAATCCTATTAGTACTGGTATTACCAATCAGATGGGCGGGGTACTTGTTGTATTTCAAGCTACTACTAATGCAAAATTGATGCATGGAGATTCCTATGGCACAGGTAGCCGGATGATTACAAAAGAAAAATTCAGAAACACTAAATCAAAACAAGATCAGATGGGCACAACTCAAGGATACATGGGAAGCAGGAAGAGGCAAGCTGTTGCCAGGTTATAAGGAAACAATAATATTAGAAGTGAAATAGCCAGCACAGGAAAGGCAATATGCATGGCAAATCTAAGATGGAAAGAGCTGCATCAGGTTGGTACCAGTAATGTACGAGGTAAGGAAACCACTGTTCCACTGGAAGGTATGAAGGATGAACATGTCAATCCCCTCGATGACATGGATCGAAGGACTTTGGGGGACAATAGATTAATCAATGACAATGATAGCATGGAACGTCCGCGGGGCGTGTTCTTTGGGGAGGTAGCGGGAAACCGCAAGGTCACAAGAAAAGGTCAGTATAACATTTGTGCTATACTAGAAACAAAAATAAAATCCGAAAGGATGCTGGCTAGGCGTACTCCTACTCACTAGAAACATGTACATAATCTTCACTTGTGTGAGATGGCAAGAATTTGGATACAATGGGATAGTCGATACTGGGACGGGCAGCCGGTACTCATAACAGATCAGGTCATAGTTCTTTAGCTCTCTAACCAGGGTGGACTTAAGCTCCTATTTGGTGCGATATATAGCCATAAAGACAGAAAGAAAAGAGAGGAGCTGTGGAGGAATATAACACACATCAGTATGTTGGCGGAGACGCAGTACAAACTACCATTGGTTTTGATGGAAGACTACAAGGCGCTAATGTATCGACACGAGAAGATTGGAGGTCGACAAGTTCGAGATAACATTTTGTAAGATTTTTATATGTGCCTTTTATAATCTGGACTACAGACTTTAGAGAGGACTGGTCATATATGGTCATGGAGTAACAAGGCAATTCATAATAGGGTAGCCTGCCAGCTTGATCGCGTGTTTGTGAATCGAGCGTGGATACATATGTTCCCAAACTCGTTCGCGGTTGGGCTTCTTGCGGGAACTTCGGATCATTCGTCGCTTAGCATTCGGTTAACTAGAGAGCAGAAGCCAAAACCTCGACCATTTCGGATTGCAACAAGTGGCACCTGATAGACGGGTATGAGGAGGTGGTGAAAAAAGGGCTCCAGATGGCTGTAGATAGCAATATTTAATACCAACTCATCCAAAAACTCAGACATACCAAAACATGCATGAACCTATGGAACCGCCAGTAGCAAGAAGGAAGTCTAGCTGAAGGTGAGAGCAGGCTTAGCTCCATTCAATCCAAAATGCAGAATGATCCCTTGAACCCAGCACTCACGGAGGAGGAGCGGGAGCTTGCTGGCATGGTGGGACGGTGCCGCATGCAGGAGGAGATTGAGATGGCCCAAAGGGCCAAATACAGCTGGGTGACCGAAGGAGACACGTGCACAAAGTATTTCTATGACATTGTTCGTACTCGACAACACCGAAATACTATCAGCAAGCTACTTGGACCTAACGGACGAGAAATTGTGCTAGATAGTGAGCTTCAGGCGGAAGCTGTCAGGTATTACACAGAACTATACAACAAACATGATTACTTGTCTAGTTTTCCAGAGGTCGTTTGTAAACGGCTAGTTACATCTCATGGTAATCAACTGTTGCGAGCTGAGATTTCCATGGAGGAGGTTGAAACTGTGGTCAAGAATGCTAATCCTAATAAAGCCCCTGGACCTGATGGGTTTGGAAGCCAATTCTATAAATCTCACTGGGGGGAATTGAAGGAACATGTATTGGAGATGGTACAAGATTTTTTTCAAAACCGGATGACTGCTGCGAGAGTTGAATCACACATTCCTGACGCTTATTCCGAAGAAAGAGGGAGCGACGTCCCTGGCAGATTACCGACCCATAGCATGCAGTAATTTCCTACAAATTAATAATGCATATTATGTGTCGACGAATGAAAAGTGTCATACAGGAGTTGATATCGTCCAACCAGGCGACATTTATCAAAGAATGGAACATTGCTGACAACAATCTACTCGCTCATGAGCTAGGGCATGATTTCTCCAAAAAAAGACGATAACAAAGTATGCCTTAAATTAGATCTGAGAAAGGCCTATGACACTGTCAATAAAGGGTTTGTGTATCATGCAATGCTGGCGATGGGATTTGATAGCATTTGGGTGGCTCGAGTTCGCAAATGTATTACGATTCCATCCTTCTCGGTGCTGATCAAAGAACAACCATATGGTTTCTTCGGAAGCAACAGAGGGCTGCAATAGGGAGACCCGCTTTCTTCATATCTTTTTGCCATAGTCATGGAGTATTTTATGTGTCTCATGGATTCAGCCATGTTTCACAACAGGATCATCCCGCTATATCAGAAGGTACTACCCCATGTTTCTCATCTCATATATGCTGATAACCTTTTGGTGTTTTTAGATCCTTCTAATGATGTACTCAATAAGCTTGTTAGGATTATGGAGAAGTTTGGCCTGCACACAGGGCCTTACCTTAATAAAGATAAGAGCAAAACTTATTTCAGCAAACATTGTACCAATAAAGAGGCACGAGCTCTTATTCTGGGAGTGGAGAAAGGCGAACTACCAATCAAGTACTTGGGGACATCGCTTTCCACTAACTATACGAAGGATATAGACTGTGACAATTTGATTGAATACATATAGAGATGAATAGAGGGGTGGCATGCACAAAGTCTCTCGTTTGGGGGGTGGATTGAGCTGGTTAAAACAGTGGTAATTACAATTACACAATTTTGGCTCCAGGCGGTCATGTTGCCTAAAATTGATGTGTGCCAAGTTCATATGGTGTAGAGGAATTCATGCAATTGGCTGAGATACATTCTGCAGGCCACGACAAGAAGGTGGAGTAGGATTGCGCTCACCGCAAGATATAAGAGACATAGCAGGAATGAAGTTAGTTTGGAGGCTCATATCATCCAATTCTCTTTGGGCCAAATGGATGATAAATAGATACACAAAGGACGAAAATTTCTGGACACGACGGGTGAACAATAATGATTCTGTCACTTTCAAAAATATTGTCTACTACCGACCAAAAGTTCAGGAGCTTATCGCTTGGAAATTTAGAGATGGAGAGGGAACAAAGCTATGGACTGAGCTATGGGTGCAACACCGGACGCTAGAAGAGTGGTACGGATCGAATGCTTTGGCGAGGGCCAACTCGGTTGATCAGGTGGCCAACATCATTCATCATGGGCGATGGAGACCTGAGATACATGGCTATACCCGCCAATATAACAACATCATTAAGCAACTTGATATAGATAGGGAGGCGAAGGTAGACCGATGGGGCTGGGATTGCTCAAGGAATGGGGAATTTAGCTCCAGCGCCATCTACAACAAAATTCGAGTCACGCATCCGAAGATCGAACATGAGGATATCATTTGGGTCAAAGGAGCGTCTATTAAATTCCAAATGTGTATGTATAAGCTCATCATAGATGCCTCCTCACCCTCGATCGCCTGGAAAAAATTTGGGTACGAATAGATGATCAACGGTGTATACTATGTCGGCAGCAGAGCGAGACAATAGATCATCTTTTTTTCTCGTGTAATGAAGCATGGAGAGCCTGGCAAGCACAATGGGTGCTACTCCAGCTGGACAGACAGGGAGGTCGGCAGCTGAAGACATAATAAGCATACTGTAAGCTAACAAGAAGAAAGGATTGCGGTGGTTTTGGGAGGCAATGCTCAGGCTTTTAGCTACAGTATGTCACATATGGAACGAGCGCAATAAAAGAATTTTTGAGGGGTTAATCATCCCCAATATAGGGATCATTCATAATATTGAAAGAGATGTACAAGTGTTGATGAGCATAGGCACCTAATCTTGGTGGCCGAATTTCTGTAACAAATTCGTCATATTAATTCAATTACCTTCTTCCAAATATGTATGTATATATATATATATATATATATATATATATATATATATATATATATATATATATATATATATATATATATTTGGGAACCCCGAACTTTATTGAAGAGTAGGCGTAAAATGCCGAAGCCATTACAAGTAAGCGCGAAGTCGCGACAAAAGGACAGAAAACGAAAAGCGCGAGACGCGCATACAAAAAAGGGAAGGGCGGCCTAAGCCAGGGCCTCCCAGAACGAGTAGGAGACGTGAGAGCAGCGTCTCCTAGCTTTGAAGCATTGTCTGATGACCTCTCTGTACAACTAAGGAGGGAGAATTTGTCGGCCTTTATATCTGAATTTGTTCCTATTTTTCCATAGAACCCAAATCCCGGCGGCTACTACGATCTGATGTCCGTGGGATCGGCTCCAGTAGGCTAGGAGATCGTAAAAGCCCCCAGTCGGCTGAACCATACTAAGTCTATTGTGAAGCTTAGACCAAAAGCCAGTAGCCAACTCCCCCGAAAGAAAGACGTGCTCTGTAGATTCTGTTGTGTGCTCCTTGCAGCAGTGACATCTCGAAGCGAGGCTGAATCCTATGGAACTGATGGTGTCATTCGTCAAAATCTTCCGAAGAAGAGCGTGGCAGATGAGAATAGACCATTTGATGGGAATGCATGCCTGCCAAAACTTGGCATAAATAATATTCGACACCCCGCTGCCTCTGACCACAAGTCTGGCGGAAGCCAAAGTGAATGACCCGCTCGGGTTGGGGGACCATCTCCAAGTGTCGATCGTGTTAGTAATCTGGAGATTAGCAGTAAGTAGTCTGTTTTCCGCTGGCTAGTCTAGCCAATTTTTGACCTTCCTCCAATTCCATCCGGAGCTGCCCTCCCATAGATCCCTAATAGCATACCCCGAAGGAGTAAGAATGTTGGGATGTATGATGTCATCTCCTAACCACCGCTCCAGACATGCCGGAGAGCGACCGTCGCCCAATTGAAGCCGGATAAGGGGTTCAGCAGTGATGCGGCCCCGAATAATACGGCACCACGATGCCGAGGATTTGTTCTTAGAGCTCGCCTCTGACAGATGGAAGAATCTGGAGTACCTAGCTCTCATGAACTTCGTCCATAAAGAGGTCTCGGTGCGCAACTTCCACCATAACTTAATGGAGCAGGCGTCCACGATGTGAGTAAGCCTGCAGAAGCCCAGACCTCCTTCTTCAGTAGGTTTGGCCATCATCTCCCAACCAGCCCAGTAATGTTTGTCCTTGTCGTCGTTTTGTCCTCAGAAGAACTTGGCGAAGAGGGATTCGAGAGAGTGGAGCACCTTCTTAGGAGGGGAGCAGACGAGCAGAGTGTACATCGGGATGGATGATAGAACGTGCTTGATGAGGATCGTTTTGCCCCCTGGGGATAAGGTGGCATTGTGCCATCCTGCAATAAGTTTACGGATCCTGTCTACGAGGTGCTCGTATATTCCTGAGTTGGCCCTACCATACACAAGCGGGCACCCGAGATATTGGAAAAGGGGGTAGGCAATGCTGAAGGAGGTTATATTGGCGAGCAAAGTTGAGCGTGTTCTATCAGCTTTGTGATGGGTGTCGATGACGCTCTTGTTGTTGTTGACGCGCTGACCGGAGCAGGTGGTGTATCTGGCGATCGTTACATGACTACCTCGATCGATCTGCTGTCTCCAGAGGAGAAGATGAGGATGTCGTCAGCGTAAGCCAGGTGAGTGATGAGAGGACAGCCGATGGTGGTGTGGAAGTGGTTGAAGCCAGACATATTGGGCATACTATTAAGGCTTCTGCTGAGGGCCTCGGCCATAATGATGAATATGGTGGATGAGAGCGGGTCTCCCTGTCTAACCCTACGAGTAGAACGAAAGAATTATGCCGCCTGGCCATTGATGACGGTAGAAAACCATGAGTTGCTGAATGATCTGAATATGATATCAATCCATGGTTCAGAGAAGCGAAAGGCCCTGAATACCCAGATCTTGAATTGCCAGTCCAGCCGGTCATACGCCTTCTCTATGTCGAGTTTGATGGCCACGTCCTCCCCCTCGACGGGAACTTCATACACGTGATCATCTCTTGGGCTAGGAGGATGTTGTCTGAAATGTTGCGGCCTTTGACAAACCCGCTTTGCTGTTCGAAAATGATCTTGGGGATGAGGTCGGACATCCGATTAGCGACGATCTTGGATATGATCTTGTTGGTGAAGGTGCAGAGGCTGATCGGGCGGAAGTCTTTGAAGGTTTTAGGATTATCTATCTTGGGGATAAGGATGATGTTGGCGCTGAAAATGGAATTGGGGTATCTGGCCCCTTAGAGAAATGCTTTAGTGGCTTCAACTAAGTCTGTTTAATGATGTCCCAGCAAGCTCTGAAGAAGACCCCGTTGAAACCGTCCGGCCCCAGGACGCGGTGCTTGTTAATGGACCGGACTGCCGCTTTGACCTCCTCCTCCGAAGTTGTGGCCAGCAGGGTTGCATTATCGTGATCGCTAATGAGGGAAGGGATAACAGACAGTAGCATCTCGTCTTTAATGACTCGGTCTTTGGTGAAGAGGTTGGAGTAGTAGTTCACAGCCGCAGCCTGAATACCGGCCTCGTCGTCCACTAGATTTTCGTTTTCGTCGAGAATCCGATGTAATTTTAATTTGTTTCTGCGTCCTTTGACGCAAGCATGGAAGAACCTGGTGTTCCGATCTCCGTCGGTGTCCTAAGTTGATCTGGCTTTTTGCCTCCAAAAATTGGTCTCCACTCTCAGTCTGGATTTAAGAAGGGCTCTGGCAAGGTTGAGAGATGCACGGGCCTCCGGGGAGCTGTTAGTGGCGAAATCGGTCTCCGTACGGGTGACGTCATCCTCTGCCTCCCTGATAGCCTGGAAGATGTCTCCGTAGGCCTCTTTGCTCCATGTTGAGAGGGCCTTGCGAGTAGCTGAGAGTTTAGCCGCCATACGGACCATGGGTTCAAGACCAGAGGCAGAATTCCATGCATAAGCAACGATATTCTGGAATCGGGGGTGATGTCGCCAGAAGTCGAGGAAGCGGAATGCTTTCTTGTTGCTGGTGTGGTTGTTGCTGATCTGGACAAGAAGAGGGGAGTGATCCGATTCAGTGGAGTTCAGGTGAGAGAGGTTGGTGATCAGGCCCATGTCGGTCCAGCGTTCGTTGATCAACGCCCGATCTAATCGGGAGTACTGGCGCCGGTGGCCCTCCTGCATGTTGCACCAGGTGAACGCGCTGCCGTGAAAGGGGATAAGGGTAAGGTTCCCGAGAAAGGTAAAGATGTTGAAATCATCCATCGCTGGCTGGGGTGGAGGGCGGCCTCCAGACTTCTCCTCTCTGTTGGACACCGTGTTGAAGTCACCGATGCACAGCTATGGTAGCCCGTGTGAATGGACCAGCAGAAGGTTTGTCCAGAGTAATCTGCGCTCAAGGATGTCGCAACTGCCATGGACAGCGGAGAGGATGGAACAGGACTTAAGGGCCGGGTGGTCAACCCAACATGTAAGGGCCTGGGGCGAGTCTTGGATGATGCCAAATTTGACCAGATGTCATTGGCACCAGCGATGGCATACGGGAATCCTAACTTGAGTTGAGTGGCTTTTATTTTTTTGAGGGATTTTTGGTTCAATGATGATTAAGAGGTCTATGCGATAAGTCTTCTTAAGGCCGAGGATTCTGTTCATCGTCGGTTTGTTGCCAAGTCCCCTCACATTCCATGAGATGATGTTAAGCATCTGATGAGGAAATGGGAAAGGGGGTGACCGTGCTTCGTGGCGGACCTAGTAGTCCTTGTCGTCGTCTGCTTTGGCTTGTTTTTGTTCTTCTTGGAAGAGGTTTTTTGGTGAGTGTGCTAATGGGCCCATTGCTTCCGGTGTCTTTGTTAGTCCGACTTAGATCACTGCTTCCATCGGCGTCAGCAGAATTGATGGCTGAGTCGTAGTCTTGTTCTTCAAGGACACATAAGGGGTTGCCACGGTCCAGAAAGCCTGCTTCCTTGGCTTGCCAAAATCTACTGGTTAAGGGGTGGCTGAGCTTGTTCTGAGCGTTTAAAGGAAGCGAGGGGAGAGATCTAGGGGGCTCCGGGTCAGCCGAGAGGTCAGCGAGGGAGGACCAGAGTGCCTCGAACTGCTCATGACTGCTCGCTAACGAGTCCTGTCCGGGATGTAGAGAGTAGTCTACGGGTGGTTGGATGGAGTGAGATTCCCCGTGGGGGAGTGGTATGTTGGTGTCAGGTGGGTTAGGAAGTTGGGTGATGAGGGCTATATCTGTGCTAGGGTGGTGTATGAAACCGCTGATTTTGGGGCAATCTTGCTGGCCGATGGTGGTGGAATGGAGCTCACTGGAGACATTGTGTTCGTCGTCGGATGAAGTGCCTGAGAGGAGATCAAAAAGATTGTGGAGGGAGAGGGTGGAAGGAGTGTAGGGGACGATAGCGGAGCTGGTCATGTTGGATTGAGGGTAGGGGTGTGTCTGATCATCAATCTGAGGGAGGGGGTCGGGGTTAGATTTGTGGATGCTAATGGCAGGGTCTCTTTGAGCTGTCGACGCGCGAGGCGTGCGCGTTCTAGTCTTCTTTTTAGTTCAGGGTGGGCGCGGAAGCAGAACTGCATGAGGTATCCGCTCATCTGGCAGAGTTTGTAAAAGATGATATTGTTGTCGTAAACTAGCGTTTGACTATGAGTTTGATCTCCGAGCTCGATCTCTATGGGTTTGGAAGGGTCATTAGTGAGGTCTAACTCCACACAAATCTTCGCATAATTGCACTTGGAGAGGTTGTGAGTTTCTTCCGCGATAGCTAGCAGGGTCCCAAAGGAGCTGGCTATCCGTTTGAGGGCAGCTGCGGGGAAGCAAACCAAGGGGAGGTTGGGTAGTGTGATCCATGTAGAAATGATTGTTGAATCAATTTTTGGGTTGAATTCGGGGGACCATTTGACCACTTTAGCGATCTGTGTGCCATTCTAGCCGTGCCCTTAGAACGGACAATAGCGTAGTCCAGTTCGGAAGAGAAGTGTAAGAGCATATGCTTAGGGTCGAGCGGAGCGACCCGGTAGGCTGCGGATAGGCCCCACTTGGCTATAGCTTCCATGGCAGTGGAGATCTTTGGACCGCCGGATCCGAATTTGAGCACAAACGACTTTGAGAAGGAGGAGGACAGGGAAGATATCTTCGACGCTGCAAAGGGGACCCGAATGTGATCGCCGTCTGCAGGAGGCAAGAATTCTAAGTCCGGAAGCAGGATCTCCGCCGACGACGTTGGGAGTTGCCTCCCCCGATCCGGCCGTAAGGCCTCGGCGTAAGAAGCACGGGGGTGGAGGGCAGTCGCACTGCCCGGGAGGAAGGAGCCGCCGGGTGACTCTGAGCTTGGGAGATTAGAAGGGGGGAGCGATGTGGGCAGGCGGGTAACGATTCCTGGAGCCTCGATAGGGAGGGAGACGGGGGCAAGTTGGGGAGAGCGTTGGGAGGGGCTCCTGTGTGCGCCGACTCGGGGAGGCTGTACCGGCCAGGGGCCGAGCAGGCTCCATGATGCGCCAATCCGGGGCCAGCCGTGGGGAGCCCGAAACCGGCTGGGGTTCCATTGTGCACCAAGAGGCTAGGGAGCTGGGTCTCAGGAGGTGCCAAGAGGCTAGGGGAGGGTCCCCGAGTTGCGCCAAGAGGCTAGGAGGAGAAACTCCAGGAAGAGCCAAGAGGCTAGAGGGATTAACCCCAGGTTGCGCCAAACAGCGGTTGTAAAGTGCGCCAAGCGGGCGCACACTGGAGACTTGCGCCAGGGGGGCGCAAGTCGGGATACCCGAGTCCTGCAGCTGAGCTGTGCCAAGGGCGAGCTCACCCACAATAGTGGAGCCACTACCCGAGGGGAAAGTGTGGCTGCACTGCGCCAAGTCAGGGGTCACGTGGCTCCCTGAGCCCGCTATTGGACGGGAGGGGGCTGTTTGACTGTGCCCCAAAGAAACCCACGTACACGAGACCTCAAGGTTGACCGTGACAAGGA
>JANAVB010042018.1:907855-935355 GCA_029216955.1 Iris pallida | reverse complement strand
AAATACCTAGAACAACTTTGCGATAAGACAGCTATAGAAGTTTTTGGTATTCGAGAGAATGCCAGGGAGCAACTGGACTCCTAGGCATAATAGGGAAGGGATGGGCGTGTACTGGAGACCCAGTGCAGCATCTGTGGTCGACTGAGGACATTTGTGGTCATCAGAGGACATTTATGGTCAATAAAGGACATTTGTGGTCAACAGAGGACATTTGTGGTCAACAGAGGACATTTTGTGGTCAACAGAGGACATTTGTGGACCTATTATCTTTGTCGTACTCCGGTTGTGGGTACAGATAATAGGTTGAAAGGGAACCGACATACTTACTCAGAGGTAATGAGGACATGGCAAGTATGAAGGTTTCTTCTACGGAGCCTTCCCACTCAGAGGTAATGAGGACATGGTAGGAGTGGGCTCAATGAAGAGGGGGTTCATAAAATGACTCAGAGGTAATGAGGACATGGAAGTTTTATGTAGGGGTGATTTGTTTTTGGCGGAAGTGAAACGACTCAGAGGTAATGAGGACATGGCCGTTTCGGGAATTTGTGGATCGCTTACCCTTTTTTGTGCACTGGAAGTGCGGGTATTGGATCATGGGGGAGGATCTTTTCCAGGAAGAAAGTTCAGAGGTATGATCATACATGACTTTCTTTTCTGAAAGAGTGACCGGGATGTGAGTTCAGAGGCACCGTCGGGTACATGACTCGATATTGTGAAAGCGTGAGTTCAGTGGCACCAGCGGGCACATGACTCGATAATCTGGAATGTTGAAAAATGAGTTCAGCGGTACCAGAGGGTACGTGACTCAAAAATTTGGAGAACTATGAGGGTGAGTTCAGCGGTACCAGCGGGTACCTGACTCTATGTATGGAAGATGTGGGAATGAGTTCAGAGGTACCAGCGGGTACATGACTCTATGTATGGAACCAGAATGTAAGTTTAGAGGTACGGGGAGGTACATAACTCGACACTCTGAGATGTCTCGATGATTTTGTTTCAGACATAATACTTCTTCAGGAACTTGCCGTTGATGGGCAACATGAGCAAGTCTACATTTTGTTTAGCGAGGCAGTAGGCGCCGTTGGAGAATACGGCTTCGATGATGAACGAGCCTTCCTATTTTGGTTGGAATTTACCAGCAGTTTTATGCGTCATAACCATCGGCCTCCGAACTGCCAGAATGAGATCGCCTACTTGGAATGTTCTGACCTTGACCTTCTTGTTGAAAGTTCCGGAGATTCTGGCCTGATATAGTTCGATTCGCTGTTGAGCTAACAGGCGTTTCTCGTCTAGGGCCTCCAATTCCTGTAGTCGGCGATGGTGGTTTTTGTCTGTCGTCAACTGATGTGTGAGGGCAACGCGGAGTGAGGGGATCTGAGTCTCTAATGGGAGGACCGCCTCACTCCCGTACACCAGGGAAAATGGTATATTCCCGGTGGCTGTTCGAACTGTGGTGCGATACGCCCATAAGCATTCGCCGAGCTTTTCGTTCCAGTCGCGCTTGTTAGAGGACACAAATTTCTTGAGTAGCTTGATTATGGTCTTGTTGAATGCTTCTGCTAACCCGTTGGCTGCTGGGTTGTAGGGTGTCGAAGCAATGTTCTGAATTTGGTGCTTGTCGCAGAACCGATAAAATACGTGGCTCGCGAATTGTGGCCCATTGTCGTGAATGATCCTTCGGGGCAGTCCAAAGCGGTAGATGACATGATGCTTAAGGAAGCTGATCACGTTTGAAGTTTTTACCTCTGCCAATGGGATGGCTTCCGCCCATTTGGAGAAGTAATCGGTGATTGCGAGTATGAATCGGTGTCCTCTGGACGAAGGCGGGGTGATTGGGCCGACGATGTCCATACCCCATGCTTCGAATGGCCAAGAGGCCACGGTCGGATGCAGGAATTCAGATGGCTGGTGGATGAAGTCGACGTGGATTTGGCAGGCTTTGCACTTTCGTGCATAATCTATTGCGTCTGCAACCATCGTGGGCCAGTAATAGCCCATTCGGCGAAGACGGTCTTTCAATTTAGGGCCAGGCAGATGGACCCCGTAGACACCGTCATGAGCTTCTCGTACGGCTTCTTTGGCTTCCGTGTTTGACAGACACCGAAGCACTAATCCGTCATAGGATCGGCGATACAGTATTTTCGTCTCTGTATCATAGAAAAATCTGAGAGAACGTCTTCTGATAGAAGTAGCTTCCTTCGGATTCTCTGGCAGGATGTCGTATACTACGAAGTCGATGAACGGCTGTCTCCAGTCTGGTGCTTTGTCGACTGAAAGGGCGGAGTAGCTTTCCATGCATTGAACGTTATCCTTAGGACAGACCAGTTCACGTCCTATTATGTCGACCTGATGACGAGCGTAATTTGGCACAGCTAGGGAAGCGACCAAACCAGCTAGGGCATCAGCCTCAATGTTCTGGAGTCTGGGAACATGTTCTATGAAGAATCCTCCCAGGGACGAGATAATGTCGATTGCTATTCGATGATACGGGATCATGTCTTCGTGGCGGACCTCGTACGACCCCCGAATCTGATTGACGATTAACTGTGAGTTGCCATACGCTTCAAGATACTCTACCCCCAGCTCCTTTGCAAGTCAGAGGCCAATGACCAAGGCATTGTACTTGGCCACATTATTTGAACAGGGCTCTGTGAGTTAGTAGGCCCGATTAATCACCAAGCCGGAGGGAGAAATTAGCACCACTCCAACTCCTGCGACGATGTTGCCTTTGGGTCCAGTTCTCGAAGCACCGTTGAAGAACATTCACCAGATGGCATCATGGGAGACTGCATTTGAACTGGTGACCTCGTGCGGTATCTCTTCATATACTCTAATCGTCTCCGAACCTGGATGGGCTGCTAGAAAGTCTGCCAGAGCCTGGCCTTTAACAGTCTTTTGCGGGACGAAGATCATTTGATATGGTGATAGTAATATTGCCCAGGTAGCAAGGCGAGAGCTGAGTGCCCCAGGTTTGGTCATAAGGACCCTGAGGGGGTTGATCCGCGATATCACGTGGATGGTTTGTCCCGTGACGTAGTGTCGCGTCTTCTAGATTGCGAACACGAGAGCAAGGCATTCCTTTTCTACGGCCGTGTATCGGTATTCTGGCCCAATCATCTTTCGACTGAGGTAGTATATAGCTTGTTCGTGGCCTGCGTCATTGTTCTGTGCTAACAGAGCACCAAGAGAATGTTCCATAGCTCGCACATAGAGCAGGAATGGCTTCCCAGCAACAGAAGCTACCAGGACTGGGGGGTTTGACAAATATTTTTTGATGTTGTCGAAAGCGCGCTGGCATTCCTCATCCCATACGAAAGAGACTCCCTTCTTCATGAGATGGGTGAATGGTTGACATCGTCCGGAGAGATTAGAGATGAATCTCCTGATGTAAGCTAGCCTGCCTTGGAGGCCTCGGAGTTCGCAGAGATTTCTCGGGGGACCCATCTCCATGATTGCCTTTGTTTCATGGGGTCGATGTGAATGCCCTGATAAGTGATGACGAAACCCAGGAATTTCCTACTGGATACACCCAAGAATGATTTCGTAGGGTTCATCTTTAAGTTGTGTGCTCGCATTAGGTCGAACACTGTCCTGAGATCTTGCAGATGATCTTCCTTCGAACGGCTTTTGACGGCGATGTCGTCGACGTAGCATTCCACTGACTTGCACAAGTGGTCTCTAAAGATGACGCTCATAGCTCTCTGGTAAGTAGCTCCAGCATTCCTTAAACCGAAAGGCATAACAGTGTAGCAATATGTACCAATCGGTGTTCGGAATGATGTGTGCTTCTCGTCGTCAGGGAACATCTTGATCTGGTTGTATCCTGAGAAGCCATCCATGAAGGACATACGTTCGAAGCCGCAGGTGTTGTCGATCATAATATCCGTGATAGGGAGAGGGAATTCATCTTTAGGGCATACCTTATTCAGATTTCGGAAGTCAATGTATATTCGGATCTTTCCATTCTTCTTGAGAACTGGTACGATGTTGGCTACCCAGTCTGGATGCTGCTCTTCGCGAATGAAGCCGCTGGCTATCAGTTTGTTGACCTCGGCTTCAATAGCATTCATGACATCGGGGCAAAATCGTCGTTGCTGTTGCTTGACAGGTTTTGCATCCGGACGAATATTGAGTTTGTAGAGTACGATCTCGGGGTCCAATCCTGGCATATCTTTATAGCTCTAGGCGAACACATCGATATACTCTTTGACGAGCTGGAGCAGCGACTCTCGCTCTTCATCTGTCAATCTCTGGCTGATGAAGATTGGTTTTGGGGAGGCTTCATCACCAAGATTAACTTGTATGACCTTGTCTTCAGTGGGAGGTTCTCTTTGCTCGAAACGCTTCTCCTATTGTTCATCTAGCTGTTGTGCCCATGGTTCTAGTTCAAGAAGTTCGGGGATGTCTTTGTCTTCTTTATAAGCGTCGACGAATGCCATATTGACTGACAAGACTTGTCTGAATACATCTCCGATGCTGGTATCAGAGTCAGAAGTTGGTGATCCGATCGAATGTGAATGCCAGTCGCATTCTTCATCTGAACTTTCAGGGGTCGTCGTGGGTGTTACATACCCTAATCCACATCGAGTCTTGCTATAGTAGTCCCGTGGTTTGCCAGCCGGGACCGGGGGCTTCAAAGGTAATCGTCGTCCAGTACCGTAGTTCAAATCCGGTATCGTTTCCAGATCGTACCCCTGTTTCTGCATGAGATATTTAGATTGGGGGCTATAAAGATACAGAGGTAGTCTTTCGGCATCCGATCCAAGGTCGACTTCTTCTATGGTGAAGGGATGCGGATCGTCCTTCCGGTCGAAGATGATTGGATGGTCCCCTCCTTCGATTATTCGGTAAGCGTCTTCTGCTGGAGTAAGCTGGATTGTGGTGTAGACATTTGTCACCTGTGTGTGTAGGTGAGTGCCTATACCGTGTTCCATAGCGTACATTGTACAAAGCTTATTAAGCTCGAGGTAGTTCAAAGATAGCCCTTTATTGATGAAGTAAGGTATCTTTTCTAGGGGGATTACATCATCTGCGGAAGGAACATCAGTGTAGACGGCCACATACTTGGCTAGCTCCGGTTCCTCTTCGGCTACCCCCTGTGTGAATGAAGACTGAGAGGACGACCTGGGGAGTTTGATCGTCAGCGGTTCAGTTGATGGAGCTGAGCGTGGAGTTGTTGGCAGACTAGCGACCCCCAGTTTGGTACTCGATGTGGGGCGAGGAGTGGCTGGTTCGCTAGCAGTGTCAGACCTCGCATTGGGGTGACGACCCTTCTTGGGAAGGCGTATCGTCAGTAGCTTGTCGGAGGGATTGAGCTTCTCCGTTTGGGACTGACCGACTCTTGGCAGTCTGATTGTTAGTGGCCCCGTTGTGGATCTTGGCACTTGGCCAGACCTTGGCAGCCGAATTATCATCTGCTCTTCTTGTGCCGAGAGGCTGATTGCGTCCTTACGCAGAGTGGCGGTAAGGGGTGCAGACCTGCCCGATTTGTGAGCTTGGAGGTGGATCGTCAGAGGCTCTTCAGATCCTGTGGCCGTCTCGGTACTAGCTTGTACATCTCCTTCACCAAGATGCTTCTTTAATTTTTCGTATAGGCAGGAATCTGAATAGTAAGATTCGACCCCTTTGAAGGGATTGATATCAGCAAATTTCGTCCTCACGAAGCCGTGTTTGTCGACATATTTGAAGCACTGGTGCAGCGTGGAAGGCACGATCATATAATCGTGTATCCACGGACGCCCTAAGAGGATGTTGTAAGAAGTGTCTGCATCTATGACGTAGCAGGTGACTTCGGATTGGAGGTCGCCAATTTGTCACTTAAGACGAATCTTTCCAATAGGGTAGCTCCTACCCGAATTGAAACCGCTGATGGCGGTGCTTGTAGGTGTCAGGCGATGCATTGGATGCGGAGATGATGTAGCAGGACCTTCGGGATGATGCTTATGGAAGAGCCAGGATCAATGTGCATCCGATCCACCTTTACGTCGCCGATGTATCCAGTATAGTATAGTGGGCGATCGTACAGATTAGTTTTGATGAGCATATCTTGTGGAGTGAAGACGATGTTTGGCATTGCGCCAGTACAGGTACTATCCTGGAGATCCACAGGTGAGTACTCCCCGGTGAGGTTGGATTGAGCCAGATAGGCATCGGCATTTTGGAGTGCTTCGCTCAATACAATACGAACGTCCTTGGAGAGCCTTAGGAGTTCGTACAGTGACAACTTGGCCGGTGTGTTAGCTAATTGCGCTAAGATGTCAAAGTTGTAGGGTCTCTCCTGTCCTTGGGCTGCCTCTTTTCGGAGGGATTTGTCGAAGCGAGTCTCCCTCGGCCTAGGTTTGTCGGTCGTCGAAGGCTGAGCCGGTCCCGGAGCATCAGTTGTAGTAGGTTGATAGTTTTCAGCTGGATTGTCAACCACAGGTTGGGATTGCGTCCCAGATCGCGTGACGACGGCTGTAGCTTCCTCGATGTCTGCCGAGATTGTGCAGCAGGATCTGATTTTTCTATTCTTTTTCTTGCAGATAGAAGACGATATGGGTCGAGTCACTTCCGATACCAAGTCTGGATGGATCCACATGACCTCCCCTCGTGATGTGGTGAGGGGCACTAAACCAGTAGCCTGATCTCGGGGAGGTAGAAGATTAGTAATCTCCATTGTCGCCAGAGGGATGGGGACCACCCCGTCTTGAGTTTCCGTCGGAGGGAAGCTGCCGAATTGTACTGACACATATTGGCTGCCACCGTTACCTCTTTGAAATCGATGGCCAAAGCGTTCGAATCGATGAGGTTTTGGATGTACCATTTCAGCTGGTAGCAGTCGTGTGTAGCATGGTGGACGTAGCGATGATAATGCCAGTACTTTGGGTTCTCCATCTCTACCGACCGCGGTTCCCTTCTTGGTGAAGGAAGCTGAATTCTGTCCCCTTATATGAGCATGTCCAAGATGGGCTTGACGTGACCGTCTTCGAAAGAGTAAGTGATTTGTGCCCATTGTTTGTCTACCGACTTTGGCTCAGGTTTCTATGCCGTGTCGGCCAATATAGCCTGCTTGCCCCTGCCGTCTCGATTATTGGAGGGACTACCCCCATTGTCATTATTGGTGTTAGGACGCTTGCCCTTGTTCTCTCCGTCCGAGATGTGTAATCCCAGCTGGCGAGCCTTCTTCAATCGTTCTTCGGCGCTTGTGGTGCTGATGATGAACGTCTTCCAGTCCTTGAATTAACTTTCGCCCATCCAGAGACTGATTGTTGGGAGGAGTCTCTTTTGGCAAATTTCAATCAAGGAGGAATCTGGATTTCCAGAGGGCAACTTCATGGCGGTTTGGCGGAACCGCTCGATGTAGTTCCTTGTGAGCTCTTTCTCCCCTTGGACGACGTCCATGAGGGTGGACATGGTGATGTCCTGCCCTACTTCGTAGAATCTCTCCAAGAACATGCGCTTGAAGCCGGCGAAGGAGTGGATGCAGTTGTCTGGCAGGTTGCGATACCAGTCGAAGGCGACTCCTTCCAATGCCCCGATGAACAATCGTGTGAGAATGGCATTGTCATGGGGCAGATGGTCGGTGGTGACCTCGAAGTAAGTGATGTACCGACTTGCCGAGGTTTTGCCATTATAAGGATTGATATTGAACGGTTTATATCTTGGTGGGAATGGAACATCCCTCCATGCAGCAGGGTACGGTTGCCGTATTCTGAGGTCTTGAGAGTTTTCTCGAGCGTGGAACATGGCTCGGAGCTCCCGGACCTCTCTTCTTGCCTCGCGTGCTTCGTCTACGGCGGTGGGGGCCGTTGTTTCCGGAGGATTGTTGCCCGAGTTTGGTGCCGCCGAATTCGAGTCCGCATTGACCGCGGGACCCGCGCTTGTTTGGCCAGGCGTCCCTCCTTGTAGAGTTGGAAGGGCCACTTTGATCTTGTCTACAGACTTGACCAAAGCAAGCAATATAGCTTCGAGACTGTCGATGCGCTGGCGATCACTGGAACCACCATGATTGCTGTCTGTCATGAATACCGTCTTCACATGAGGAGAGATAGATGGAGCGGTGGAGGAAGTGTCCCTGTAGCGAGGAATCATCGCGGTATGTGGGTATATTCCCTTCTGATTCAGACTCGGAAGGAACAGTACCCCCAATCTCCACGTTCGCCTCGTCTTGGGAGTTGTGGATGTCGTCCGGGACGTCGAGGTTTGCTGCATCTGATGGAAGAGTTGTCTCCCCCGGTTCGTCTTCTTGGAACATTGGGTTGCTGTGGAGGCTCGGAGGGGTGCTACCCCCAGCCCCAGCAACCCCCTGCGTTATGGACGACGAATCCCCCACTGTAGCAGATTTCATCTTAGAGCGGGTACCTTGGAAAACTCCGATGGTGGGCACCCGCTTAGACGAAAGTCTTTAGTCGCAGTGGTTGAGATCTTCGGGCTGGGAACATTCGTCTTCTT
Source organism: Iris pallida (assembly GCA_029216955.1). Taxonomy (NCBI): domain Eukaryota; kingdom Viridiplantae; phylum Streptophyta; class Magnoliopsida; order Asparagales; family Iridaceae; genus Iris; species Iris pallida. Next base: position 926,925 of record JANAVB010042018.1, on the reverse strand, counting down.
TCTCCTTCCATCAGCGGGGACTTTCCGAACAGAGTTGCAGGAGACGACGGGTAGTGCCTCGTCTTCTGAAGATGGCTGTTGCAGTCTTTGAAAGATAGACTGCCGGTCTTCTTGCATATTTCAGCAGCAGTTGACGATGACTTGGGTGCAGTGACGTCCGTAGGAGGAATCTTTGCACCGTGATGCATCTTCTCTTTCCTTGCGTTTGTGGAGGATGGCCTCACGTAAGTCACTTGCTTTGCTGGCTCAGGAATTTCGGGCACGCGAGTGTGTAGGCCTCCCGCCTGCTCCCTGATTCGAAGGTAGCTCGTATACTTGCCTTCGTTCGTTACTGGGAGATGCTTGATGACTATCCCGCCCATTGGTCGCAGGGGGTATGGTACGAGTAGCCTTATACAACTTTCCATTAGAGGCCCGCGTGACAGTCCGCGGGACGTTCCGATAGTCAGAGGTTGGGGCAGCTGACAGGGCTTGGTGAGCCCGCGCTGCCCTAGACTTCTTCCTTTTAGCACTTACGGGTGCGTAATAGAAAGAGTCCAAGTTGGATACCACAGAGTCTGGCTTATCATCCAGAGAACCATCAGGGTCAGGACAGCATGAGAGACGGTCGAAGACTGATCGAGAGAAGCGTGGAACAGACGCTATGCGGCTAGGATTGGAAACCGTGCAGGCTGTCTGCATGCGGTTGTCTTTAGCTGTCGGATGAGTTGTTCTTATGCGACTAGGAGTAACGACCGTGCAGGCTGGCCGCATGCAGTTGGCAATTATGGCCGCATGGGTTTTCTGCAAGTGATTGACTTCAGTAACCCATAAGTTTTATCCATGTGGTTGGCAACTGTAGCCGCATAAGCTATGCGGCTGACAGATGTGGCCGCGTGAGTTTTCTTCCTGCGGCTGGCGGATGTAACCGTATAGGCTTTCTCCATGCGGCTAGAACCCTCAGGCGGCTCGGATCGCATAGAGTTCCTCTTTGCCCCTGCAAGTCCAGCATCATAATGTTTTCTTCTGCTGGACTTGGGGACAGTAGAGTCGTCTATGATCTGAAGTGGGGCCACAGGAGAGTCTTCTCTGCCGTTTTGAGCGACAGAGGGTATCTCTGCAAGAGCTTCAGTAGGAACGAATGATCGGGGTCTCCACTCCTTGTGGGCCTTCTTTGTGCGGGCTCGCTTCTGGACCAGGCCAGCGCTCTTGTCGGAGAGCATTTCTTTGAACGGCTGTTGGTCGAACCGGGCGACCATCTTCTGTTGCGTGGAGCCAAGCTTGGCTGCATCCGATTGCGTCCCCAACTCCTCAGCCGTGGAGAAGTTTGTCCCCAGCAGAGTCGCCATCGTGTTTGCCATGAAATATAAAAGAGCAGAACAGTTTTACGGGACGACTGGACTTTTATTTCACGTTACAAACTCGCTTGTACAAAGAAAGCCTAGGGACGAAAACCTAGGTACAGCAATCTAAGTACAATTGTTTATTTTTGATTCAGGGGGGTGACGGTAGAGGCTCGGGAAAGCGACGGCAGCTCTGCCTTACTCCTTGGACGATCGGACGTAGCCTTGGCTCCTGAGACGAGATGGTTGGCGTTGACGAAGAAATGCTCTTCTTGCTCTCCTCGTATTGCTCTTCTGGCTTCTCTCTCTCTGGATTGATCTCTGTGGATTTTCCTCTCTGATTATTGGGGGAGCGTCTCTCTGTATATGCGTCTCTCTTGCAAGGGAATGACACCCTGCTATTTATAATAGTAGGGGGGCATCATTAGGGTTTGCAATGATTGCCCATTCTCAAAGTGGCGGCGGCCTGGTAAATGATCAATCTGGACCATTAATCTTGAGCATGAAGGATCTGGGTCATTAATGAGGATTATGCCAAAGCATGTCAGCAATTAATGTTGATTGCAATAAATCCCTATTATGATGATTTGCTGATATCCGCAAATCTAAATGAATCAATTTAATTCATTCTCTTGCTACGTGTCCCAAATCATTGGGATCTGACCCAAAATTTGATTATCTTTGGGACACGTGTCCTGTCATCATTGTTGAGCAGCATGAGGAGCATTCATATTTGGACCGCATGAAGGTGGTCATGACCGAGCCGCATGAAAGATTTCATGACCGAGCCGCATGAATAGTCTCTATACTCGAACCGCATGAAGGTTGTCATGACCGAGCCGCATGAATATGTTCATGACTGAGCCGCATGGGGGTCTTCATGGCCGAGCTGTATGAGAGTCTTCATGGCCGGGCCGTATGGATTTCTTTCATGGCCGAGCCGCATCTGGGACCTTCATGACTGAACCGCATATGTTTCTCTGCACTGGCCGCATGAACTTGTCTAATCTGGCCGCATAAACTTGCCTCGAAGCTGTGAAGATTTTCTCCAGTTCCCTAGGAAGTTAGTGCTTTTGTGTCAGCCATTATGACTACTTTACGTCAAGGCTGTCAGCTATCGGCTGTCAGCCGTCAGAGCATTAATTGCGTTCGAACGACGCTGGGCACAGCTCTTCTAAAAAGACACATGGCTTCCCTCTGCGGGCCGCATGGAGTCCGCTCGAGCTGCCTATGCGTTTGAGCCGCATGGGACTCCTGAGCCGCATGCGGCCCCTTGGCCGCATGGATCATTTTTCTCTTCTTTTTCATGCTTCTATACTATAATGTACAAATAAAAATATATTTAGAAAATAAATGTCAATTCCTAAAATAATTACAAAATACTTGCATCTACCTAAAATATGTCTACATAGCTGTCTTTGGTCTTACTACATGCCTGCATGGGCTTGGATTTGGTTCGGGTCCAGTTCGAACTAAATTGGTTCAGCCGGGTCTCTTAAAAGTCAAAAATCTAATAAATAAATAATTAAATTATTTATAGGGGTTACGTCGCAACTTAGTCTAGTTTTTCTAGTTAGAACACACCTATGGCTCGGCCTTCCCTAGCATGGCTAGTATACTAGTCAAAGCATACGACTACACTCTCCATGCCATAATTCCTAGTCGACATGCATCTCAAAACTTAACCATGACTAAGGCCATATATTCTTAATATATATATATATATATATATATATATATATATATATATATATATATATTTTTTTTTTTTTTTTTATATATATATTTATATATATATTAAAAATATATATATATATATATTTTAATATATATATATATATTTTTAATATATATATATATATATATATATATATATATATATATATATATATATATATATATATATATATATATATATATATATATATATATATAGTATTAGGCTATTATAAATATAATAATCTATATACAAAATTGTATTTAAATCTATTTGGTCCAAAATAAATTCAAAATAATTCTACTAAGTAACGACAACCTAACATGGCTCTATAAAGTGGGGTTGGCCAGGTTAGGGTCCAAATATATTTCCTAATTAAATTGAACTCGAAACGTCAACCCATGAGTCTCTTGTGCCATTTGCAAGTAAACAGCACATGGGAACTCGATAGAGTGGCACACCTTGGCAGGTGCGTCGTAGGCTCAAAATGGGTCAAAATTATATTTTGGGTCAACTGGTTTTGATCGATGTCGAGTTCTGAGCTCAAGTTGGAAGATAGGTCTAGAATTACGGTAAACGGTCAAATGGCCTAATTTGATCCGAAGTTGCGCAAAGTTAAAAGAATGCTAGAGGACAAGTTTGGGTGGGACATGATATATCAAGTTGAAGGTGGACTTGTCTACTTCAAAACTCATAAAGGACGTTTTGGAGGAATAACATTTCTTGTGCTCCAAAAATCAAAGCTACAAAAAAGTACATCTATATTCATAATTAATAGGAAAATATAATACAATAAATATACAATCATCTAATCGTATAAAATAAAATATAAAAAATCCTCAAAAATCAGGGTCCTTATATATATATATATATATATATATATATATATATATATATATATATATATATATATATATATATATATATATATATATATATATATATATAGGGAGAACTCCCTTGCCACCTATCCTACCTCGCCCAAACTCGCACACCCGATTCGGCTTCGGCGACGAATCGCACGACAGGAGCGATTCCCCCATCAAAGCATTAATCCCACACAGCTCCCAAGCCCTCACTCTATCCAACCAGTTCGACGCACTAGATTCGGAGGACGCAGAAGACCAAGCGGAGACAGCCTCTCCCCTTGCTGACAGGGCGCACATCGAGAGTCTTCCCAATCTGGAAGGAGTAGAACAGCTCACCGACATAACCGTAACCGATCAACAACTCATCACCGAAGACCCAGTGGTGGAGGCCCTAGCCATTCTAGGACCGGACCTGGTTCGGAGAGGTCTTCAGATCCAAGTCGCGGGTTTCCCGCTCCAGCAAACCAGCCTCCTTACCGGGAGCACCAGCGACTCCATTATCATCCCACCAGAGAATTCCACCCTGGACTCCGCCGGAGAATCGGTCAGTCTGTAACAGGCCCCAAAGGAGCAATCATGTAACGATCACCCCCCATCTACAGAAGCAGGACCCTCTACCTCGAGCAAGGCCAATGCCAACATCGGACCTACTGAAACCGTCACCATCCTAACCAGATCCGCCGCCAAGCGGAACAAAACCCCCCCACAATATCCTTAATGCTTAACATCCTATCCTGGAATGTCCGCGGTCTGGCGAACAAACCAACGGTCAGGAGAATAATCAATCTGCGGAAAATCCATAAGATAGACATCCTCATCATTATCGAACCCAAAATCCCTCCCAAAAGACTAAAATCCATCCGACTGCAGCTGGGCCTTCCTATGGCCATTGCAGGCAGACACGATATCTGGATCCTCTACACGAAGGACGTCAAACTTGGAGTCATCCAGGACTCCCAGCAGGCCCTCTCCTGTTGGTTCGACTACCCTAGACTTCCCGAGCGCGCCATCCTTTCAGCGGTCCATGGCAGCTGCGATGTTGCGGAGAGGAAACAACTCTGGGACGAACTCCTTGACATCCATCACCTCAACATCAACTCCCCGTGGCTTTTTATTGGGGACTTTAATGCTATCACATGTAGTGCGAAGAAATCTGGAGGCCGAACTCCTCCCGCCCCGGCCATGCTTGACCTCAACAATTTCATCTTCAATGCCCACCTAACCTCTCTCCAGTTCTCGGGCAATGCATTCACCTGGTGCAATATGCAGGATGGCGACCATCGTCAATACTCTAGACTCGACAGGGCACTCATGAACACGGAATGGGGATCACAACTAATCTGTCCCACCTCAACTCCACAGAATCAGACCACAATCCCCTGTTGGTTGAGATCAAAAACAAGACCACCTTATCCAAAAAGAACTTCCAATTCCTCGACCTCTGGACCGGGCACCCACAATTCCTGGGTATTGTCGCAGAAGCATAGAACAGCGAGGACTCCCCCAACCCCCTTGTTTGGGTGAGCAACAAGCTTAAAGCCACCAGGAAAGCCCTGTCCGTTTGGAGCAAGCTAGCCTACGAAGATATCTTTCAGGCCGTTCGGGTAGCCGAGGACGACGTCACCCGCACCGAAGCCCTGGTCGTCACGGATCGCTCGATAGCGGCTAGAAGAGCCCTCAGCCTCACTAAGGCGATGCTTAAATTCAGGATCAAAGTGGAGACCAATTTCTGGAAGCAGAAAACGAGGCTAAAATGGGACAACGAGGGGGATAAAAACTCGAAGTACTTTTACACCTGCGTTAATGGGCGCAGACAGAGACTCTCGAACCACAGGACTGCCGACGAGAACGGGAACATTATTACTGACCAAAAGGGCATCCAAGAGGCAGCAACGGATTTCTATTCCAAACTTTTTGCCAAAGAAACGGTCCATAAAGACAGATCATTCCTTGACCAAATCCATCTCCTCATTAACGATGCCGACAACGCCCAGTTGAACCGCACTCCTACGGTTTAGGAAGTCAAAGATGCAGTGTGGGCTCTGAACGAGCACAGTGCGCCAGGACCGGACGAGTTTTTGGGGGTATTCTTCCGCTCAAGTTAGAATATTATCAAGCAAGACATCACCGAAGCGGCGATCGCCTTCTTCGAAGGCGCCATATACCCCAAAGCCATCTCAAGTGCAAACCTGATCCTCATCCCTAAAAAAGACAACCCAGAGTCCTTCCGTGACTTTCGACCCATTAGTCTGTGTAACTTCACCAACAAGATCTTATCCAAGGTTATCGCAACCAGGATGGCAGAAATTCTCCCCAAGATCATCTCGGAGGAGCAAAGCGGGTTTGTTTGCGGAAGGAACATCCAGGACAACATTATGTTGGCCCAAGAGTTAATCACCTGCATAAAATTTTCTGTGAGGGGAGGCAACATTGCCATCAAAATTGACATGGAGAAAGCCTATGACAGACTGGATTGGCAATTCATGATCTGGGTTTTCAGAGCTTTCGGATTTTCGGAAACTTGGACCAACATCATCTGGAGATCCATTAGTAACTCGCGGTTCTCCACGATCATCAACGGCAACGCCGAGGGAATTTTCAAATCCCACCGAGGGGTGAGACAGGGCGATCCCCTATCCTCCATTGTTTTCATCATAGCGGCTGACACCCTGAGTAGGAACCTTAATAATATGGTCAACACCCCCAACTTCCAGCACTATCATACATCTAGTGGTTGCCCAATCATCACCCATCTGGCTTTCGCAGATGACCTCCTCATCTTCTCCTCCGGGGACAAAGGCGTGGTTGCAGTGGTTCACAACACCCTGATGAGGTACTCTAGATGCTCCGGCCAGAAGATCAATCACTCCAAGAGCGTTATCTACGCCCACCACAAAACCAATAGGGAGCACGCCAACAATCTCTCCAACTTAACATCATTTTCGGTTGCCAAGCCCCCGTTCACCTACCTCGGATGTCCGTTAATTAGTGTATGGGAAGTCCAACACCTGCATCTTTGAGGACTTAACTACCAGAATCAGGAAGAAACTGGAAGGGTGGCACAACGCCACCTTATCCCCAGGTGGCAAGATGATCCTCATCAATCATTTGCTATCCTCTATCCCCATCCACACCCTGGCCGCGTGCTCACCGCCCATCAAGGTCCTCTCTTCGATCGAACATATCTTTTATAATTTCTTTTGGGGGTATAGCAACGGCCACAATAAGCATCACTGGGCCAGCTGGGACTCTATGGCCCATCCGACCGGAGAGGGGGGTTTGGGATTCACCAAACTCAGCCACATTGTTAAAGTATTCTCGATAAAATTGTGGTAGAATCTTCACACGCGCAACAACTTTTGGACCAGGTTTTTGAAAGCAAGATACTTCAAACATATCCATCCCTAGATGGCCATATCCAACTGCAGATCCTCCGCGGCTTGGCGTCGCATCCTTATTGGTCGAGACCTAGCCGAACCCGCGATGAGACTCCAGCTGGGAGCGGGCGACTCGAACCCATTCCTTGAGCGAAGGGTTGGAGACAGCATGATCCCGAACATCACGGAGACCCCGAGAGATTGTAGGATCAGAGACTTGTGGAACCGCACTACCGACGACTGGAACTGGGACTAGATTCATGAGTGGTCCGGTCCCGAGGCTGCTGATAGCGTCCCAGCGACAGGGTTACGCATCGGAAGCGAGACAGATGCGTTGTATTGGTCCCTCGATGCCTCGGGAGCATTCTCCGTGAGGTCGGCGAGGTCCACTATCCAAGGCACCGGTCGTCCGTATCTCCCTATGGCTCACTATTGGCATTCTTGCATCCCAAAAAAGTGGTCCTTCCTCTTGTGGAGAGTCTTCAGAAAGAAACTACCGACTGACGACATCCTTAACACCATCGGGATTAGTTTAGCATCATCTTGCTCCTGCTGTTCAGAGAGGAAGACGGAGACTATTGATCACATCTTTCGTCAAGGGGCGCTTCCAGACAGGATTTGGGCCACCCTTAACCAGCTATTCAACATTGAGCAGGGAAGCGGACGCTTCTACGATCTACTGGCTTCCTGGGGTTCCGCCTCCCATGGCTACCAGATCGTCGCAGCGGCCGCTATATGGGTCTTGTGGAAGAATCGCAACAAAGCGAGATACGAAGGTCACTCATACTCAGCAGATAAGCTCTTTCGAGAAATAGCCCGACAATGCCGGAAGCGAAGCACCCAGTGCTTCCACGGTTCGAGAGACTTCTGGTCAGTGCTTCCCCCATTTCCCCAGGCGACTGTTTTGCCTGTTTTGCTTTCCTCCCTCCTTCCTTTTGTGGTACCCCTGTATAGGCTTCGTCATTTTGCGCCTTGTATACGGATTTTGTGCGGTCTTTGAGCCGCCTTTAATAAAATAGGGGGTTTTTCTAAAAAAAATATATTTATATATATATATATATATATATATATATATATATATATATATATATATATATATATATTTATATATATATATATATTTTTATAAATATATTTTTATATATATTTTTATATATATATATATTTTTATATATTTATATATATATACGGATTTTGTGCGGTCTTTGAGCCGCCTTTAATAAAATAGGGGGTTTTTCTAAAAAAAATATATTTATATATATATATATATTTATATATATATATATATATATATATATATATATATATATATATATTATATATATATAAAATATATATATATATATATATATATATATATATATATATATATATATATATATATATATATATATATAAATATATATATATATATATATATATAAAATATATATATATATATATATATATATATATATATGTAAAATATATATATATATATATATATATATATATATATATATATATAGATATATATATATATATATATATATATATATATATATATGAATAAAATTTTATCACTAATATGAAATTTTATTCATATATATATATATATATATATATATATATATATATATATATATATATATATATATATATATATATATATATATATATATATATATATATATACTCAGTATATACCATAGTTAATTTATATATATAAAATGACGCAAAAATTAGGTGATTTACATCCTGCCCAACTCACAAGAATTTCGTTCTCGAAATTATACTAAAGCACGATCTATGAATAACGAAGTTAGAAGGGCAAGGTCATGTTATCATATCTTGATCATTGAAATAAAATGCATGATAAAATAGGAAATGAATTAAAATTACTGAAGAAAATCAAGTACGAAGATCGTACCTCAATTTTGGAACAGATGGGAGATTCGGTTATGTATGTCATCCTCACAATTCCAAGTATGGCGAGTGATGCTATGATGACACATGACCCGAGGAATAGGTTGTTTTCCCTCTTCTTAGGGTATATGAGGTTATAGATAGGGGGCTAACAAATTCTAAGGCTACAAACGACTAAGTTCTTAATTTCTATTTCTACTAAGTCCAACGAGTCTATGGTCATAAGTCTTCTAAAGGTGATAGGGGTGTTACTTATGCAATGCTTATGCCTTTTTATTTAAGGCATGTTTATGGATCTATAAGTTTAATGGATAGTGGTATCTACTACAAGAAAATTCCAATCTAAATCCCTAACTGCTAATATCCTCTTCCAACCATCTTATGCAACTATATCACTAGACTATAAAAGTTTCTAGGTATAATGGTAGATTATAGCTATGTAATAATAATTCTAAATAAGGTCATACCTAGATCTATGGCCTTCGGTGTCTGTGCCTTTGTATTCCTAAGGTGATAGCAAGATAATAGGTCCCCTACGAATATTCTTATTGGCACAAACAATTAAGAACTACATTAGAACATGGTCAAACTGGATGTAAATCAAGCAGTCAAATGAGAGTTCAAAACAAATTCAAGGAGATGATCAAGCATGTGGGTAAGATCCTAATTTTTAATCCTATATTCAGGTTTGTTCGGTACAGTAACGTAACCGAAATAACATGCTCTTGGCCTGCATGAGCCACCAACAAAACATGAAATGCTCCAGTCTCAATACACTTAGGACTAGAAACGTAAACATGTCAGCCATATATATACGTAGGCTACTCCAATGTATGGATGCCAAGTATACATATGTAAGCTGTTGTCATAACCCCCACACATTTTTTCATTCAGGATGCGATTGTGTGTCCAAGCCAGCCTACATCGCAGAGTCGACGGTTAAACGCTGTCAAGGCCATGTTGCTCAAAATCACATATCTATAACTTTATTAGCTCATTTACAAAACTAAAACAACTTTAAAAGTTTACAAGTTTTACATTTAATCCAAGTACAACGTCTCACAAAATAAAATAAAATAACTAATCTATCTAACTAATCTTTTAGGTTGACCTCAGCATATACCCATGTCTTCCTCAATGGTCCAAGCGCAATGTAGCAGACAATTATCTAAAAAATGTTGGTTTCCAGTCAGGAATGGAACGAGTATAATTCTTTGAGTGCAGTTCGAAATATATACTAACCACTATAAGACAAAAGCTAGCCATAAAATATATGATAAAATAATCAGGATACTGGTAACAAGAGACATGAGGAATGTAGACAGGAATATACATGGCAACACAACAGGAAATACTATTTATATGATTTGAAGTACCTTTCGATATGTGATCGGTCTGGGACAATTACACCACAAGGTCTAAGTTAATTACAAGGTCTACTTTAATAAGGTCTACATTATTTAACAAGGTCTAATATACAGGAAAATAAACATGGGCTAAGGTCTGATCACATAACTATTAGTACTTCCCCTTTCCGACACCATGTACAAGACATGAAACATGACATGACATGAACATGCGGTGCTATTGTGTGACGAGCGTGTCAAGAATCAAGTATAATATATAACTAACAGTGTGATATAGGAATCAGCAATATTGTAAACAAACAACAAATGTACTCGCATAGGTCCTTTGCTGGTGAAACCGATAATACCAACCACTTGGTATGCTACACAAAAGTCCAACTCGCACAATAGTCTCCGGATGCTAAAACAGACATCACCAATATGTTTGATATAAATAGTCTCCGGATGCTAAAACAGACATCACCAATATGTTTGATATAAAAAAAATGTCTAAGAATACCCACCAAAAAGTCCAATTTTGGACACAGGGGCAAAATCATAATTTCAGCTCAAAGTAATGTCCGCCGTTGGATCCGCTTTACACCGAAAAGCGTACCAGTATTTACAGTCTCTAAAGTCATCAAACTATATGTCTATGGGTCCTGTTTGACGAGATGAACTCAACCGTATGTCTAAAGTTGGATTCCGGTGGGCTGTGCACAAATTTGCCCGTTGAATCGGGTCGCGGGCCCATCAAATAGGCATTCCGGTCTACCTTCTAAGGATCGAACAAAACTTGGCATACAGGACCAGAAAAATGATACGGTCCTATTGGGGCAAGTTTTATCTCGAGATAATGAACATGCACGAAGTTATAGGCTAGTTTGCAAAGAGGCCGATACGGGGTATCTCGACGGATACGCCTCGATTTCGTCATGCACGCACAACGAAATCGAGTTCCGTCGAATCCTACCCTATGATAACATCCATAAGCGTCTTTTGATGCTCATGGATTGCGACCACGTTGCTCGGTTTGTCGGAGCGCACGTCGTATCGAGAGATTTATTAAAATTTTATAATTTAAAAACTAGGTTTTTCCTAAATTTCGAGAATCGATTTCTTGATGCATATGCGAACAATTTAGAAACTACAAAAAGGGTGGTGAACTCTTATAGGTTGTCTACAATCTATCTAACTGGATTTCAAAAATTCTCTTCGGATTGGCGATAATTTGCCTTCCAAACTAGGGTCAAAAAATAACGTTCATTTGTTTCGAACAGTTTTTCGCCAATTTTGGCATCAAATTTTTGAGAATATGAATTTAAACTAATTGAAGGTGAACAGAGTTGGTTAGGTTGTCTACATACCTGAAAAGGATGTTCGACAAATGTCAAATACGTATTGAGGAATCGTGTCACGAAGTCGACCCTGCAGACTGGAGCTGTTATACACCCCTGCTGCTGTGTCCGCACAATTTTGGCGCTTGGCCGCGCGTATGCCGGCCGGCAGCAGCGCTGTGGTTGTGCGCGGCCTTGGCAAGGTTGGGGGGCACGCTGGAGGTGGGTTCGTTTGGGATTGGGTTTTTTCCATGAGAATTCTCTTGATATCTCCTCTCGATATATATATATATTTTTATATATATATATATATTTATATATATATATATATATATATATATATATATATATATATATATATATATATATATATATATATATAATTATATATATATATATATATATTTTTATATATATATATATATATATATATATATATATATATATATATAAAAATATATATATATATATATATATATATATATATATATATATATATATATATATATATATATGGTGATGGTGATTGTTCTGTTTGTGAAAGGGGTGGGTCGGGCTCGGCCCTGGAAAAGGCTGTACACGGGGATGGGGGTTAGTTGGGCTGGAGTTTTCTTATTTGGTTTGTTTTTGTTTTTTTTCCTTTTTCTCTTATATTTATTATTATATGTAAGTATATATATACATATAAATTTTTATATAAAAGCAAAAGTATTTCCTAAAATTTTTATAAAAATTCCTCCAATCCTAAAATATTTTTAGGAAAATATTTTAGTAAATAATATATACTGTACATCTACTAACTATATAAAATGCAACAATCTTTTCTATTATTAATATCGAAACTATTAGATTTTGAATACAAGCATTTAATACCTAAGGAAATTCTGTAACAATTAATAAAATTAATAAAAATTCCACACTTTCCAAAAATAATAAAATACTTTTCTGAAGCCTTTGATACATAAACTACTACAACTTATCTATGTCTGAAATGTCGCATTTGAAACTTGTTACCCAAAATGTTATAAAAGATCTAAAATTTTAGAATCCAATAACTAAAAGAATATTATAAAATATAACAATTTAAAAATTAAGTAGGGAGTTTACATCCTACCCAACTTATAAAAATATAAAAAAATTGTCCTCGAAATTAAAACAAATCTTAATATCGAAGGACAATGAGATTAAAGACAAGGAGGGCAAGTACGTCAAATTGCAATGAGGTTTCCGAAACGGGGAGGCGGTGGTTATCACAGGAATCCAATTGACGTCATGTTCTACAAGGTAGGGTATTCTTGTCTCAAGACCCTACCCAACTTATAAAATTCTCCAACCGTGAGAATCTTTGTTACCCAACTTATGAGGAAGACAATTTCAAGAAAGAGGCACGAGAATATTGGGCACTTCCAACTACAGTCACAGATTCTAATTGAGCCTAGATATTTTTATGGCATTCTTGGTCAATGACTTCTATAGGAGAATTGTTACCATTTGACATTGTTTCTGTAGACTATGCTCTCAACAAGAGGGTAGGGAGCTCTTGTTCGAATATAACCAAAATGTGTTGGTTCAACGAAATTTCAATCTTCGTCTAACAAGGGTTACTAAGATATGAGATTGAATAATTTAGCGAATGAAAGAGTTCATGGGTCAAGAGTTGAGGGTCCTTACTAAGCGTATAAAACCTTCCTATAGAATTAGATTAGGTGAGTGTTTGAAAACTTTGAGTCATAACGACTAACATGTGTGGGTTGGTGTTTAGAGTTGTGTAAGAGGCATGTACTTGCTTGGTGGAATGCATACGTCATAGGTGTGACGTGTCTTATATGGATCACGGGTATTTAGTTTGGTTAAAAGAATGGGTCGACATTTGCATGGTTCAAATCAAAATGGAATGAATTGAGCCTCTACGATTTGTTCTATGGAAAAAATGAGTCATATATATGATGTAATTGAAATAGAGCATATGAAGGTATGTTTGTTGGGACACGCAGGTAATGTGTGTAGCTTGATCGGTCTAGTTCATGAATGAAACAATTTATTGGGAGAAAAGGCTTGTGTTGTGCTCCAAATACCAAAGTCACGGTAGGATATCAATGATGCGGATAGGAGTGGACGTTACAAACCACTCTTTTATTAGTTCAACTGGAACCAATCTATCCCCATCATTTGCAATGTCTTAGAGAGGCTTGCCTATATACTTCAGGAATTTTGTTATCGAAATTGAAACCAGACACGATTTTATGATAGCACGAAATTTGGAAAACACAAGGTTGTAATCGTTTACCATGGTTATCTGATCGCACGAGCAAAGGGATATAAAATGTAATACGAAGATCGTGTCTTAAATTTTAAACATATGGGAGAACTGTTACGAATGGCATCCCAGTCTAAGAGATGGAGTACCCTAAGTTCATGGTTCTACCCAATTTACAAAAGTTGGTTAATCGTGGAAGCACATCGATAGGACTTCTAAGAAGGTCAAATATTAAGGAGATGTATGAGAACATGAGGTACTTCTATTCTTAGTCATGGACTCTATAGCAAGCCTAGGTATTACTCATTTAACCTTGCTCATGTGTTGGCCACGTTTTATCAAGGCAATAGGAAATGTCTTGGTCAAGCCTACCCGAAAAAAGTTGGTACATCGGGATTCCATTCATCGTATAACATATGCTACGAAGGGATACGGTTAAGGGATTTATGGAAGACGGATTAATGGACCATGAGATGGAGACTACATAATACGTGTAGGGACCTTTTTCATAAAGTTTGGTTTTATAGTCTAGATATGGCGATAAGCATGGATAGGTTTATCTGGAGCTTAATGGGTTCCCTAATTATACAACAACCTTAGATTGAATAAACCTTGGATTTTAATCTATATTTGCTAGACAAGATTCCATGAAATCAATCTAAACCATTCAATACTAGGTTAGGGTAACCTAGAATATGTTCAAACTCAAGTGGTTGGCCTAATTGCTGGTCGGGTTGGCTAACTAGGTTCCTAAAGCCCAAAAATGCGCCTTTTGTGACATTTGTGTTTAAGTAGCACAAGAAGACTAGATTGAGTGGCGCACTAGTGGCATGTTGTCATCTCCCTATTTTGATAAAAAAAAATAGGTATGTGCCTATATTTCATGTTTTTAGTGAATTTCTAAAATTACGTAATTGTTTAAAACTTATATTTAAACTCTAGGTTTTGATTTGGCCTTGGTGGAAATTTGTTATTTTTATTTTATAATTATTCCTAGTATTATTATTGTTGATGTTATCATTATTATTATTATTATTGCTACTATTCTAATTATATCTAACCCCCCCAAAAAAACCCTAACCCTCAGCCCCCACTCTCTTCCTCTCTCCTCACTTAGGCGCCACCCCCAATCTCTTTCTTTCTCTCCCGTTCGAAGCAGACCCCCCTCACCGCTCTCTCTTTTCTCTCACTATCCCCTGAGCTCCCTCTCCCATCTCTCGGCTCTCACTCTCCCTCTCTCACGATGTCTCTCTGTCTACCCCTCCTGACCCCTTCCCCGACCCCTCGACCGCCGGCGACCACCTCCACCACCCTCTCCACTGTCACTACCACCATTAGCCCTGCCACTAGCCGCCACCGCCATGTACACCACCATCTCTATCTCTTTCTCTCATTTCTCTCAGTTGGAGGCCGACCCGCTGCCGACCCCCTTCGCTCGACCTGGATGCACTGCCGCAGGTTCTCCTTTGGCTTTCTCTTTTTCTGTTTGTACTTCCTTCGCCGTGAGGTCGGCTCGACCTGGCCAGGGCTTCACCGGCAGCTCCTTCGCCTCCTTTTTTCTACTTCTTTCTGGCGACCAACGCTACCGTACTGCCTCCACCGCGAGCGCTACACCAGCCTCGAGCGACGGGACGCCCTTGGGCCCCGTGCTGCTCGGGCAGCGTACAGCCTCGAGCTCCGTGCCATCCTCGAGATACGTGCCTCGGTATGCATGCACCCTCGAACAGTGTACTTCCTCGAGTAGCGTACCCTCGATTCGTGTGTCCTCTCTTTCTTCAGGCTTCTCGGGATGTGTACACCTCAATTTGTGTGCCGTCTTTATTTTCGTGCTACCTCGATCAATGTACCGTCTTGGGCAGCAGGATGCCTCGAGCCCCGTGATGCCTCGGGTATCGTGCCATCTTGATTTGTGTGTTGTCTTGATTTTTTGTGCCTCGACTTTTGTGCCTACTTCGTGACCCGTACTGTCTTGATTTGCGTCCATGCCTCAATTTGTGTGCCACATTGATTTGTGCACAATCTTGATAATTCCTTGATCTATGTGCACGTTTTGATTTATGTTCACGTTCTATTTTCCCGTTGTTTTTTATATCATATTATCTTGAATCTCGTGCGTATCTCAATTTACGTACACGTCTCGGTTTGCGTATCTATGTCGATACATGTGCCTCGACTTTCGTGCCAGATCCCTGCACTGCTTGAGAGACCTACACGGTATAGTCTCCTGCCATCCTTCGTGAGTTCTGTCATTATTCTATTATTTAATGCTAGTGATTGATTGTTTTTTGTTCTGAGAACCTCGATTGGCGTGTAAGTTTGACTTATACCTAGCCGAGCCCTCAAGGCAAGTATCCCTTGCTCATCGATGGCTCTTGCCCTCTCTCCTGGATTTTGTTGTATTTAATAAATTATAATTGTAAATGTATAACCATGAGTAGTGTAGCATATTAGTAGAACTGCCATGATGATAACTGAGGATAGCTTGGTTCGATACCGGGTCAAGCCATATCGGACAACTCGGATGGGTCATCCATACCTCCGAGGACACGAGCATGACTCGCAAGTATGAATTTTCCCTATATTCTTCGTGTCCGACTCGCAGTCGGGTAACGGCTTTGGCTAACTACTCTTGTGGCTATGATTGTGTTTTGGTTAGAATTATGGACATGTGCTGTGATGCACCCTATATAGCAATCTTGTATATGTTGTCTTGGCGCCCAGCACGCATCGTAGTTCTACTGGAGGCCGAGACTTAGTGTTCTCGGCTATGGTTTGGTTCTCAGTTTGCATTGCAGTGCTGCTGGAAGCTGAGACTTAGTGTTTTCAGTTTGCGATTCTGCGGTGGGTTGCGTCGAGTGGATTTAGGCCCAATTCGCTGGAAGCTCCGGTCTAGAATACAAAGGAGACTCTGCCAAATTTTTCTAGAATTTTCGGTCAGGAATTTGGTTCGAAGAGTTGGGCAGAACCGTTCCTTGGTTTGCTGAACCAGACTCATGCACATTAATCGTGGTATAGTATACCTGATCCCATTACCTGCTAGGTAGATTCCTAACTAGATTAGTCATCTAGCCCTTGATATGTCTTGTCCGTTGGCTAGCATAAGGAGAGAGGTTCATGCAATCCTTGATAGACTCGTGTCCCCTTACCATTCATTCTAGGAGTTATCCTAGTCTAGCCAGTTAGGCTTGAGAGTTGTTTTATGTACCGGAATTGTATTTTTGGATATATTAGAGGATGGAGTATAATTTGGAGGGTTGATATAGGATTTGATCGGATAGACTCACGTAGATTCTTGGGTATTATTGCGATTCCTTTTAGATGATGTTGTTCTAATTTGATCAGATATGACTATGTGGATTCCTGGATTTCGATGGCTGTGCGAGTGCTTCGCGGAATGAAGAGAATATCGAGGGTATCATTATATAATTTTTACCCGATTTCCCAAATGCCTAAAACCTAGTACCTTTGTTGTATCCCGGTAGTTGGGGGACTCGTTTGCTGATAGCTTTTGATCAATGATTCAAAGGATTCTTATGAGCCAGAGGGCGTAGCATTGTTTACTATAATTAGCTTAGTATCTGGTGATCCTCTTTCCTGACATGATATTTATCTCATCATAGATGGGAGACTCCTGATAGATTGATCCAGTGAATAGACCGACTTGATGATTAGAGCTATAGGCTCCCATATGTACTTGAGGTGCTATTATAGTAGAGATTCTGGCAGTATACCTGACCTACTATCCATGCCACGTTGTGGGCAGATGACTTCATGTGACTGACAGATTTATCCTTGTTCCTGACATGATACTTGTATCCGTGCTATGATTCCAGCTTACCCTTTGAGGTACTGGCCCTGACTTTACACTGCGGTGCAATCCTGTTATTCTAGCTATATAATATGATTACCTATACGGGTACCTTGCTAGTTGGCCTGTAGTCTTAGCATGGTTAAGATTGATTGATTGCTTGTACATTATGCTAAGGATGAATCACAATGGGGACTATAGATGCCGAAGTTGATTCATACTTAGCGTTCCCGTACTGAGGTACGACATCTAGAAGGATGATCATGTGACCACGGCATATGATTTCGGATAACTGTTGGGATAATATAGGTAACTTAAACTGGTAGAAGCATTAGGAGGGAATGGAATCCCGAGATCGTGCAGTTCTAGCCACTTCCCAGACATTTAGTCATGGAGTGCAGGCTGGCCGCTATGGATATTGTTACCGTCTGTATTAGAGGATGGCAGTATCTGGCTACTTTACTTACCATATACTTGTCGTGGTCGCACGGTGGCCTTACGAGGGACCGATGCCCTAGTTGTGTTATATTTGGCCCCGTTAGCTTGTTAGATCGGCATGATATGAGAATTCTTATACTTTGCATTGTTGGGGTAATCCAACCTCCACATAGAAAGTCGTAGGCATTTCAGTAGCCGTATATTCTTTTAACTGTTTGGCTTGTTGCTTGCAAAGCTGGCTGATATCGAGTTCCATTTGGCGATGCAGGTATTATTCGATGCTAGGGAGATTGTGATTATTGTTGGTTATTTAGCTACATTAGTTGTGGATTGTTATCGTGCGTTGGTGCCGCATGATTCTTACCCCATTTATGGTTCATATATGTTCTCCTACTTTATATTTTATTCGGTTGGCTTTTCTTCACCCGTCCTTGAGCCTTCCTTTCTGGTACTTGCTACGGTTGACCTGACCAACCCTGGATTGTTCCCAGATTGCCAGTGACCGACCCTGTGGATCTTCTAATCTTGACTTGGAGGATGTGCTTCAGTTCCGATCCTTTGGATCTTCCAATCTTGACTTGGAGGATGTGCTTCAGTTCCAGACCATGTTAGGAATTGTGGAAAGGTATATTCGTCTACATTATTATCCTGTACTATAGATTTTCTGATTATCATATAAGTACTTCCCGTTTTC